>OZ026616.1:40101290-40168790 GCA_964020975.1 Hermodice carunculata
CCTGAACAAATTTTGAGGACTAGATAAGGGCCTTAAGAAAAGGGTTTTGCATTTTGGGCTTGAAAAATAATCATTTACAAATTACTATTTTGAAGGAGGAGGGGAGGGCCAAAGCATCAGACTCCCCAAACTGACAGCACCAGAGCAGGATCAACTTTCCTAGAGAGAACAACCTTTTTGACCTGGTACCTCCCTGTTTGTTGATGTAGGCAACCGCCGTAGGGTTGTCGCACATCATCAGGACATTTTTGTTCTCCAGCGGTGACCAAAACTGAGCAAGAGCATGATGGATCGCTTCTAATTCTAGCCAATTGATGACAAACCGCCTCCACTGAAAGGGCCATTCGCCTGAGGTTGATACAGACTCCAAAAGTGCTCCTCACCCTGCAGGGAGGCGTTGGTGAACAAAGTCACCTCGCCGTTTAATGGGATCAGGGACTTCTCCGGCATCACATTCACTTGGCGAGAACGCCAGCTTAGAATCACCCAATCACATGGCTGGATCTCGGGACACTGAGACAAGAGACATCGATCTCTTCTGATCCCTGCAATCGCAGAAGCTGAGCTGGTTTATGAATAGACTCGCAATGAAGTCTCCACAGAAGGACCTAAGAGTCCATGGACATCAACATCCCGAGACGATGCATCCACTTATGCGTCAAACGAAGCTGACCCCCTCTTGAACTGTTTCAAGGGAGCTAATAACCTCTTCTGTCTGTCCTCTGAAGGCCGACAAATGAAAGGGAGTGTCAAAACCTGAATCCCTGAGAACACAAACTCCCTCGAGGGAGTCAGACTGGACTTGGAGAGATTTACAATTAGGCTTAAACTCAAACACAGATCTCTTTTGAGAACTCCATGTCCTTGAAAAGAAGGCTTTTGTCCTGAAACCGCAGGAGGCGATCTTCCAGATAAATGTGCAACTGGATCCCTTGCAACTGTACAAATGCAGCCAGCTGCTCCATGACCGAAGTAAAGACCAGCTGTGCCGGCACTAGGCCAAATGGCAGAGCTCGGATTTGGAAACCCTTGCCATTGACCACAAAGTACAAGAATTTCCAAGACCGTGCGGAAGCTGCTAAAGTGACCTATGGTGAATACTGGTCTTATGTTAAAAAAACTTCATTTTTTATTTAAAAACTTCACAATTGAGCTGCAACAGCAATAGCAAATGTGAATTGCATTTCAACATATTGCCATGTCCTTAATATTTTACATAGTCACCTCAGCTCAAATTGGCTCTTATCAGTCAGAATCTGTCCTACAGATATTTACGATGCAAGGATTGCTATTTTTGTGCACCACGACAACAGAACTATAGCGATAAAATTCAATGTGATCAATTCCAAATAGGATTTGAGAAGATTTGGAATTTTGATTCCAGACATAAGTTTCACCATTAGTTATTATAGTTTGTTGTGTCAGCAATATAGAAAGTGCCAACCGTATGGGTATCTCTCATGAAATGACCTGTATGTTTCATTTCTGTGGGCACACAGTCCAGAATTTTTGAAGAAAAAAATCCTTTTTAACCCATTAGATGCAGATGTTAAAAATTGAGTAATTTTTGTATCAAACGTAAAGCTATATGATATGCATCCTTCAATGACGAGGAGGATTAATCAAAAGCAATTTGTCCTGAGACGACTGGTGTCACTGGCTTCCATTTTCGTGTCTGTTGGCATGGAGTAAAGATCTTTTGAAAATATTATCTATTTTTCTTCTCAATCCATTATATGGAGTCATGTTTGATGTTTATTTGTATTTATTAGATGCACAGTGATCAATAACATAGGTGTAAAATTTGGAATCGCATCTTTGTCTAACATAGTCTTGAAGATATTCAAGATTTAAATTTTGAATAACTCTTCATTAGCATAAAAACAAATGCCGCACCTTTCATACTGTATTCATAAGATGTGCAATGGTCAATAACACAGGACCAACACTCGGAATCACATCTCTTGCTATTACCCTTTTCTTAATATATTCAAGATTTAAAATTTCAAATGCTACTAATTTGCATAATTTTAAATGCACTGAAGCGTCTTTGTACAATGACAAGACTTAATGTATGGATCTATCATCACACCAAGTTTGGAGTTTCTAAGTGTAATAGTGTCAAACAAAAAAGATACTGTGTTTGCAGAGAGACACAATAAATAAATCATTTAACCGTGTTTTGCCCGTATAGCTGTTGTCGGTCTTGTCTAGTGCTTTGAATAGCCTAACTTACTGGTTATGCTGCTCTGTTGTGGTCATGGAGTCGGGAAAGCCGTATGACCTGGAATATTGGTTTGGCTTTTGATGACGACGGAATCATTGTTATTCAAACAACCATGACTTTTCTTGAAATCAGAGGGCAAATGAGGTCAACAGCATAATCAGCACATCACAAGCAAGAACACTTGTGAGGCTGCCAACATTCGTGGTGATATTAAGCTTCACCCATGCATGTATCTGCGCACTGGAGAAGGCTGAAAGATTCGGGTCAATGAATCATCCCCCAGACGCGGTTGACCTCATTCCTGGTATTCATGTCGTAAAAACAAATCAAAGACGTTCTTGATGTGATTCTCATGCAGGTTGAATTTATTCTGACAAGAGCTGTTTGACATAAATTGAGCAACATAACAAAGGTATGTATCCTGATCATTTTGTACATCCAGTCCTGTTTTATTAGACCCACTTACTGATGTGGTTTTCATATATAACAACACTCTAATATACCTTAATATATACACTTTCAATGCAAAAAAGGTTTTTCAGGATAATATGTGGAATGGAACTTATAAATCATAAAATATTCCTTGAGAAAAGGCGTCAAGTAGGTCTAGATTGCTTTTCGCAGAAGAGAAACCGTTACCAGTATCATGTAAAGAACGTAAGTCTATGGTTAGCCGTATATGGAATTTACATGCTGTTATGAACATAATAATTGGCACCACAAATAATGTTGTAGAGAAGGTGAGACATAAAAGTAAAAGAATATATTTAAGAATTTTTGTATCAGACATTCAAAGTATATGTTGAAAAAAGAACTTGTGAGCAGTTCGAAATAGCACAGTTCTATCTACATTATTTGTGGTATTCAGTCAATATTGTGATACGCTGACACCATAGTATATATATATGTACTAAATAGTATACGTTTCCCAATGAAACTATCGAAAAATCGATGGTACTGATTAATGATTTATATCCAACTCAAGTCATGCTTGAGTTTTCAATCTACTTTATGTGATTATGAATGCACAGCCCACACAGATTGATATTTGTTACAGGTTGCTACTTTATTTGATTATGAATGCACAGCCCATGCAGGCTGATATTTGTTACAGGTAGGGTTACCAGTAGACCTAGCAAGGTGAGCGTCATAATATTTCCATCTTAACATTTTGATATCGAGTCTTTCAGTTGTACTTTGACGCGTCTTATGCTAAATTGCTTCATATAGCCTCCCAAAGAATAACCTACTTGCAAGTGGATATGATTATTTGTCCAACTTGGCATTGGCATATGCTATATACAACTTTGTTGGTGTTAAAGGAGTTCAACTTTCAGAGGAAATCAGTTTAGGGCGTTCGGTAGTTTTACGTTTCGCCTGTTTAACTTTTTATATGTTACGCTTACATAGAAATTGTGAAGGAATGTATCACGCGAAAGTCTGGAGAGCCTTTTTTTTTAGTATCTCGATGTATACTATTAGGTGATCCAGAATAAATAAATATGTTTAAATTAAAGTTTCCAAGATAAAGTGCACTTATGTTTGGTGACCGGAGCGCGTGCAACATGTATAATGTGCATTGCGGTAAATAAAATGGCCGTTAAAGTACTCTTGGTGTAGGGTAAAAACTAACAGCTAATTGATTTTGGAGGGGCATTATTGTACAATGAACGAAATTTGTAACAACAAATCAACAGGGATGTATTCCTTGAGACATTTGGGTACACACACACACACACACACACACACACACACACACACACACACACATACATACATTCATACATACATACACACACACACACACACACACATATATATATATATATATATATATATATATATATATATATATATATATATATATATATATATATATATATATATATATATATGTGTGTGTGTGTGTGTGTGTGTGTGATGACAGATTTTTTCCTATCCTTTATCCTTGTCCCAAGGTTTATCAACCTGGTGGTGGTAAGATAATCAGCAGAAGGTGAAGACAATCTCAGCCTTTTCAGGTGCATACTAATAACTGAATGTCTCTTTTCCTTAGCCAGAAAGAGTAAGCATGGTGCTAGCATAAGTAGGCATTGAAACGTTTACTGGCAGGTGCAGGCAGGCCTAGACTAACTGCTGCGCCACTTTGCGTGGAGATTGCTGTGACATGCATGGTTTTCCCTATTCTTACTGGTTTAGCATCATGCTGTGTCAACGGACTCACCAACAGAGTTCTGTATCCACGCTGTCCTTGGAATGTGCGGTCAGAAAACTTATTAGTTTACATCCTATGCTTTGGATGTGCAATACACAGTGGCCAAGGGTATGGCACCCTTAGTCTATGTGATTTATTTGTATTGACATCGGAAGTTTTATCAGCAATCTGACTGCCTACCACACCATAGGCGGCCACCTAAGCACGGGATGTCTGATTGGTTTAAACATTCTTGATTGAAAAAAAAGAAGGAAACAAAACAATCTGTCAACAGGCAATGCCTACATTCGGACCTCTTGTGCAAATAATCACGATACAGACAAGTAAGGTTGAACTGTTAGATAACAGATAGTGGCACACACAGTACATTACAGAAAGGAGAATAGAAAAAACGCTGAAAGAAAAGACACTATTTGGCAAGTGTGCGTTAATGAGTGTGCCCTTCGGTTCTTTCACGTTACGTTTCACATATTTTGTGTTGCTGAGGATGACTTAATCTTTAAATCTTTCAGTTGATTTAATATACCAAGGAACTGGTCAAAAAAAATCGTAATTGATGATCGTATTTCCACCTGTTATACCGTATAATGATGTTTTTATCTTAAATGTTGTTAAAGTAGCAATTTCAGTTGAAACTCTGTCCCTGGGAGTGAAATGTTTGCTACACTGCAAAAAATAATGAATGTAATCCTCAGCAGAAAGACCACAGAAACAAAGCAATTACACTATCATGCCCATCTTGTGCAAGTTCTAGTTTAATGGCTGCAGCCCAATCTAATTCTGGCATGAATTATGGCTGTCTTTCTTTCCCCAAAATAGAATAGCTCTTTCCGTTTAGCTTTGCTTTTGTCTTACTTACTTTTACAAACATCAATGTTTTGAGATTTTTTGTGCTTAGTATAAAAAGATTCCGTGCACAGATTGTAGATGGGGGGGGGGGGGGATTTACAGTACACGTTTATGTGAACACAATGTGATGCAAGAGTCTGTCTTGATCTTGTATTATATGCTTTTCTTTACCGACTGGCTACGGAACTATGTTAAACAGGTACCCAGGAGCAAATCCATTTACTATATTGCATAAGAACTAGTTTGTGTTTACGTCGCCGTTCTGAAAGAAGTTCCCAGCCCATCTTTCCGTATGATTTACTGTGACTTGTTCGGCTCTGCTCCTACAACCGGGGTTGTAGTTAGTTGAATACTTTCAAGGTGATCCCTGTGCCTTGTGTGCAACCATCTCAGACCATGCTGGCATATTCTAAATATAGCAAAAGATAAAGATTCCAGTGTACGTCTGTTTGGTTTCTACTGTATGCTCTTTAGAATACCTACTAGTTTCCTTGACTTTGCAGCGATTGAATTTATATGTGATGACCAGGAAAGGTCAGAAGAAAACCTAATATCAAGATGTTTATGCTGCTAAACATTTTCAATATCTGTTTCTTGAGACGGTAAATTAGGGTGATCAACCTGCCTCCTTTTCCTACTAACCAGTAATGATTTAGTGTTCACTGGGTTAAAAGTAACCAGCCTTTGGTTTATCTAGTCAGACATTGACGGAAGATATCGATTTCAAGTAGTTGTCCCCTCAGCTGGGTCATCCACCTGAAGATATTGTGTTGTGTCGTCTGCAAAGAGACGAATTTCTCATTTAACTACATGTACAATATCTTTGCGTAGATCAGGAACATGAGTGGGCCCAGTACAAAGCCTTGTGGGACACCTGCTTCAATGCTGCCCCAAGTAGAGGCCTCACTTTGAATAACAACACGCTTATGCCGGTCATAAAGATACTTTTCTGCTAACTCTAATACTAATCGATAGCTATGAGCCCCTGCTTTCTTCCTTTTATACATCATACCAGGGTGATATACTTTACCAAATGATTTTGTGATATGTCAAAAGACTGCACGAATTTCTTTTTGTGAGTCAATTACTTTAGAAAACTCGTGGTATAGGAAAATGGGTTGGTTGACGGTGCCGTCACCAAGAATGAAACCAGACTGTCTCTCGGACAGGACACATTTTTTCCGGAAAAAAGGTAAACATACCCTTCAGAACTTCACGTTTGGAAAATTTGTCAACGCGGCTTGGTTGTGAAATTGGTAATTTTTTACGAGATGTTGTGATCCACTCTTCAAAATTGATGACCATGAAAGGTTTAACTGATGTGGTTACAGATTATGACAAGGTAAAATTTGCTATTAGCAAACTTAAGAATGGAAAAGCTTATGGCATCGACAACGTACCCAATGAATTCCTAAAAATGGAGGGCGTGCATTTGTGATTGCCCTGATGGATCTGATTAATCTGTATCAATTATTGGAAAGTTACCCAGATGAATGATTTCGTGGATACGTGAAGCCTATTTACAAAGATGGTAGTAAAGAATCACCTTCCAATTACCGTAGTAGTACCATTGCTTCTAATGTATACAAGGCCTTTACATCGGTAAAGGAGAAACAGTCAATGTTATTTCTTGAGGAACACGGAATTCTATGAGAGCTGCATGGGGCATATAGAAAAGACAGAAGATTAGATCAGTTTTTCATTTTGAAGGGACTCATTGGGCATATAAAGCAAAATAAATTATATACATGGTTGGCATTTTTAGATATATCCAAAGCATTCGACACTGATAAGAGATAAACTATTATTGAAATTATGGGAAAAGGGGATCCAAGGTAAATCCTGGCGTCTCATTTAAAACCTTTATAGTAAAGTTGAAAATAAAGTGATATTTGGACCTTTTGAAAGTTCATAGTTTGTGGTAATCAACGGAGTGAAGCATGGATGTATCCTCTCCCCTTCCCTGTTCTCTTTGGTAATGACTAATTTGGTAGACATGCTCATGAATAACAGGCTGGGTGTATGTTGTAAACACTTACTTATTCCATCCCTACTTTATGCTGACGACATAGCTCTTACTGCAGAGGACGAAAAACAATTGAAAAGCATGTTAAATGTTGCTACTGATTTTGTGCAAAAATGGAATACGTCTTTCAACCAGAATAAATCTGAAGTTATGAGTATAGGCAGACGTACTAATTCTACCAAAAATGGATGCTTGGTAATTTACCTGTTGAAGAATTCAGTATGTATAAATATCTTGGAATTACGTTTTCTAAATCACTATCAGATAGTCCACATGTTAATACTAATCTTAATACTAAAGCTTCTCGTGACAGATTTTCATATCGTCAATTTAATTATCGGGGCCTGGGTTTGGATGCACATCCCCCGACTGGGCTATCAGTAGGCCTACAAAGCAAAAAGTGGTAAAGCCTCTCTCAAATCATCCAATAAAGTATAGAATCTCAGGATAATGAATACCTGTTCTAATTTGTTATGGCTATTTGTTCCCTGGAACAAAGTTTTGGTTTTTAACAGCGGAGATAGCAAGCTTAAGTTCAGGAAGACCTAACAATGGGGTGTAAAGCGGAGAAATAACTTAGACGACATGAACATCTCTAGGAAGATAACAGATTATGACAAAAGATGCATAAGAACAGTTAAAGTTACAGGTAGAATTATGCAGGTAATGCGGCCAGCAAATTTCAAAGCTAAATGTAGGCTACGTACAACAAGAAAAAGCGTAATCTATATAGTGTAATTGTACACATGATATTATGTCTGATAATAATGACAAATTAGTGAAGTGCTAAAGATATTGTTCTACTTGTTTCATCAAAGTGTGTTTGTTCTCTTGAAAGGATGCACATATCATGATGGCAAGATGGTCCAGGATGCTTTCTATCTGAGGTTACTAGGCCCTAGCTACCTATAATGGACTTATATGTGTCACGTGCTAAAAATTACAACCCAAAGAAAAAAGTTCGGCGACACTTAGTTTCGTTTGGTTTCCTCCTGAAGGCACGTACCTACTATTGCTGGTCAGTAAAAGTGGTGGCGATTCGGTGAATGTTTTTCAGTGAGACAGTGTAGCATACAGACACCTAGGTGAGTCTGATTTCTTTATGAAACTGTTTGCCTCTTTCTAATTTCGGGGATGTATTGCAGATGTTTTCACAGAATCAATTTAAACGCATAAGGCACTCTCATTGCAGTACAATGTGGCTCTCCTGCTTGCAAATGTAACTTGCCATTTCATAATAACTGCAAAGGTAGTCAAAAGTAGTTTAGATTGCTATTTATTGATATTAAATGGTGTTTCAAGACGTTTTTTTTATGATCTCTTTGAGAAGCTGAAAGTTACTGACATATTTTACTCAATGCAAGTCGAAAATTCCGTCCAATTTTGGTACATTAGTTAAAGACATTTTGACATCGGAATATAATTCGGGCGGAAATCAGTACTTGGAAAGAAATTGGACATGTTCAGCTGTAATTGCTTTCAACAGTTAGTTATATGATGATTGTGTTATGAAAAATATGTGTGAAAACATCCACAGTTGCAGCAGTCAATATGCAGGTTAAATCAAATGCAACGATGCCACAGCCGCAACCAACGATGCCACAGTGGCACCCAATGACGGCACATTCGCAACCATTGACGGCACATTCGCAACCAATGACGGCACAGTCGCAACCTGTGATGTTACCGTCTCAACCAATGATGCTACAGTCGCACACAATGGTGCAGCCACAGCCGGTGGTTTACATTCAAACACTTCCAAGTCAAACGTCCAATATGTATCCTAACTATGCAAGCAAAACTGCAATGGGTCTTGCAGTGGTTCAGCTTGTAACGGGCATACTATGTGTGATACTCACCATTAGCTTACTTTCTTCTGGCGCATTTGGCCCGATTGGTACTTCAATACTTTGGGGAATACTAGTAAGTTTGCCTAGTGGGTAGGCCAAACATGACATACATGAAGTACTTTTGGCCTAAACGACTTTGTTAAATCATTATCTATGCACACTTTTCCTAAATAAGACTAGCCTAAATATTCCGGATGTATCGAATTGTATTCGCTTAAATGATATGACCTAAATACATGGGGTGAAGTACTTTAGGCCCAAAAGCACCAACAATTCACCCAAATATACTATACTATACTATACTATACTATACTATACTATACTATACTATATGTATGTATATATATATATATATATATATATATATATATATATATATATATATATATATATATATATATATATATATATATATATATATGGAGTCATATCAATGGTTTGGTTAGATATAGGGCTAGATGCCCAGCATTGTTGCATTCTCTTACCTTTGACTACTATTTAGTCAACGTAACAAGAAATAACACACTAGAACGGATAAACATCTTTGGACTGGGTAACTTATTAAGCTTGACATAAATGGAGCTTTTGCTGTTAGTAAAAGAGAAAGCTAGTGACATAAAAAAGTATCAGTTCAACTTGGTCAATTTGCATTCTTCCATGTCTGGTTAACACCATATAAAACATCCGTCCATTTGAAAAAGTACCGGTATAACGGATCCTAGGCTCCCTTACTGCATATTGGCACTTTTGAAGAGAACTACATCACATTCAAACCATTTTGTCTTTTGAAACGGATCACTTGGTAATGTACACACGCCAGTTTGTCTAAATTTGTCAGCTGATGGTGTATCTGATGAGTTGGATAACCATGTTTTTATATGTATATGGCAGTAATATTGTGGATCAATTTTGATGTTTACTTTTGTAAATATCAATGAGTTAATTCATATCAAGATCAAGTAACAGTTTGATGAGGTTAGGCCTATTAATGTGCCTATCCTCTTCCCCATTAAGACATTGGACATAAATTTTTATCGAGGCCTTCAAATTGCTCAAGAACAACATAGTCAGCAATTTGAAACATGGGGAAGTTGTTTGACGGTGCCGATTCAACTTTTGCTTTGAGACACGCACGATTTCACTTCTACAAAAATAAGAAGACAATAAGAAAAGACAAAAAAAAAAAAAAAAAAAAAATAGAAAGAACGAAAAGAAAAAACCAATTGTAGAAATGACGTTCCAGGAAAACAGTGAATCACGAATCCGTTGTAAATAACAAAAAACAAAAAACGAAACAAAAAACAAAACAAAAACAAAAACAAAAAAACAAAAAAAACCCCACAACCTCCCTCCCTCTTTCCCTTCCCGTCTCTCTTATATTTTTCTTTCTTCTGTTTCAGTTTATTATTGCTGGTGGCTTGGGCATGGGAAGTGCCAGTACAAAGACAAGATGTCTTGTGAGTCTGTTGATATGCTTTATTTCTTTGACGAGAATTAGAACAAGAGCCAAAGGCTAATACAGTTTCTTGTCTTCGTGTAAAATACATAACCACATACACTTTGACCCACATGGCCAAGACCTGTGTGTGTGGCCAAAATCACCCAAGTCAGTTGAGTTGGGTTACTTACTGGATTATTTCCAAAAACCAGACGGTCCTGGTGGCGCCACCTCTCGCTTCCTATGGATCCGATGGTGACTGCCAGTGCACATGTTCCCTTGGTTTTCTTTCCTCCCTGAAGATTGGTCAGTTGACATCGCCTGAGTGAAGGAGTTGGGGTGGCCGGGTGAGCTTCTTTGGTGGTTTAGAGGTAAGTATGCCTGTTAATACCGAAATTAATAAAAAATTTACATATATATTACATAACATTACTTCTCGACCACCATTGCTGGTATACGAATGTATTGAAGGAGGGTGCAATGCTACAGGCATACTGACCAACAGTTTGGTAAGGGGGGGGGGGACATCAGTCCAAGTGAAGAGGTGACATTTGAAGGGGGCCCTCAGAGGTACATGGACTTGAAGCAGCCAATAGCAGAATCCTGGCCCAAGCCTGGAAACCCTCCTTACCGACCAGCATGGGACTGCACTGGGCTCCCAGGAAATTACCCATCAACCTGATAGCCATCTGCCTCATGGGTAGATGCTGTTTATTCCCATTATTCTGGTCCTGGAGATCTGACAGGACAGGTGTATCATGGAAGACAAGATGGTGCCATGGGCTGGTTATATGTTTCCTTGTCCATAAAGTGAGTCAGCTGGCTCTGGACCTGGGGACATTGGAGACATCAACCTGAAACAAGTTCAAAAGAAGGTCTAGGCTTACTTTAGGTTGACCTATAGACTGTATCTGAGTCTAAACACCAAGGGTGCTATAAACTGGAACACGGTGTGTGCCCTAAGGAGACAAAGGAAGTTTTAATGGGCAAGCACTAGGAACCTATGCAAAGGAGCCTGTTACGTGGGCAAAGTCATATATACCCTCTTCAAGCACTATCAAGTCACACTCAATGAAAGTTGCAGACAATTGCCAGTGGCAGGCCCAGAGAATATTGACAACAGCGACATTTTTTAGGGCATGCCACAAGGTATTAAAGGCTTGCACCAAGTGAGCTGTAGCTGAGACCTGTTTTAAGGCTGCAGGCCTATCCAAAGCATTCTCATAGGTCTTCAGGCTGTCTGCTTGATCCATGATGAGATGGTGTTTTAAACTTGCTCCTTCTGAGAGTTATCCAAGGGCAAAAAGAGGGCGGACCTCTGATGCCTTGAACCGTCCATTTGTGAGAGATACCAGAGCAGTGTTTTCACTGGGCACAGGGCTCTTTCCTCCATGGAAAGAGCACTACCCATACTGCAAAAGGTGAAACCCTTAAAGGCTACAGATGGATCTCAATTTACTTGGTTCTTTGCAAGGAAGCCCAAGTGAGGCCTCATGGTCACCTGAGAGTTGTCAGGTGACCATTGTATTTGGTCAGGTGCTTGAGCATGGATTTCCCTTCTAGCCCCCGAAATGAGGGTTAACAGGAAACAAAGTTTCCACATCCCATACTTGAGGTCCACCCATGCGGGGTCCTCTAAACACTAAAAGGGCCACTTCTTCAACATGACAAAGACCAGCAGGAGGTTTCACCACAGGGGGACCTGCCAGTCAGCCATTCTGTTGGTGTACAAGGATGTGATGAGCATCGACAGATCAGGATCGTGCCCAATGCAAATGCCCAAGATGCTCATCAGGGCTGAGGAGATGGCTGAACCGAACGCCTCCATGGTTATAGAGTTCTTACCTATGACCTTCTACTGGTATAGCAGAAAGTTGGCAATGTCCGTGATGCGGAGAGATCATGGATGTATTTTCTGAGCCGTGCACCAATCTGACAACACATTCCAATGAGCCAAATAAACCATTAGATAAGAGGATGGAAAGCCCCCCTCTGGCAACTCTATGTGTGACCGATACTGAGATAACATTCCATGGATGCAGGACTTATACGCCCACTCTGCAGAGTGGGCCCAAAGGTCCTGTATCCATGGAATGTTATCTGCCATCTCTCCTTCAAACAGTATGCTGGAGAAAAGAGGCCCTGTTCACATTCTGCAAAGGAACAGGTCATGCAGCTTCTGACCCTGGAGGGACCACTTGTGACAGAAGCATGGCTGTCAGTATGCCTTGTGATGTGACTTCCGAGGAAGTTGTTGCAGCCTCGATCTTGGTTTCAGCTGCTGCTCCCACATAATATGAAGTAGCAGGACTTCTGAGAGACTCAAATCAGGAGCTACAACTACTGCCTACTTGGAGGTCTGCTGGGAAAAGGTAACCTGCTGGAGCAGTGGGAGCTCCTGAGCCTGCAAGCCAAGAGAGCTGCCTCCAAACAGAGGCAGCAAGCTGCTCATCTGATATGGTTGGCTAGGACATGGCAATGGCATCAGTAAGGATGGATGAAAGTCTCTGTCCCCAACTGCTGCTCCACATGGAATTCAAATTCTACTTGCCTCTAAAAGGAGAGAGCCAGTGCACCTGGCTCAAAAGTGGGAGTCAGTGGGATCACCAGCTGTGCTTTGGGGTGGGAAGTTGGGGGTGGGGGTGGGGAAAGCAGGAGACACAGTTGGCACAGCTGTTGCCGTCACCCAAGAAGGCACTTTGGTTGGGGAAGGGGCACAGGAGCCAGAGGATCACTACAGGTAGAAGACATAACCACAGACTTGGGTACCCTCTTCTGTGCTCACACATGCCCAGATAATTGACCTGAGCTCTCAGACCTGGGAGCTTGGGAAGTAGTATGGGACTTCCCTGTTCCGGGATGTCGCGACTCACTGTGGGAGTGCTTAGGTTCTGAAATGCCTGGAGGAGAACCCATAGATTTTCATCCTGGTTACACCATCTTACACAGTTTGGAGCCCAAGCACTTGGACTGGAGGTCCAAGCTATCGAAAAATTCAACCTCTGTGTGGCCTGCCTCTGTGAATGGGACTTCAAAGTAGTGGGCTGCGAGGGAGCAATCAGGGCCCTGTATAGGTTCAGTTGCATCTGTACAGTCCTAGCCATAGACTCTTAGGCTGCCAAGACCCTCAGGGCCATTGGCCAAGGGAGCACTGGTCATCACCTTTTTAGAGCTGGGAACTTGAAACCCCTATGAGTTGATCTTTTACTGCCCTGCTTGAGACTGCATCATCTCCTCTCTTTACTCCCCTGGAGATTTCAGGTGTAGAGATGGTGGTCACCTGAGCCTGGGAGCAATGCACGTAGGATCATCTACACTTGTCTAGTGGAGTTGTAGGAGAAGACTTGATGGAGTCAGAGTCCAAGGCTGGACATTTGGCTGCCACGACTTGCCACCTACTCTAAGCTCTCTTGCTCTTTCTCATGGCCTTATAGAGCAGCCACTTATCCTCTCCCCAACCAGAACAAACCAGCATGTTGGCTTATAATAGCACACACATCCAAATTGCTAGCAACAACCAAACAATGGTGATAGTCATCCCAGGCTGCCGTCAAGTGGCTCCATGAATCCATCATCTGACTTTTTTCCAACAAGGGAGACAGAGAAGTGTTTATCAATCAACACTTACGTATTGCTGCAAACCAGCAATTGCTTGGTGGGCACTGCCCTCCCTTTACCTCTGATCTGATCAGCCAGATGCCATCTTGGAAAACTGTGTTTCAAGCCAACATGAGCAGCTCCACTTCCACGTTTCTACATGTATCTGTAGATCAAATATAAGCTATCCTTGTCTGCGAATAGTCCAGAACAGCTTAAAAAGGATTTTCCACACAAGTGTGAGTGTGGGTAGCACTAGTACAGTGGTTGTGAACAAAGGTTCATGGAGCTCCTAACTCTAAAGACCACGGCAAAAATGGTGCTCAAGGAGGACAGAAAGTAAGAGAGCTGGCACACTGGGTGTCACCACCGGATCTATAGGATCCAAGATATGGCGCCACCAGGACCATCAGCTTTTATAAAACAGTTGAGTGATTAACCCAAGTCAACTGTGTGATTTTATCTAGACATGGAGGTTTTGGCAGTGGTGGTCCTGAAGTAACATTACGCGACTAATATGTGCTTATATAATCATAATTTCATGAGTTCATACTCAATTATTGAAAATACAAATTTGGCTAGCTGTTATCAACCTTAATGTAGAAGCAATATAATGTCCTACAGCATCCATTAAAACACAATTTGTAGCATATGAGGCACAAGTAGTTGTACCTTCTCAGACTGTAATAGGTTGTCAAACGAAATACCGGTATCGTCAGTTCTAAGAATGTCAGTAACCCTTGTCAAGAGAGTTTGCCTATAATCATTAAAAAGTGGGCACTGCAGCATAAAATGAATCAATGTTTCAGACTGGAAACCGCAATTACAAGCTGGAGAATCACAAAGGTAACAGGAAAGATGATGAGCGTTCAGAGCACTAAAATCAACCCTTAAACGATGTAGCAATACATTCAACTTGCGAGATCCATGTCTTAAATGAAGGAGCTTTGAGGGGAAATATATCAATTTTGATGACATTTTGAAGGTGCTTACAGAGGGTGCATTTCTTATGTTCTGAAGCGGTAATATTTTCCAAGGGCAGGTGGTTGGCGGAATGAAGGACTTTTCAAAAGTTGATTTGTACCAATTCATTACCAAACTCTTATTAATTTTACACAAAAGATAATTAATCCTGTTCCTGTTCACAACTGGAATCAAAGCTCTTAAGTATTTGGGGCATAGGCCCTTCACAATTTTATAGCACATGACAAGGTTTAGATGTTCACACCTGGCTAGTCAACTCTCCCATCCAAAACAGTTACATACCTTTATTTGACTGGATGTTTTCATTGCACCGGATACACATATAGAGCAACTCTGTATGGAACTGATTTAAGCATTTTTGAGCATTTTTGTGAGCAGCTGCTAAAAACGGGTGCAGCACATTCCAAAATAGGTCGAATGAATGATGTATAAATACTTTCTAAAGCATAACAAGTTATAAGGGGAGAGCAGTACTTGCTGCTACCCAGATGGAGTGATGCTTTGCTACACTATGCAAACGCACTTGACGTGACTGTCTCAGGACAGATTTTCAGATAGGACTTAACTGAGATGTTTGTGTTCGTTAACACGTTTTATAGGGTTATTCATAAAAATTAATGGTTCATGGATTGTGTTTTTCCTTTTCCCAGAAAGCACAATTCTTCTCTTTTGCTGGGATTTAAATCTACCTTCCATTTCTTTCTCCAATCTTTCACAACAGATACATTTTCATTAAGGCTCATGGTTGTTTCCTCAAGTTGTATTAAGATTTTCGAATAAGGAAGTATCGCCGGCGAAAAGACGTGTTTGGATGTTAAATATTCTATTTAATCGTTTCTAAAGACAAGAAACAACAAGGGACCAATGCACTGCCCTGAAGAGCAGCAGATACTATTGATGCCCTGTCTGAAGTACGGCCTCTTAGCACAACCCGCTGTTTCCTATCAGTTAGATATGATTTGACCCATGATACAACAGGATCGCAAACTCCAAGTTCGCGTAGCTTATGTTGCAGACCACGATGCCAAACTCGATTGGATGCTTTAGATACATCTAAAATGACCGCTCTTATTTTCTCACCCCGATTAATTGCTTGAGCCAATTTCAAGTATAGAAATTGTATTATATCTATACTTGAATTCTATAATGGCAGATAGCCACACACATCTCGGTATCACCTTGAGTCGTGACTCTTCTTGGCGTACCCATATCACACGAATTACCAATAACTGGTCAAAGAATTTCCTTGCTTGGGAGGTTTAAGTATAAAATATCATGCAAATCCCTGGTCGAAGTGTATTGTTCTGAGTGCTGTTTTGTATTGCTCGACAACTGTGGTAAAATGCTGTCTGATCACTTGGAGTCGATTCAGTATAACACCGCTAAAACATGTAAAATTGGTACTGGTGCTTTGAAAAGTACGTTACATCTTAACTTACTTTGTGAACTTGGGTGGTCAACTCTTGCAGACAGACGTTAATACGTCAAGCATTCAAGCATGTCCTCTTTTACAAAATGTACCACAAACTGAATCCTTCCTATCTCTCTTATCTAGTACCCCTTCCTCCCGTTGGTCGTGCTCTCCGACATTGAATGTCAGTGCGCCCCGTTAGATGTAGAACATCGCGTGTGTAACTCTTTTCCCTCCAGATGCTATCAAACAGTGGAATAACCTCCCTCCCGCCATTAGAGATTCGCTTTCCCTACATATAAATCGAAATTTAAAACTTCTGTCTTAGCCACAGGCAATGTTCCTGAGTTCTACCTCCATGGTGACAGATTTGCTAGTATTTGTCATACGCAATTACGCCTAGGATTCTCTAGCTTAAAGTTTGACCTTCACGAAGTAAATATCCTTCCTGACCCATCCTGTGCATGTTCTTATCCCACTGAAGACTCCGAGCATTTTCTTCATTTCTGCCCCAATTACATCGTTCAGAGAAACAATTTACTTAATACTGTCATTTCTTTTATTGCTCCGGGGGTTAGCCCGCATCTTATAATCCATATTGGCAGTGATAAGTGAGTTCAAATATTTTTTGTGGCAGTAACGATTCAGGATTCAGGATTCAGGAGTATTTATTTGACCAAAATAGTTACAGTTGGATAACATACATTAAACACAAAGGTACATAAAATTCAACTGAAGATATAAACATAAATAGGTCAGGGAGACACACATTAAGATCTTTACTAGATCGCTAGCATGTGTGCCACCCTGGTACAATGAAAGTAAGCAAAAATGTGATCATTTACAATAATTTCGTTTTAACTGAAGAGTAAATAAAATGTCAATGTCTAATTAGAGTTGCATACATAACAGTTCGGAATATAACAGGTTTCATCGTAATTCATCAAATATTGTTTCTTACTATAGTACGAAAAACCAAAATAGCTGTGTGTATGTATTTTTTCTAAGATATTTTCAGGAGTTGAATTTAAAAGTCGTACAATGTCATGTCTTAAACATTTCCTAGCAAAACTACGCCTCGTACGTGTTACAAATATTTGTTGTCTTCTGGCATAATGGTCATGTAATTGTGGAGTTGGCATGATTTGGATATCATTGAAGTAAATCGGGAGCTGCTGATTTTTTAAGCTAGCTGCCGAAATGTCCAGATCTGAGATGCACTCCAACAGTATATTAGTGATACCAGGTACTTTAACGACTAAATGTTTCCGTCACTGCAATGATCATCGGTTTGGACTATGCAAATTATTTTTTTTCACACTTTTTTCCTGATTGGGTAAATATTGAACTCAACTTCATACTGGTTTAATTTATATCTTTTAAATAACCAAAGCTTGATATTCGCACAGAGTTTTCACAGATATTATGCATTGGTAACATTTGTATTGCCATGTGTGTCTTGTACATACTAACTGTGTGTCTTCGTGTTCTGGAGAACCCATGTATTAGTCATCTCGATGTACTACAGCGCTATCCATATTAAATAAATACGTGCAAATTTCTAAAAAATCCCGGTTTGAGCCCCGTACCAGTTGGCACAATGCTTTCGCGAGAATGTGCTAAAATGAGCTACATGGGGTCGTTAAGCAGGCCCACGATGCCAAAATCTTTTCCCCAAACACTAATTAAAGTACAAGGCTTTTCGCGCGATCCCATACTATGTGAGTTATAGCATTTAGCGTTGAGTGGCACATTTGCAGATGCCGTTTGCGTCTCTCATTGTTACACTTTGTTGGTTTTCGCTTGGCAAGACACGTGAACCGGACTCCTCCCCCCCCCCCCAACAAAAAGAAGAAACAAAAAAAACAAAACCCGAAGCCAAAATAAACACAAAAAAAGAAAGAAAGAAGGAAAGAAAGAAAGAAAAAGAAAGAAAGAAAAAGAAAGAAAGAAAGAAAGAAAGAAGGAAAAAGAAAGAAAGAAAGAAAAAGAAAGAAAAAAGTAAGACAGAAAGAAAAACTATTTCTCCATTTCTGTTTCAGATTGTCAGTTTCATGGTTATGTCAATCATTTGTTCCCTGTGTGCACTTGTCGTCACCTCAATGTCCGGAATAGTAGCAGCATCTCAAGACGAGGTTAGCAAATACTCGTGAAACTATATATTCACGAAAACACTGAAGGTATCTGCTTATTGCCTGTGCTGTCATGTGTGTGTGTGTGTGTGTGTGTGTGTGTGTGTGCATTTGGTACAATCATGTCAAGTCACATGCCTCAATGTTTTAAACGAAGAAAGCAGACTTCCAAATATTGAGGTGTAAGCTGCAAAAATGATGATATGACAAGCATTAAATTACATTAATTGTTAATTAATGATAAGGCACTAAGATGATGCAATCTCCGTCCATAATAGATGTATCATATTGCAATAAACATGGTTAGCCATGCCAATGATGCTCACATTGCACTTTGTGTCCGAACCTAGCACATCATGCGAGAGAGACAGATAGGTAATTATGTCACGTTCCTCCTTGCTTGAACCCACATATGGTCGTTGTCTGCTACGTATCGTGTCTGAATTTCATCGTATAAGTACCAAATTTGGAACTTTGTTACTATGTATAATTATATTTTGGTATATTTGAGAAAAGACAGATGATGAATGCATGATAAAATGTACTCAAGGTACAAAGCTACCTTTTCTTTTCCCATCTTTTCTTAAATTTCCACATTTTCACACACACACACACACACACACACACACACACACACACACACACACACACACACACACATATATATATATATATATATATATATATATAACTTCCAACTAGTTGCTTCCCTTCCCATCTACCTTCTAAGTTGCATTATGTGAGTGGTAGTATTTTTGAGTTAAATTATAGAGTGACATTCTTGCTTCACTTTTAATATTCCACAGTTTATGCAGCTGGATAACTGACATAATATTCTGTTTGACTGGTTGAAGTGTTTACTGCGAGCCTTGTTTGTTCATATGTATGTATGTATGTATGTATGTATGTATGTATGTATGTATGTATGTATGTATGTATGTATGCATGCGTAGGTGCGTATGTGTAACAGATATAGCACGTTTGCATTTGAAAGCAACCAGTACAATCTTTCTATTAAGACTACTTCATGGACTGAACAATGTGGTCTTTATAGGAGTGGTTATAATAGCGAATAATCATACGCATCAAAAATGGGCTGTAAATTGGTGATCTCAATATAGTAGTGGTCTCTTATCACAAGTGGTCTTAATTGGAGATTCTATGAAACTTTATTTTGACTAAAACGCAAAGTCTTTTTTTTTACTCTTCATAGGGTGGCAATGTTGGAGTCGGTGCCACTTTGGCGTTTCTGGGCTTCTTGGAGTTTATCATTGCTATCGTTTCTTCTTCGGTGTGCTGCAAAGCTTTGTGCGGATGTTGTATGGCCCCAACGGTTGCTGTAAGTAGCCTATAGACCTTAGTTATCACAATTCTGTTTAGAGAAGCAAAGGTCAGATTGATATTATTTTGCCTGAAGAATTGGATATCACCGACAGAGTGATCCTCGTCACCACAATAAACAATAAGGTAACCATCTTTATTATGTCTGTGCGCCAACACAGACATACTGTTTTTCTAGGAATTCTTTCTTTCTTTCTTTCTTTCTTTCTTTCTTTCTTTCTTGTCCGACATTTCATTTGAAAAGTATAACACTTAGAAACTCCAAACTTGGCACAATTATACTTCTATGGATGAAGTCTGGCCTTTTTATAATGAGAGGTTATGCTTTTCAAAATTATGCAAATGAGGGCCAAATAAAGTTTTAAATCTTCGATATCTTATGTACTATAGTAGATGGGGTTCCGAGTGTATAGGATTTTTTAAAAAAAAAAGTATGGTCACATATTTTTTTTACATGGATTGTGAAAGAAGTCAAGCATTGACTTATCGAGTCACTCTCCGTGGCACAGATGTTGGCGTATACTTCCTACCTTGCCTAGTGGAGGAAACCGAAGAACTCGGAGAAAACAACCGTGCACGGTTAAAGTGGTAGGAACTTTTTCCACATGCTGCCCAGGACGAGAATCGAACCCGGGTCGCAGAGGTGAAAGGCGAGCGTTTTACCGCTCAACCAACCATGCACCCACAATAAACAATAAAATAGTTCGATCGTAGCAAGGTAAAGATCATCTCAAATGTCAAGGTCATGTCAAGGTCAAAGGTCATGTCAAGGTCAAAGGTCAATTTTAAGGCAAAATTTCATTTTTGAGGTCAAGGTTTACTTCAGGTAGAGGTCATCTCAAGGTCAAAGGTCATTTCAAGGTAAGAGGCCACTTTAGATTGTGGCTTTCTTCTAGCCATAACTTGGTCAATTTTTATCCAATTTTGATCATATTGGGCTCAAATTGTAGCTATTGTAACCCTGCACATTTTTGAAACTTACATGTGACCTCTAAAGGTCAAAGGTTAAGGTAATTTGGACCTTTGAAAGTTTCATCCAGTCATAACTTGGCCAATTCCACCCAATTCTTAACATGTTGGACTCAAATTGTAAGATTTGCAACGCTGCACATTTTTATAAAAAAGACGTAACCTCAAAAGGGCAAAGGTCAAGGTTATTTGT
Organism: Hermodice carunculata; assembly: GCA_964020975.1. Lineage (NCBI taxonomy): Eukaryota > Metazoa > Annelida > Polychaeta > Eunicida > Amphinomidae > Hermodice > Hermodice carunculata. The sequence goes on from OZ026616.1 coordinate 40,122,523, forward strand.
CCTTTGAAAGTTTCATCTTGCCATAACTTGCTCAATTTTCATCTGACTTGGTTCATGTTGGGCTTAAATAGTGGGTATTGTAACACTGCGCAATTTACATGTGACCTGTAAAGGTCAAAGGTCAAAGGTCAAAGTAGTCATTTGGACTTTGAAATTTGCATCCAGTCATAAGCTTAATGTAACGTGAAGTACCAAAGGATGAAAGTTGTAGCATTTAATATTTACAACTTTTGAAGGCACACAGACAGATTTGCTTTGAAGCAAATCTTCTTTTTTAGTTTTTGAATGTTTCTGTGTGCTGTTCTGGCTGAATATAGCCACAGCTGTTTTTGACCGTCCCCAAATTTCTGACGACTTTAATGGATTTGAGTGTACGCAATGACTCTATAAGGATTTCAAAAACCTCCGTTAACTTATATAGAACTATACATAGTAGTACTTATGATCGTGCATAGACCGCTGTGACTTTGTTCGCCAGATCACAAGTACTAATTACGGCATTTAGTGGCATGTAGACACTTTCGTCGGTTTGTAGCTGTGGTTGGCGGTAAATACGAAGCAGATAAAGCCAATTGCACACAGCCGTCGCCACGTGTTACAGATGATCGTTGAGTGCTGCCTAAATTCCAATACGCCGCCTCATGTTGTTTTTGGTGCCGGCTCTTTGTGTATAATTTTATGCGAGGTGTAGCTCAAGCAGCGTCTTGTGAAAAATTTGTATGAGACTTTTTTTTTTTGTTCTCGGAAATTAGGAACAGAACGCCAAAGTAATTTCTTTGAAATAGCATTAGTTCGAAAAATGAAGCTTTGCCATACGTGGACTTGCTTCGCGATGTGTACATGGTTTTGTTTGTACGCATTAATCTATACCTTTTCAATCCGAGGCAAAGATTCTTGGGATTCTCGTGGCAGGTCAATACATGGTATGCATTTGGATCTGAAATTGTTCCCCGTCATGGAGGCTACTATTAGGTACATAATTATATTTTACTAATTTTATCCTGATATTAGAGACAACGAAGTGATGCTGACACATTCATTTAACCAGAAAACTCATTATGCTGTGCAACTTTTGTATTTATAAACATATATCTTTATATGTAGCTTGCATATATATCCATGTGTGCAGGTGTTGACATGAATTGATTTATTTAATTTAATTTATATAGATGTTTAATACCTTCATGTAGCGAGCAATTTTATTATGCTGCTCTCAAGTGGCTGACTTCGAAAGCGTAACTTACAGCAACAAAGCTTCCATCTAACCTCGAGCCGTGCTGTTGTACTGTAGCAGTCATTGTTCCGGGCTACGGGGACAGCCAAATGTCACCCCGTCTTCCTCTATGGAAATGCGTCTCTGAAACACACATTAAAACATCACTGATAAGCAATGTTGATATTCCAAATGTTCTTGCCTGTATATGTGCATATTTGGTCTTGCCACACTCTTTTCTAATTCAAAATTTTCGGTACCATAAGGTGGTGCAGTACGTTGACAGGCCTGGGACTGTGGCGTATGTTCATCCGGCAACAGCAGGCATCAGCTACCACAGCTCTGAGCCTCCCGTGCAGCGTGGTAAGTTGTTATGTCCATCTCCCTTTTGGGTGGGTGTGGTATAGCAAAATAATTTTGAAATAAGCAACTGGATGAAAAGCATCTTTACACTTTGATTGAAGGAATTCGATTTAATTCAAAGTTAGATTCACTTTGTGTGGTTTACCTCGCCCCAAGGGTGAATCAGCCGAGGCTAAAATTTATATACACATGAAATAAAACGGATTGTATATAAAATATATTATCACAGAATAAGCGCTAAAATTATTCAAAGTAGGTAGTTTCCAGCCATCCAGATATTTAGATTGCAGTGAAACCATTAACAGGCAGAACAATTACAATTGTTATCAAAATTGCAAATTAATATCATTTTTTTTTAATTCTGAGAGGGTGACAGCATTTTTATATCGCTAGGGATTCTGTTCTAAATTTTGACGCCAAGATATCTCAGAGAATTTTTTTTCAAAAGTGACCTTATTGAAACCAGGGAGACCCAAATATCTAGATGACCGGAAATTCTTATTAGACTGAAGTTGTAAAAACATATTGTGAGTGTAGTCTGGACCGTAGCTGCCTAGGGTCTCGTACACTTATGTGGCCAGGGAGTGTAGTCTCGCTATAGATAAAGTTGGCAGTCCTGTCCTTTTAACAAGGGTGCAGTAGTCACTGGAATGGTCATTAAAAACAAACGAAGACCTGGTTCCTGCAAGTTTTCCAACTTTTTGGTAAGAGTAGCACCACAAAAGGAAAATACAGTGGAACCTCATTACTCTGTATGTCTCATTAATCTGAACACTTCTCCTGGGACAGAATTGTTCATTTCAGGTAATAGTGATTCAGTAATCCAGACGCTTTATTAATCTGAACAGTTCACTGGGGTACAAAGGTGTTCGGATTAACGAGGTTCCACTGTAATGAAAATTTGAAAGAATGAAAGGCTTAAAAATCAAAAGTTTGGAGGACCGGTCAAAATATGAGCTGATGTTTCTGGGGCCATTTATTTTTCTGGCTGCTTTTTTAGAGAGGTGGGGTGGTAATATGTACATCAAATTTGAGCTTGTTGTCAATTTCTACATCAAGCAGTCTTACATGATCATCTGATTTGATAACCTCACCTCCAATCCCAAAATTGATGTTGCAGGAATCTCTCCTATAGGGGCAAAGGACAATAGCCTGAAACTTATCAGGATTTGCTATCATTTCATTTTGTGTAAACCATTGAATGGACTCCTCAGATTTATGTTAAAGAGTGAGATGCAGACGTTCAGGGTCATGATGACTGAAGGATAAAGTGTTGTCATCTGCATAGTTGTACAGATGACAACCCTTTATCATAAAATACATGTCATTAATAAAGATGGTGAATAAAGGTGGTCCTATAATAGACCCGTGAGGGACACCTTTAATGACTTTCAACCAGTCACTACCTTTATCAGCTATTTTGACTCCTTGATATCTATCAGTAAGGTAGCTGCTCCTTAGCTGGAGAGCACTGTGCTGTAAACCATATGCTTTCAGCTTAGCTAGAGCAAGTGCATGAGGTAAGTAGTCAATGCTCTTGACAAGTCCATAAGTATTGCACCGACATATTTGTCGTTATCAAGTTTTCTTCTCCAGTCCTTAGTAATTTTCATAAGCAGGTTGTTGCAGCTATAACCTTTTCTAAAGGCTGATACAAAGGGGGAGAAGACTGATTCAATGAATGTACTACGCTGCTCACTAATGACGCTCTCAAAAATTTTACAGAAGCAAGGGCGGCTACTGATAGGACTACAATTACCCTTGATAAGACCATCTGTCTTTTTGTAAGCTGGTGTAACCTCTGCCTCTTTCATATCTTGGGGAAGGTGGAAGTGATGAGGCCTTTGTTTATAATACTAGCAAGAGGAGAAGCTAAGACATTTGATAAAAGTTTTACCAACTTTGGAGGGATATGATCATAGTCAGTGGTCTTTTTAGGGTTATTGTGATAATTTGTTTTCAACCTCATCACGTGCAGCAACAATTACATAGTGCATTAACACATAGACAAAATTGAACGTGTGCAGGATATTTGATCATATGTGACGTAGGATTACAATGGCCAACTTGTTCAAATATGGCACATCAGGTCGGCTTTGAAGGTATGCCTATGGCATGCTAATTGCCTAAATACCCAACTACACACAGGGGAAACAAACTCGTACATGGCAGTAGAGTGAACTTCACTTTGCTACTCAGGATGATATTGGTGGGGAAAATAAATCGTGACATCCAGTCATTCGTGATTTTTCCCACTGACAGAAATTACTGATGAGAGAAAATGGTAACTCACTCACAGCTGTGTAATATTATCTATTTTATTCAGGGGTTTTTCTTAATATAATATCAATATATTTCAGATGTGGTACGTGTGAGCCACAGTCAACCAACACCAAGTACCAATTCAGGTCCAGCGGGTCATTCTGGTGACAACACACCGTCACCACCATCTTATTATGAAGCGATGTCCGGCAAGGTGTAGTCACAGCAATCAGCTCAATGTCCTTCCATTTAAAGAACATTGAAGCACTGGGATACAATACTACAAGCTAGTGCACTCGAGATAAATGTACATCGATTGGAAATACATCCAACAACAAACAAAACTTCGCCTGCATCCAGAATTTGAGGATATGGATTGCTGGACATGTGGGACCCTTCGTCATAGTTTTTCCCCTATAGCTTGCACTTATAAGTTATGCTAATTGTGTCACACCAGGCCACATTATTCTAAATCATGCCCCATCTGATGTCCATTGTATTAACCATCAACATTTCTATTATATCCTTAGTGTGCACTGGTTTGTTTAGTTATTTATGTTGATGAAAGATATATCTTGTGATCTTCCTAATTTTGTGCTAGAGAGACTCTCGTTTACTTCGTCATCTTTGCAACTAAGGGCGACGTCTTCAAAGCTTTACTGTCACTCCTGTGTAGGACCAGATGAGCTTGGAAACATATTCTCGAAAATGCTGCAATTTGCATGTGCTCGCCATTTACGTAAGTTTCCAATATTTCATTGATGTCCTCTTCATTTCAATTGCAGTCTTGTGTGCCTATTTTGTTAAAGTGACAGACAAACAAAATCCAATTACCTTGCACTTTCTCTCTAATGTAATGTTTCAAAAATTCTTAGGCAGCTAGTTTTTAACAAATTTTATGAATATCTGCAGCTGGCTGCAAATGACCTGCCAACTGGTTTAAACTCGGGCTTCTGGAAGTATGGTGTTGCAACAAATATTTACTTAACGTTCTTCACAAAATTCATAAAGGCTTTGAAAACAACCAGGAAGTCAGAATGGTATTTTTGCTCGTGTCAATGACTGTAAATCAGGAATGTGGCACAGAGACCTATTTTCTAGTTAAGGCAGTTAGGTTTTTGTGATATGATGATCTCCTGAGTTGAAAGCTATCTCTCAAACAAATATCATATTATCTTGTTTAGGGACAAACCTCTTCTTGGTTCCTGGTCGAAACTAGTGTATTGTTGATGGTATAACCCGAAATATACGTTTGTTTGCAAATGATACCAGTGTCCATGAATTGCTCACAATGTTAGGGAATCGAGGCATGGGTTGATACAAACCGCAGAAGTATACCACGATGTAGAAAAGCATGGCAAGTCATTTTGGAGCTGTTGAATGGCGGTCTTCTTTTGTTATGATTAAGAATAAAAAAACAGACCTTCCGCCCCTGTCTCTTATATGGAAAAGAAATTCCTGAAACTTCTGGGTGCACATGCTTAGGAATTGCAATTTTGTATGACTAATTGCTGGACCCATATAATTAATATATTGTTACTAAGGCGAGTAAGCACATTGCTCTTATGAATAGATGGAAATATCCTTCAGGCATCCCACTTCGTCAACATTTGGTGTATATTAGGATGAATGTGGACAATTTGTTTATTTATTGTACTAGTGCTTCTTTACCTCTTGAGGGATGTGGTGGTCCTGAAAAGTACTTTTTTGTTTATTTGAAGGCTGCATTTACCAGTAGCATGTGTGACCATCACGCTTCTGCACTGAAGCCTGCGCCTCTTTAGGATGCAGCTGGTGAGCTTGGCTACCTTGGCCAAGAGAATTTGGTTCCACTGGTCTCTGAGCCACTGTGCTGGTTGTTCCATGGTGGCTGTTGGTTCGTCGTACTTTCCTCTGACTCAACAGCCAAGCACATCCCATTAATGTTCAATTGGGCACAGTCAGGCCATGGCAACAGTTGGATGTTGTGCTGCTGGAGATACTGCAAGCTGATCCATGTAGTATGTAGCCATGCATTGTCTTGCTGGTCCAATAGCCCAAGGTATTGCTGGAACAATTTGGTGACTGTTTTCAAGATCTCATCCCTATAGCACTGGTCTGTTAGAGTCCCATTTATCCAGCTGAATTTTGTTAATCCTGTTGCCATGCTTGTCCCCCATATGAGGACACCACATTCTCCATAGTGGTCATGTTCCATCATGCATCCATCAACAAATCTCTCTGAAAGCATATGTCTAACCCCTACCTTCCCATCGTGGAAATCAAGGCAAAATCGTGACTCGTCTGACCACATCATACTCTTCCCCTGATCTCTGGTCCAGTCAGCATGTTCCTAACACCACTGTATCCATGTAGTCTTGTGTGCAGGACCAAGACAGATGCTTATGGCAGGACACTATTACCTCAGTTTGGCCAACACCAGTCCCCTGTTTAATGTAAACTGTGATGCTGCAATGTTGCGGGCCTGGCAACACTGCTGTGGAAACTCCCCATGGAAAGGAACCCATTTTTCTTTGTGTACTGCACCAGATAATGGTCATCTCTCCCATCTGAGGGCTTAGTCTTCTGGATGCAGCTTTCCTCTTGCATTCTCTTGTTTCTTGAAACTGTCCTTCCACCTCTGTACTGCTGACCTGGAGCACCTCATTCTCCCGGCAACCTTACACTGCAAAAGACCAGCCTCCAACATGCCAATAATCCTACCTGTGTCAAATTCAGAGGGCTAAGAGTAACCCATATGCCATGGCATTGTGGAATCATATTGATCCCTATCTTGCCAGTAGCCCTTTTGGTAGCCCACAGGCACCGCAAAACCTCACACACTTTTAACACCTTTGTGGCTGACTTTTTGTTTTGTGTCACTGCTGAGACATACTTTCTGCTATTTTGCCCATGCTACCTAATAACAGTCCGATGTGACACTCATTTTTTCAGCACAAACTAAGATTTAGAGCAGCCCATGTTAAACAATGGGGATTGCAAAGACAATCTACCTGTGTGTATGGTAGAGTTCCAAACTGCTGTTCCCTGTGTGCCTGAACAGGGATGTGGTGTGTGCCTGAATGTGGGCTGGCTTTGCAGGAAGAGATCAATAAAACAATGTATTGATTAAAAAGCCATAATCATTGGTACTGAATGTCTCAGGACATTTTTTTACTGTTTCAAGATGCCAGGCATGTGATGGGTATAAATCAGGTGTGCAGAAGAAAAAAACTGAAAACATAAAAGAATATAGCATTATGACCTAATCTGACTATTTCTATCAGGATATGCTTGGAGCAAGGATTGAGACTAATGCAGAAAATAAGTACAGCCTTGTAATCCTGGAAACGTGAACCAAATAGGTTGGGTACAAGGCATACCAGACCACAGCTGAACTCCCTGTACCAGCTATCGTGTAGGGCCACATTATGACAATGGCAGCAGCATTGAAGATACATACAGTCCAAGGAAGAGGTTTTGAAAACGCCTTTCTGCTATGTATCTGACCAACAGGAAGTTGCCAAAACCAAGAGCACCCAATTCTAATCTTCTTCAGATTTAATCACTTGGCTGTTACCGTACAATAATGCAAAGGATTTTTTGCTACATGTATGTTAGCACAAACCAAAGTGAATACAAGGGAATATCTTCCACCACTAACTGCTACATACTACAGCAGCCATTATTGCCTCAACATGTTGCTTTTGGGAGGGGTTGTATACCGACCTACATCTCTACAGCTACAGTCATGTATTTGCATATCATTTGGTTTCAACATTATGAGAAAAGCAACAGCTAATGCAGTCTATCAGTGCATACCCACAGTGGCCTCTTCAGAATGTGCAATGATTCGTGCTACTGCTTTTAATTTCCCATGGTTCCCCATTCGTAAAACCCTAGCATTTCAAGCAGTGCACCAGAAACATCCCGTGCATTCCCACTGGCTTTGTTTGAATTGTCAGTGGCAGCTTTGCCCATATACTCAATGGCTGAAAGGCCCAATCTATTCAGTTCCCACTAACAATGCAGTTGTTCTACATACAAACAAAATCCATAAATGCTGAAGTAATTCCCAAGTCCACTTTCGGAAAAATGTGCCTTCCACATGACCACCTCACGCTAAGTGGGCGAGTGGGTCAAGTCAAGGTGATCCACTGACGTATCATGCATCATGTAGCCTATCAACTGGATACTTGCACACTGTATTAAGTTTAAATTTACAGATTTATGCTTCAAGCGACAGAAACTGTTCTTGTTAATCACATAATGCAAAAAATATAAATGCTTGGTTTATGTATCATATTTGTGAAGCAGAAGAATAAAAACTTTGAATAAACTTGCGGTCCATTCTCTTGACTCTCGTGCTCTTTGATGCAAACACTACATGTGATACGTATTTGGACATTGTTCTCCCAATACATTCACATTTCTGAAACTAAAGTACCAGGATATCCCTGGACGCATTATTTAGCTGTCTCCCTACATGTACGCTAATAAATAGTTCTGTCTTCAACCTTTTAGCCCACAAAACTGTATCCATACAACAAACAAGTGACCAGTGCCAACGTTTGTTGTGAAATGTAAATATTTTCCTGACTTCCAGTTTTTTTCACAAGATTCCGCACATTGGTTTTCATGCATCACAGTATATACAGCCAACACTGTTTGTGCGCCTATGTACTTAATCATCATGATGTAAAAGTACGCATAATTTGGCATAGTAATGTGCGTCACTTCAAACGGGCAGCAGTGAATGCGTTACTACCTGATATAAAATATGGGTCTGCATTAAAAATGTGATACATTTTAAACAGGAATAACTTAATACACTATCATAATATGATTGGCAGTGCACATATACTTAATATCATGTGTCCAATATTGTTGAATAAAATTAGTTTTATACATAAAATATTGTGTTCATTCTCTTATCCTCCTCATTATGCATTACTATCTGCTACGTGAATTTACGTGAAAGGCCATAGCCAATTATGTTTTTATATTTTATGGCTTTTCTATTCATTATCCCTTTCCGAACTTTCACAACCGTTTCTTTTTAGATGAAAACCTGTTAGCAGCACACAAATCTCTGATGAACGACCAGGTAAAGTCATATTTTGAAGTGTAACACAGGGACAAATTTAATTCTAAGCAATGAACTTCATTTTCATTGCATGTTGGAGCTCATAGCCTGCAGGGGTTGACATGCATTTGTAGCATGGCCTGTCAACCCTGCCAAGATATACGCGCATGCTTGTACACACAATGCAGATGAAGTTTAGTTCTCGCATGAATTCTATGAATGTCATACACACTCTCTGGCAAACATGTCAGAGCTGACGGAAAAGTTAAAGCAGGTGTAGAAATAGTCCATTAATCACCGAAAGTAGCCCACGTCTGCAGGAAACAAAACTATGAGCAAGCATAGTTCTGTGACACAGGGGAAAATATAATTATAAGCAATGAACTTCATTTACATTGCACGTTTGAGCTCCTAGCTTATGGGGCTACATGACTGCATCTCTGACTTTGAAATGCCACAAAGGAATAAACTGACCACAACACTTACATAGCAAGAGTAGGGTCCTAATGACTCATCTGCATATGGTTGGCGGAGTTATCAGTCTGCTAACCAAAGTCTCTTGGAGATGTGGACAGCATACTGCTTGCTCACCTACATCACCATGCTGCTAAGAGGTGTGCTGAACTACATTCCACCTAAGTTATATCAATAGCTCTGCGTGATTTTGGAAGAGTATTAAGAGATAAAAGATTTCTCATTGCAAATTCCAAATGCGACCCGCCTAAAGACGTCAAATGATCATGGCTGGACTATGACGCCTATTAACTCGGGCCAATCAATCTGAGAGAAATTATTATGTCTGGCCCACCCAGGACACCTCTTAACTCTAGGAGATTAAGCTGAGAGAAATGACCATGACTGGCCCATCCAGGACCCCTGTTAACTCTAGGAAGTCAAGCTGAGAGAAATGATCATGACTGGCCCATGCAGGACGCCTGTTAGCTCTAGGAAGGCAAGCTGAGGGTATAATGCTCTGTCCTGTCAACACTTGTTGAGTACTTTGAAAGGATGCCCCAAAATAGGTGCCTCCAAATTTAGAAAATCCATAGCCTATCCTCCAGGTTTTTAAAATCTCCCAGTCCCCGGTCACAACAAACTTTGTCTTGATCTAAATTATTTTAATGGTAGCAAATTTCAATTCCTCATAAAGTAACTTTTATTCCAGTACCATTATGCCTGTATTTACAAGAAACACAGGGAAACTGTTCATCCAATTTACACATAGTGCTTTTCAGATTAAATATTCTTATCATTTACCCATTTCACCTAAAAGGATCTTTTGACCTATAAACACATATTTTAAATATATTGTTTTGACAGAAGATATGTTTGTGTTTACCTGTACTGGTAATAATTCTGATTTCTATTATCCAGTACAACGTGCTGGCAATGATTTATAAATAAGCTTACAAACGTTTGGCACTTATCATTCTTTATCACCAAACACATGCCCCCCCCCCCCCCCAGTGCCAAATAATCTGGTAGCTCGCTAGTGCTACAGGTAGGACAACCACAAGAATATTCACTTCTGGAAACAAAGAACACTAAGTTTGCACATGTTAATTTGTCACAATTTACATCAAAATGAAGTTGTTACTAAAAAGGTGATAAGTGACTGACAACTGATAAATTTATGGATGCCAAGGTTAGAAACAGGTTTTAAAAAAATTTCCATGGTGTACCTCCAACTCAAGAGAGAGCAATTGAGCATTAGGGGGCACATGTGTGAAATAATTCAGTTTTTCTAAAAGTATTTTATGGTAGAAATTACCGAATGCTCTTGGAAAATCTGGGAAAGGACATTCTGTATCAAACATTTTGGTTATAATTCCATCAACGGGCTGAATAATGGGAAAGCCCTGAAAGATATCCCTATTTACTATCACACGTATGAAACAAGTTTTAATTCTTATATATTCATACTATTAATTTGATTACTTTTTCAAAAAAACTTGAGATATGGCCCGTAGTATGGAGAATGGGTCATATTTGGATCAGCGACGAGAAAACCATAATATTTGTATGAGTAGGAATAGCTGGCTATTTTGACTTGTCTAGCAAAATTTCCAGAATGAGACGTTTCGTGAATTATGACAACAGGCGCTTTCATAACAGTACTGTATTTTTGTGTGTGTTTCAACTAACACGGCGTCATGGCCATAACTACTTTTCAGACGAAGATTATAGATGATGCCATTTACAAAGTTTTCATCTATATCTTTTACTGCAGTTGTTCTTAGTATTCTCCTTTCGGTCTGCATTTCACTCCGAGATACAGATATTTGAGCTGGTTTGAATTCTAGTACTTCATTCGGGTTTTTTTATTATCCGTGACAGATTAGCCTTTACCGGGGGAGGGGGGGAATAGCACATACCTTTAACTTACCTTCAAATTAAATATGACTACCAGCTGTGGAATGCCCTTTCAAAAATGAAAAAAAAACCCCGATTTTATTGTTGTGACGAGTGGATGAGTAGGGATATTTGTCTATCCGTACAAACATACATGCTGTTCAATTATACATTGAAGAAAATATAGCTATTTCAGTTGCTGTAAAATACTGACAACTTCGCGGCAAAATCAAAGGAAAATACGATAATGACAGAAAGAATCAAAGAAACAACGGCATTCTAACTTGCATCAAACCAGCAGAAGGTCTGATTACTCAGTATCATTACAATTACAGACGTTTGTTAACATCACAATATTGGCGTCTTTAGTAATGACTTATGTTGTAAATTATTGGGATAATATTGCAGCATCACGTATGAGTGATGCTCAGTTCATCAAATACTGTTTGTTTCCAAAAGTCAGATAGCACTATCATGAGCATGTCCTTGTAATCGACTCCTACATTGGCGCATAGTCGATTCTTCTGTACTAGAAATAGTTGAAGAATAAACAAACAAGTAAATGAACGTCACATGGACATTGCGTTTGGCCAATGCCTTGTTTTTTTCTACAACTCTGTAAGTGCATTTTTGTTACTTTTTTCATGTCAGTTAAAAACGACAACTTGAATTATATATTTTGCGTCACGTTGGCCTGCGTGGTTCTCAACTGTGCTTTAAATTAAGGGTGCACTAAAGAATTAATGCGCGAATTCTCAGGGTCCGATGAAGTGCCACTGTAAAGTTAGCATGGTACATGCATTCAGTGGTCTCCAGCAAATGTTATTTTAAAGGGAGACCAATATTGTGTGTGTATTTGAGACCCACAGTTTTTTTGCTGTGAGATACATAAGTTTTTTTAACTGAACCTTGCATCAGGTGAAATGTATTAATACATAAAATATATGGTTCTGTGCTGTCAATTTGTCTTTAATATGTCTGGTGACCACCAGGTGTCATCTTTGTACAGCCATAAAACAATTCTGCCGAAAACTTTTTTTTTGAAACTTGATCAAAAATTGACTGCTTCAATCCTGTACTTTTGTTGCAATATTTTGGTTTTCCTGTAAATATTACCGAAAAAAAGGTTATGGGCCTATAAATACAGCAAGATTAACAAAGAAATGAATAGGCTTTTTAATTCTTAAGTGCACGCTAAACAATTGCATTCAGCCATATGCATGTAACCACTCATTATTTTTGTTCTCAAGACATCATGTTACCTATATTAATGTAAGCTTCTTTATGTATGTACTAATATGAAAATAACAAAACGGAACACCGGGCCTCTTTCACTTAATCAAAATTCGCTTTCAAAACGTCAATAGGAATGACGTTTGTTGTCTCGTAACCACGCTCACGACCCAAATCATTAACGGCATTTAATAACTATATTGTTTTTTCAAAAAATGATCACATTGGTGAATATCTCAGACAAGTTAAGAAATAAAAGCTGAAAGGTACGTTTCAGTTGCTGGTAAGTTTCATTGCGTAACCAAAAATGTGCCTATTGTATAGGCGGATCTGGAAACAATGATACAACTGTTTCGCATAAAGGATATGGATCTGTGTAATGTATGAACTTGACTAAAATATTTAGAAACATGGAACATTAATCAATTATCAGTTTATGCTTACGATATGGGGACATGGTAATGGCAATTCAATCACAGATTTAGAGAACAGCACACGTCAAAACTAACAATTTCTGGTAAAGTAATTTCAACCGGACACATAGAACCAATGATAAAATTATTGAGTGCAACAATTGATTTTTTGTTGAAGCGCGCCTCTGTGAGTCGCGCGTAATGACGTCCCCATTCCATCCAATCAGAAATTAAAAGTTTAAACATGAAAGGAACAGTGTTATCTTACAAGGAAACGCTTTATTGTGGACTATACAGATAAACGAAATCAATAGTTCGGACACTATATGCATTTTTGGGGACTACTCAAATTTTCCGGCTCATTTTATCCACACACACACACACACACACACACACACACACACACACAAGCACACACAAGCACACACACACAAGCACACACCCCAAAAAACAAAACAAAACAAAAAAACAAAAAAACAAAAAAAAAAAAAAAAAAAACCAAACATTATCACAATCCACATATGTAGCGCCCCTCTTAAGCTCTCTCCTGGTGTAATTTGCAAGAAAATGTTTCCCACAATATGTCAATGACAACAATATGTTTGTTGGCGAAGGTATGCATATCCGCAAGAGCACCAACCATTATATTATCCGCATAAATAGAAATTGTGTGACTTTTTTGAGATAAAAAATATTGGACATATAGATGCTACTTACTAATTTTTTTCGCTGCGACATTTACAGTCGAAATCTAAATAGGTTTGTTTCGATCATTTTACCTTTTGCGCATGTTCATCGCTTATCTTGGCGAGCCGGTTTAAAAGATTGGGTACATGCACTGGAAGTGTTTGTGAGATGCGATAGCCCCATCTGAAATCTATTGTTTGGAGGACTGTATTAATTTTGTTAAGACAATTCCACATGTTTATTTTGTCAGGGGCTTGTTCCTTCTTGCATTTTAATTGATGATAAGGAGCAAGTCAAAATTTTAATCTTGAATACCGATTCCAAGTTTAACACCGTTGTCTTTGACCGTTATAATGAATGAAAATAAATGGTGCTGCATTTTAAGTTATGCTCATTGGGAGCAATTCAAAATTTGAATTTTGAATATCTTTGAATATCTTTGATTTGATAGACAGAGATGCGTTTCCAAGTTTTACACCTTATCGACCATTGCACAGGGCAGAAGTTTTTAAGCATCTTAAGTAACGCTAATTAGGAGCAATCCAAACTTGAATCTTGAATATCATCATTACTAGATGGAGGAGGGGGTGCAGCTGGAGCAAGCACAACCAGATCAACAGGTTGGTACCGTTTCATTGTGTAGCCATGGAGATGGTGTAGGGAGGCAGTCTGGGATGGGGCATTATAGTGCAGGGACTGTTTAGCATGGCAGACCAGGTATCAGGCAATGTCCGCGGATTGCTTCTTTATGCTTTGCCTATTTAAATGACAGTAAAGCTGTCCTTAAACTAAAATGCTTACTAGAGGCGTGTCTGTTATACTTAATATGACCAATAGAACTTGTTTATTGAAATTTTGACACCTTCTTCTCACCTTTAACGGCATGGTTGTTGAAATTGCCTGTTCCTGGCCTGTTTGATTTCCTATACTAAAAATTTTTTCTTGGCAGGAATATCATTTACAGATATTTCTACAGTACAGAAAAATTCTCACTGCAAACCCCAATGTCATGTCATCTTGTACTTGTTTCATTTCAGGGAACCAAGGAAGACAATATATTGTGGGAACATCAAATTTTAGGAATGATGGGTACCAAAGTCTGCACGTTGGGGAACATACTAGTAGGAACGTAACATTATAATATGCATTCCAACTTCAATTCATAGGTTTGTGCTGCATACGCACAGTGAACCCCGAACAAAAGTAGAATTTGGATTGAAACCAATAAGGGGGGCATGAACAATTTTAAAGTTGGAAACTATTATCACGCTGATGTGCCATTTTGACTGCAGATCCTAGGTTTGTCCATTACCTATTTTGTTCAGCTAAGTTCCAGGATGCCTCCAATTACTAAAGCTACAAACTCTCAACAGTATGTGGCATATCAGTGCTGTTGAAATAATGCAAATTAAGAGCAACAGAAGCTGACTTGTACATATTTGTGATAGACCAGACATACAACAGGCATGATCGGTCATCAGCAGTCAGTTACAGGTGCAGTAGAACCTGTCCTTGCGACCACCTGTCTAATGCGACTTCCTGTCTATTGCGACCGTCCTGATACCGCCAAACAATTTTGGTTTTTCACCTGTTTAATGTGACCACCTGTCTAATGCAATTGTGACCATCATAATTGATCATATAAGGTTTACCTACATTGCGTAATGCGACTTTCCTTTGTGTACATGTAAGTGAGCGTCATTTGGGCAGTCCGAGTATCAGACAACCTACGTGTCAATTCAGGCAGTTATACAGGCATCCCTGAAACTTCGAGTCTTTGCCTTACAAGAAGGCATGAACAAATTGCTAGCACAAAGAGACTGGTGACTGATCAATTTAAATGAAATGGGCGAACCCAAACTGTATGTCTATGGCAGGCGTCCATGTTTGCGTTTAAAAAGACGTAAAATTCTTATTATTTTTTTTAAATATAAACATCTTTTCATGATAAACATGTCTGAATTGCCCATTTTTGTTTTATGTTGACAATGACTTTAAATATTTGCATTATTGAAAATATGTCATTTGAAGTGAATTCCCATGTAGTCTTAATTCATCTTAGTGCCTATAGTGATTGTCTATGCCCTCAATCATCAACCCTGTATATAGCGACCCCTGTCTATAAAGAAATCGAAGTCATAATATGCTACTCTTCCACATTTTACAAATGTAAAAAACTTTTCTGTTAAACATCTTTTACGCAAAGACCAAAAACCTAAACCATGTGCATTTCGCGTAGTAGTTGATTTCGTGGATTGAGCGCGGGGTTTTCAACTCTTGCCCGACAATACTCTAAGCATGAGTCCAAGGTGCCAAGGAAAGCTGCTGATCTGTGGCTTGTTATGTTCGTGTTTTATAATTTCATTCAAGCATAAATTTGACATCATAACTGGTCGCTCGCTGTCCACTCGTTTGCTGTGTCACGGAAAATGTAACATCTAAATGATGCTAATTCTGCGTACAATTCACGAGAATGAGTTTAGTGCAGTCCCTTCAATAGGCCACACTTGCTTTAATTCCTTTCAAATTTCGGGCCCTCCATGTTGGTAAAATTGACAAGACCCCTTTGTATGCTTCCCAGACGGCCACACTTTTGCGGCTTGTGGTTGTGTTTTTTTAATTACTCTCAAGGACAATGCTTTTGAATGGGAACAAAATGACGGCCACTATTATTATTATTATTATTATTATTATTATTATTATTATTATTATTATTATTATTATTATTATTATTATTATTATTATTATTATTATTATTATTATTATTATTATTATTATTGGAGGAGGAATGTGTTGTAATTGATTTGATCACAAAATATTATAAATTAATTCTCAACTGAATATTCAGTTTATTTCTCAAGCTTAACTTCATGCATGCCAGTGCGGCGCAACTGCATTTTATCACCGGTCTATTTATATATGTGCATCAGCACAGACATACTGTTTTCTTTCTTTTTCTTTCTTTCTATCTTTCGTTCTTTCTTTCTTTCTTTCTATCTTTCTGTCTGTCTTTATTTCTCTTTCATTCTTTCTTTCATTCATTTTTCATTCGGCCTTTCTTTCTTTCTCTCTCTCTCCCTTCCTTCCTTCCTTTTTTCTTTCTTCACCAGCAAAATTCTTCTCCCCATTTCTCGGACACTATCAGAGGTAGGAATTCCAAACTTGGCACAATTATACTTATTACATGAAGTCTTGCCTTTGTATGATGAGAGGTCACGATTTTAAAAATTATGCACATGAGGTCTTATTAAAGTTTTAAATCTTCCGAATCTTATATACTACAGTATATGTGGTTCCGAGTGTATAGGAGTTCGATCATATCAAGGCATTCATATCAAATGTCAAGGTCAAAGGTTATGTCAAGGTCAAAGGTCATGTCAAGGTCAAAGGTCAATTGTAGGTCAGGACTTATCTTAAAGGTCAAAGATCTAGATCACTTCAGGTAGAGGTCATCTCAAAGTCAAATGTCGTGTCACGTTCAAAGGCCACTTTCTATGGTGGCTGTCTTGCACACAATGTCAAGTCTGTAGTAACAAATTTAACCATATATCCATCGTTCCATTGAACAGTCAATCTTGAAGAGGGGTCATAATGTTAACAGTTATGCAATTACGTCTAAAGTTCAAAGTTGAATGTCATTTTGCCAGTTGAAATGTTCTTCTATTCATATCATTGTCAATTTTTATCCGATTTTGATCATGTTGGGCTCAAATTGTATATATATTTGGACACTGCACATTTTTTTTGAAATTTACGTGTGACCTCTAAAGGTCAAAGGTAAAGGTTTTTTGGCCCTTTGAACTGTCCATCAAGCCGTATGCTTAATGGAATGTTAAGTACCTAAAGGCAAAAGGTGTAGCATTTAATATTTACAACTTTCGAAAGCACACAGACAGATTTGCTTTGGGGCAAATATTCTTTTCTAGCTCATACTCTTCTGACACTACAATGCAAATACATTGCTGGCAAGACTGGTAAGATTGTAGTCTTTGTTGCCACACAATACCGGTTGTTATCAAGAAATGAACACACAGGCATTCCGAGTGTTTATGTTTATGTGCCATCACAGACATATTGTTTTTTAGGGGTACTTTCTTTCATTCTTTCTTTCTTCTTTGCAGGCAAATTTGTCCAACATTTCATTTGAAAACAATTATGGTCAATTTTTATTCAATTTCGATCATGTTGGGCTGAGATTGAAGCTATTGTAACACTGCACTTTTTTGTAATTTACATGAGACCTCTAAAGACCAAAAGTCAATGTCATTAAAACCTTTGAGATTTTTATCTAGCTATCACTTGGTCAATTTTCGTTCAATTCTAATCATGTTGGACTCAAATTGTAGGTATTGGAACACTGCACATTATGGTAATTTACATATGGCCTCTTAAGGTCAAAGGTCAAGGTCATTTGGGCCTTTGAAAGTTTCATCCAGGCCTAACTCATCCAAACTCCATCCAATTCTAATTATCTTGGACTCAAATGGTAGGTATTGCACCATTGCACATTTCTGTAAGTAACATATAACCTCTAAAGGTCGAAGTCAGTCATTTGGCTCTTTGAAAGTTTCATCTAGCTATAACTTGGTCAATTTTTATCTGATTTGGTTCATATTCGGCTTAAATTGTAGCTATTGTAACACTTTACAGATTTGAAATTTACATGTGACCTCAAAAGGTCAAAGGCTGAGGCCATTTGTACCTTGAAATTTTCATCAGGCCATGAGCTTGATAGAATGCGAAGTACGAAAGGACAAAAGTTGTAGCATTTAATGTTTACAAATTTTGAAGGCACGCAGATTTGCTTTGAAGCAAATCTTCTTTTCTGATAATTTTCACATATCTTCAGTTTCCGCCAAACACGTGTATGCTTACAGCCTTGCCTCGCTCTTGATATGGTTTCGTTGTTCCTGCAAACCGTTATCAGGAAACCTCCATGAAGATCTACTGTCAGCCTTCGTGAGGTTATGGTTATACATTGCCTCGGCAGTCTGAGTTCCTTAGTTTCATGACTGAATAAACGATCATAAAAAGCAGTGTCGAGCTCAAAATGAGACCTGAAGAGAAGTAGTATGTATACCCGTAAGATCCACCGACATCCACAAGAAGACCTAAATATTAAAGGAAGGTTAAAGAAAGTCTTCAACAATATTGTCTGTCAGATGCAATATTAAATCTGAATGTCGAAGTATCATCCCTCCCAGACTAACTACCCAAACAAGTTTAATCAAATACATACAATACATTCTTCGGATTAACTACACAGTATGTGGTTATTATACGTATTCTTATTTTACTACGACATTACGCATCTGTTATCATATCGAATTAGCTCCGGATCACTGAAGCAAAAACTCCAGGTCAAACTTATTGGCTTAGAATGAAGATGCACGTAAGCTTCTGCTCCTTAACGAACTTCATGTTAACTGATCCCACTGGTCGTCTGTTACAGTCTACATAATTTTATAAAGTACCAATTTCTGAAAAAGACATATATAAGAGTCACACCCATATACGTTGTATTGGACAGTATATAGAAGTGATAGATACATTAAACGAAAGGTACAGGAACACACCTCTTTCATTTTCTTTAATTTCAGCAAAATCGGAAAACTGTGCATTCAAAATAATTTACATAAAGAGAATTAACCGTCCTTGTTTCGGTTCTTGTGAATTCTGATCATAAATGCAACACTGTAAAACATTTCAGAAAGACCTCTTTGGCATCAACTTTCATGAAAAGGTCATTTCGGGGTCATCTCGCAATTACTTAATTTACTAAAGTATAGCGCCACATATCGAAAGATAGGCCAACATATATATAGGCCTACCAGCTGAGTTTGGTCTGGCCATTGTTGTTCCGCTGTGAAAATGTTTCTTAAGTTAATGAAGGATATTGCTAGGTCCAAGTATGTAATGAATTATTAATATTGGTCTTGCGATATTTATCACGCCATCGTTATATATAGAAATTTGCATATGTTTGTGATGAATTTTGCTGTTATATCATGGTGTTTGGTGAACCTGTGACTGACTCTGTAAGCATTCACGTCCGTTTGTATATATTGGACAATTTTGTGTGCTTCACTCGCAATTAAATTGCCAATTCTGTTACTTCTGCTTCAGAGAAGCAGAAGTCACTTTTATTAGGTTCTCACTACACACCTGAAATATTTGTATTCTTACCTCCTAGTGGAAAAACAACAAGTGGGCCAAACCCCTGACAGCTGCGAAGCAAGCCCACGGCTGTTGTGACTTCGCCTTTATCCACCAAATCCCCAAGAGCAGTCAAGAACTGCGCATGCGAAAATGCCTGCCAGAATGTGATGCCCACTAAAACTATGGCCCAGGAAACGTAGTCTTTGGTCAGGGGCAGACACCCTGAGCAAATTCCTAGCAATGACAGTGATACTGGATATACCAATATTCGTCTTCGTCTGACCCAGTTTAGATCCACAATAAATCCTGAAGAGATCCTGGCAAGTAGGTCAATGCCACCTTGGATCGAAAGTTGAAAAGCAATGGGTGAATTTAACAATCCGATCTCCTTGGCATATCCAGATACGTACACTATGTGTATAATATATGATAATGCATGCACACCAACAAGTGCACAATATAAAGAGAAAAGTGACTTCTTCATTAGTTTTGCGTAAACGGAAAAAGTTACGCAACACGTACGTAGACACCGATGACCAAAACGATCTCGTTCTGGACGTCTTTGATAAGTGCCTGCATGTATAGATCTACTTGGTGTGGCTCTGATGGAATCATTCGAGGCTGTATTTTTCATCGGCACAAAATTCGTCGGACAACCAACTGACTCCCTGTTCGATACATTTCTGGTGTTTTTCGCAAGTTGTTTTAAGTTGTTTCTTTTCTTTCCTCTCGTGTTATGTGTATCGTCAGGGAAAAAATGAGTCGTGACTATATCATTTCTGTCATGGGAGATGTTACTTTGTGACTTTTTGTTCAAAAATACACCGGTATTCCAGTTCAGCCGGTCATTCTGACGAAGACGAGACTGTTTTAGACTATTCAAAGAGTCACTTTCAACATCATTTTCAGGTTTCCAGTTCCTATCGCAATCAAGATTAAGGTCTTCTTCACTATTGTGTTTCAAAAAGTCGGATGTGCTTGGCAATGGTGGTCCATATTCTTCATCATACTCTATCATGTCGTGACCTTGACCTGTGACCCGCTTATGAGTTGACGGTTCGACCTGTGTACTGGTGTGTCTTTGGTTTATGTCATGCGACATGATGTGAGGTGCTTCCTCTTGAGAAATTCTACATTTTTTCGGCAATTGAACGGGCTGAAACAGAGAGGAAGCGACGCATTGATGAAGGGAGATGGCAGAAATAATAAGCAAGGCACCAGAGTATGTATAGTCGTGAAATAATTTACTGAGCATGTAGGGAAAAACAAATGATCCTACGGAAATCCCTGCAGTAGCAAAACCCATAGCTTTCCCCTTTTTCCTGTCGAAGTACTCTCCTATTATGATGAAGGCAGGTCCAATAGAGAAACATCCACCAATACCTGAAAGCATAATATTTTTGGTGGTCACAAGAGTCAATCAACAGAGGTGCGAAAGCACCAACCAAAGGTCACAAGGAATACATGTGCTTCCCCCTGCTGAGTAAGGGTACATTGTTAGGGTTGTGCGCAAAACGGTTGACCCAAGTTTACGTATTGATCATTGACTACCAACAAATCAAATTCTATCCCATTCCCATCCTGCCAGCAGTTCCGCTTTCCCAAAAATGAAGGGTCATTGAAGCATATAAATATAACCAATATTTTCAAAAGCCCACCAATCAAGGCCAGAATGTTTTAAAGGCTTTCATTTTTTCTTTTTTAATTTGAAGTTTGAACTTTGATATAGATGTTTTGACTCATTGTGCGTTTTGATGAGCATGTAACAGTAATCAATATCATCATCGATCCATTCCCGTGGATTCGCTCTTGGTAGGCCAATATGCTGAGGAAACTGGGGAGTCCGTATTTGTTTAGATATATTTCGCGATTTGGTAGCACAGCCATGATGATGATGATGATGTACAATGCAAAGCCCGCTTCAGAAAAGTGAACCAGATAACTCGACGAAAGGAAAGACAACCTCGTTCAGTATATTGTGCGCACCGTTCCGCATTACAAACGGATTATAACTGGAAAAGATTTGCTTCTAAGCAAATCTGACTGTACCGACAAAGGAAAGTTGTCGCCTCGTACACTCAAATTGAAACTTGAATACATATATGAGAGAAAACATGAAGTTAGACAAAAAAGAAACCGTAGCAAAATCTGATGGTAAAACGGAAGTGCTGGGAAAAAAAGGAAGAGCATTAGAAAGATAAAGAAAACGAATTCTGGATAAAACAGAATGTCGGGTGTTAGCAAACAAGCAAGATTTGGCCATGTAAAGAGAAACTCTAGGTAATTCTAGTACATGTACTTTCAGTTCTTATTACAACTTTGATTCATTTATGGGGCACTGTAGACACTACAGCGTGGACTGATCACTGCCGATGAAAAAATGGTCATCATGTGGTGACATAAAAGTGCTCCTTCCGATGTGAGTGTAAACAACAAGTCATTGTGAGGCACATATACATGTTACGGACTACTGCTGGTCACAGATCATGGCCACACACTGTTCAGAGATTCAAGCTTCAGTGGTGTCTGAGTAATTAGTTCTGGACAAGGTTGATGATGGATGAACATAGAATGTGAAATCAGAATGACATATGTACGCGTAACGGCTTAGAAGACAGATATTCAACATTTAATTTTTTAAGTCCCCCTAATATGTATAAATCTAAATTGTACAACTTTTGTTTGTGGTTCACTGGGTGCACATGCAGCACAAACGTATAAATTGAAATTGGGATGAAACCTGTACCTATACTAATTTGTAAGATATTCAGCATTTAAACCCCTCAACTGCCCATAATTAGCATAAGTTAACGTTCTACAACTTTTGTTTCTGGATCATTGGATGCGCCTACAAAAAAAACATAAATTGAAGTCAGAATGGCACCCCTATCTTTAATAATTTTTAAAATGTTTAACATTTGAACTTTTCAAATGGCACTTATTAGCACAAATTTAAATTGTAAAACTTTTGTTTGTGCATTGGATGCACCTACAGCACAAACCTAGGTTAGGTTTGGCGTGTTAAAAGGGATTAGTTTAAAATCAATGCATGTAATTTCTAGTGAAATACATTATACTGATGGTAAAATATGACTGTGTATTTTACTGTAAACTGTGATGAAGGCGAAGAATTTCTAATCTCTACAAAAATAAAGTTAAAAAAACGTATACGGACAGCAAGATTTATCAAATAAATCTGCGGGAGCTCTAAATATTCTAATTCAAGCCTCATACGAGTGTTAAAGTCAAAATTATCTTATAAGATAACAGTATTTAACTTATAAATGGGTCGAGATGAACTATTTCTGTGTACACAAAATGTGGTATCAAGGCAAGACGACACTCAAACAACATTCAGCATTTGAAATGGTTGTATTTAGCTATGGTGGATTTTGTATCTTTGTGTTACCATTTCGGGAAACGATACTAAGTTTAATCAAAGGAGAGCTCCATGAGCCCAAATTTCAAATGTTGTGTTCCTGTGAAAGAAGTGCAAGTTCTTATTCGGGACATGCCTTTATTCAAAACCATGGGATCAGATTCAAGAACAGCAACAGTATAATACTGAATCTTCTCTTCTCATACTGACCGCATATGAATCCGTACGTAATCAATACGTATGCAATGGACTTCACAGGGGGGTACGCGGAAAGTAGGAGGCCAGTCGCGTTAAGTATTCCTCCCGCTATACCAACACATCTGCACGTGTATTTTTCACATAACATCGAGGCCAAAGGACCTGGAAAATCAATATGACAATTTTAATGAAAGGAGAGTAAAACCGACAAATCTAGTAAAAGGTGGACCCCAAAATGTACAGACAATATATAACTAATGGGCTCTCGTGCATCATCGATAGGTTACTTCAAGAAAATCTTAGAAAATGTGTGCCAACGCATATATCATTGTTTAAATGATAATTAAAGCTCGAAACATGATCCCCAACACGAATAACAGACTTTTAATATATGATAAACCTTCCAAATTTGAACAGCATTTTTATTCTTGGAATTCAAGCTGTCTGTGCAATAGCGCACAAACTCGGCAAGGTAGTATAGCATGAAGTTCAGTCCAACTGAAGAGAGGCTGAAAAGCGAGCCTCATTTGAAACTGCGAGTTAGATTGGCGGGCCAATAGCTTTATTATTATAATTGAACAGATTGGCACACCAGAACAGCTGACTAATTGATTAATTATGAATAACTGTCAAAACGATAAAATATTTCGGAAAGTAAGATAAAGCAAATTTCAAAATGCATAGCATTTATGGCGTCACGGATATTACATAACACATTACGTTATGGTTATTACAATGGCATAATAAAGATTATGCCCATGATGCGAATAGTCACTGATCATCAAGCACATTTCACTACTGCAAGGTGGGTTCACACATTGACTTTGTAAATCAAGAGTTTTTTATTTAAAATGTTCTACCTTTCTAAAGATAGAATAAAATAAAAATGCAAATTCCCAGTCATGACGTGTTTCCTTTTCCTTGTTTGGATGACTACCAAATTCTACAAGTCATCTGGGAATAACTGTATTTAGACACGTTTTAATAATGCCAACTTAAAAAACAAAAACAAAAACAAAAACCAAAAAAAAAAAAAAAAAAAAAAAAAACCCCAAAACCACCATCACCACCACCCCCCAAAAAAACCTTGAAGTGTGAAAAAAGTTGTCAAAGGACCGTTTATTAACAGTGACACCAGCATGTCATTTTGCTACATATAGAAAATGTTTAACATATAAATTACAAAAATGTGCAGTGTTACACATATATGAATTGGAGTTGGATTGGTTAGCTGTACCTATTATATTTTTGGAGATAATCAAGACTTAAATTTTTAAATGCTCCTTATTGGCATAATCTTCAACATATTTTCTCCTCTTTATTAAAAGGCATAAATTTATGTACAGACCTATGATCATGCCAAGTTTGAAGTTTCTGGGTATAATAGTGTTCAAGAAAACTGGCGAACAAAATTTTGTACTGAAGAAGAAAGAAATAAAGAACTCGAGAAGAAACATAATGTCTGTGTTTGCATAGACATAAAAAATATGTTGTTTACCAAGCACTATTTCTTTTCACAGACAACACATACCACATACATGTTTGTATTGGCAGTATAGTCATCTGCCGTTAGTTTGCCAGTCTATTTACCTATGCTGTTCGATAGTTACACTTTTAGACTTTGTTTCCTTCCACTGACATGTGAAAATATTTGCACTTCTGGACGCATAGAGCATCGGTAACTGGTGAGAGTGTTCGCAGCTTCCGAGAAGAGTCTCTCGCAAGGGACGCCAGTGGCGTTAAATGATAAGTACTTTCTGGCCAGTGGTACCAATGAAATGAATAAAAGCGTGGTCTCAAATGCCCCGCAGTACCATGTGCCGCCAGTTACAAACACATTTCGTCAAATAGTGTTAACAATTTGAAAAATATTTAACTAAGGAGACCATTACCATTTTTTTAAGGGTACCCTATAGTACAACCCGGGTTGTTAACCCAGTTAATGCCTTAATGTAGATGATGATAGGCACGTGTAAATGTAGATGATGGTAAGTAGGTGTAAATGTTTTATTGCTCTGTTTATAATGCTTGTACTGGCAAATGTAAGATGGCAGCACGTACATGTAGCCTGTATTTCGCCAACAGTCTAGACGGCGTTTGAAGCAAAAAGGTTACATTAGACACACACACACACACACACACACACACACACACACACACACACACACACACACACATATATATATATATATACATATATATATACATATATATACTGTATATACATACATAAATACGTACCTGCGTGCCTACATACATACATACATACATACATACGTACGTACGTACGTACATACATACATACATACATACATACATACATACATACATACATACAAACTATTTTTAAAATTTATCTCCATTTGCTGTTGCACAATTCTGTTAAAACGGATGCTAGCCTCCAGAGGACTCAACACAATCTCACTATTTCTTTAAAATAACGATAATCATACTTGCAAAAACACGAAAACAGAAGTTTATTCCAAAGATCCAAGATGTAAAAGTGGGCCCTGCCTGAAAATATTCAAGCCATTCTTGATACAGGAAGGTGCTGGCTTGAGTTAAGCCTGGAACTATGAAGAAACAGCAAGCGGCACCAAATGTGACGAGCCAGCCCCATCCACCATCTAAAGCAGCAGTCGTACGTCTCTCAACTGTCGTCATTTTTCTTGATCATGGTACAATCCGATGCTATTGGTATATCCTCTTTAAAGAGCGACTCTCAGTCAGAAAAACCGAGATGACCCTGTAATAAGAAAAGTACGTTTAGACTGAAAATACCCGTGCTAATTCCGTATGGACGACGCTGTATGTGTTTAAACTTAATTGTAAAATGGGCATGGTGTCCGTTGCGTTCACGTGTCAAAGTATATTTCAGCGAGTTGACAGTCATGTGCTTGTTATCGGATAGTGTTTGACCTGTGACCAGAATGACACGGGGTGGTGTCAGTGAGTTTGTAGTTATTAACAGCATACATGTACGTTGGGGACGTAAACAGATGTTACTGACTATGCAAGATGACCATACGTACGGGACAGAATGTGTTCTGGACCGAGACTGAATATTTTCAAAACTTCCTGCAGTGCCACGAACTTTCGTGACGTATGGTATCACGAATAATAACTCTCTGTGCTGCAGCTTTACAAAGCAACCGCTTCTTAGGAGTTCTTCCATTTTTCCATGTGCTGTACGTAGAGACAGCGCGTTCTCTGATTTTGTGGATTTTTGCTTCTACCTGGCTGATGAACAAAGGTGAATGAACCATACAAGGAGAAGAGACCTGACTTCACAACGCTCTGTATTCCAAGGACCCGAAATCGGGTAGGACATGACGCGTTCGGCAAATCGATCTTAATCGTCCCACGAGTTCAAGGTCATATCAAGTTAATGTCAATGATCCACACTAACAGGCACTTTGCTGAACACCAGGTGGGCAGCAAAAGATATTTTTATCAACGAGTCGAGTCTCCTTTCACGTCAAATCCAATCACAGAGCAGACACAGACGCGAGAAGTTCACTGTAACTCTGAAAATGACTTTTAGTGTTTTTGAATCTGCTTTTTATTCGGTCCTTTTGTTTCTCATTCAGCAAGGATTGTTAGGGATTATATCATTGAATTCAAAGTAGTAAATGACATGAATAATAATGGTAATTTATCTGAATAATGATAATGTCGTCTTTCGCTTTGAACAATAGGTTATTTGAAAATATTTCTACTAAAGCATTGCTTTTAGTCTATTTCAGGCATCTTCATACTAGTTTAAATTAAAGGAAGTCATTAATTTTATAGATATATGTATGTTCAACGGCTTCGAGAAATATATATATATATTTTAATGTATCTAAACTCCACGATATCAACAATCTTTGAGCGTTAAACTGCCCTCCGCTAACAACGGGGATGGGGTAGGGGTGGAAGTGGGAGTGTGGAGGGGGCACATACGCCCTACTGGTATGTAAAAGGCCTACATATGTTTGTTATGCACGATCAGGTCACATGTAGGACCAAACGTCAAAATTCCTTGCTTTGCTTTGGAAATTGTGAGGCACGTTTTAATCTGTCTGCTATACCATCAAAGCAAGGAGGCCAGATGATCAAAGTGCATACGGTAATCGCAAGAGTTGTAGCTGTGGCTGTTACAGTATCGTAATTACAGGTCTTTATTTCGTACATATTACGAACACTGTAAGTTCATGATTAAGCAGAACAAGGGCTATACGTAAATCAAAGAACACGCAACAACGACCGGTAGAATATTACAAACACAAAATCTTTCAAGGTGGGACGTTTGGTTACTCATAAACATTCAACACTAAATTGAAGCGGGAATCGCAAACGTTAGAATGAATAACTTCACGGATCGGCACCAGAACGAGATTGAAAAAGGGTCACACACTTTGCCCTAAATCCCAATCGTATAAAACGGCAATATTTTTTATTGATAATTTGTGCCATAATTATGTCGGGTGACCTTGCCTGCTCAGTGTTGTTCTTGCTATGTTTATCAGTGATATATGATAGTCCAAGTCATGGAGTCAAACGCCTGCAATTTTCTTGATGTATCTCGCTGCATCGCAAAAAATATACATAAACACAGCATTGATTCCCCACTGTGTTATGGTAATTCAGACAAACTCAGCAGGCCGCATACTGTCACATAAAAAAGAAGCAACAGCTATACAAGATTTATTCTTGAATGTTGAATAGTTGAACCTACCTCTTTACATATTAAAACTGTCTCTTTTCTTGGCAAGAAAAAATACAATGAACTCTCTCTCTCTCTCTCTCTCTCTCTCTCTCTCTCTCTCTCTCTCTCTCTCTCTCTCTCTCTCTCTCTCTCTCTCTATATATATATATATATATATTATACATATATATACATTTACATAAATTTATATATAGGGATGACCAAATTGTGGTCTCTTAAGACATCTGATCCTTCAAAGGAGATATGAATGCCATGAAAGTGTTCAGCAAAGTAGCTTGAAAAGGGTCCTATAAGGTAGGTGTTCTTTCATTTGAGTGGCCTCTCCAGTCATGGACCGCTGGAAAGCAGTCGTTATGGGGGGGGGGGTAGGTTTCTAGTTTTTTAGACAAGAAGTTCAATTCCTGGCTAACACAGTTTCGCCACAAAACTGGTTTATTTAACTGCGTTAAACTTCTTTCGCTTGTATTAGCATTTTACCTTAAAACATATCCATTTTGTTTCAGTGTCCATAAATACACTCACTGTATTGTGTTCTCATGGAACAGCGCCATGACGTTATCCCGTCTGTCGCAATTTGGCGTGATTTCGTGCCGTGCAACTTCCCCACCAGCTGAATGCCATGTCTCATCTTCGAGTTGTTATGGCTTCAAGGCCCGAGAAGAATCTGTTATCAATTGTAGCCTCCTCTTCAAGGTACAAAATGTTTAATTGCGCCTTTTGGGAGTGCATCAGAACGTAGAGGTATTATACTGTATAATACCTCCATGATCAGAAACAGTCCCTCGTTCTATCAGTGCATCATCTATTGGAGTGCATCAGTATTAGGCCTTCGCCTTACCAATGCGCTCTTTGGGAGTGCATATGCCCTTGTCTTACCAGTGCATATTTGGAAGTGCGTCATAAATATGCCCTCGTCCCACCAGTACGCTCTTCCTACCAGTTGTTGCATTATAACAATGATGGCTGCAACTTACTTGCAGAACCTCTAACCCAAAGATGTTTTGAAGCATAAATGTAACAAACGCCGAGATTCGGCAAGAAACCTGCTCATTTGAAACATTGCTCTTACAAGGAGGTACGCTCGCTGCAGCTGGCGTAACTTCGACAATTGATTCTTTGTGTGTGAAGAACCCCGCATGTTATGGACGCCAGACGAGTCAGTATTCGTTTCCGGGGATATGGAAATATCCCCGCCTTTTTAATATATTCCACATATATATGAAACTACTGCATAGACCAGGCAAATTACTTGTTGCAATACTTCTGTAATTTTCTCTTTCAATGTTAGGTTATAGACTGAGTCAACAGCTGTCCTTGGCGCACTTTGATCTCACCCAAGACGCATTGGAAAAAGCGGTCGACCGGCATTATTTTTGGTTTGGAATTACAGGTGCATTGTTACCTGGACAAATGGTCTTTTTTTTTTTTTGAAAAACAGTAAAGTGGAATAATTAATAACGTACACAAGCACGACTTCCCAGAAGGTAAAGGCTTAACACGAGGAGCTTGGTACATTAAAACGACATGAAGTGGGATAGAGAAATCTTTTTGTGGTCGCAAATAACTGCGTGTGTTTGCTTACACAATGGTCTGTCAGAATATTACGTGGATTATAACTTCGTTTTGCTTCATAATTTGTGCTGTGTGTTTACCAGGAAAAAAGATTTGCATGCGAATAAATATGTTGAGAAACAAGGCAAACCAAAAGATAATTACCTTTCAGACCTACGTATAGGATTATTTAGGATAAACTTTTCGTGTGCACTCAATGTCACGTGGTTCGATTCGAATTGATATGTAAGTTCAGAAGCTGATGCATAGCAAATCTTATTCAAATGATTTCATTTATTCCACACGCACAACACAGAATACCTTTATTTAGCCAATCTAGAAAAAAATCACAAACTCCCATTAAGACACATTCATGTTGCTATCATGGGGGCCACCCAGCATAACAAAAAATGTTGATGGCAAATGAAAGAGTGGATAATCGTGATGAACGTAAATGTCACTGACTAAAATACATAGGCAAATACATATAATTGTATGGTCATCTAGTCCGGGTGGAAAATTACCTTGTGAGTTATTCAAGAATTTGTTTTTATGTACATTGAAAAACCTTGCAAACCACGAGTGTGGATCGCTTCTATTATATTTCTATCGGTTTTATTTAATAAATTTGGAATGTCATATATTAACCTATGTTGAACAAGGACTCTATTGACTCTACTAATCAAACGTTTGTTACTATCTCCAGAAACAAATTCTTGAATAATTATCAATATAGTAGTAATATAATTAACGGTTACGTTTGTCCAAATGACCAGTAATAATATACCGGAATGCCACATTCACAAGATTTTTGTTGCTATCCCCAGTGTTGTTATTGTACATTTCATTTGCAGGATTAAATGGAAAAGAGAGCAATGTTGTTGGCAGATCATTATGTACATATTTATAATAAAATTTCAATTTATTTAACGTGAATATATCTTGAACTTTACGAATTTTAAGATCTTTCATTACCGATTCAGTATGGGCATTCTTTTTTCCACAAAATATGCAAGATATAGATTGTTTCTGTAGTTTTGCAATTTTTGAATGCCTAAAACCCCACAAAATTATGCCAAAATTTATGTGAGGGAGTATCAAAGAGTGATACATAGAAATCTTTACTTTAAGTGGAAGCCGGTGCTTGAGTTTATTTAGAATTCCAGTCGCTCTAGATATTTAAATCGCAATTTTTGCAATGTGCTCATTCCAAGACAGTTAATCATGGAGTGTAAGCCCAAGAAAATTGAAAGCGTAGACTTGTTTTATTGGAGTTTCATTCATAATTAAGTCTGGTTTAATTAAATTTTTATTTGAATTATAAAATATCATGAATTTTTATTTATCTACATACGTACGTACATACATGCATGCATACATACATACATACATACATACATACATACATACATACATACATATGGTATTTGTCCAAGTTTTGGAAGGAACAAAAAACGATCATACAATGAAAATAATTTGAAAAAAATATGTGACACGCCTTGAAAGATATATTCAACGCTTGACAGATGCGGACGCACAGCAACCGACCCGAAGTACTGACTCAGAACTTTATAGTTTTAAAATGTGACACACGTTTTACATCTTGCGTGTAAAAATGTAGTAATAATATTATTTTGTCGACAATTTATCTCTTTTATTTATGTAAAGTTACATGAAATATTTTTGGACCAAAATCTCATGCACTGTATAAAAAAAGTATCAGGCATGAAACATCTTTGCATGATTCGTTTATGTAAAGTGTCGTGTAAGTTGCAGCTGTGGCAAGAATCTTTCAGTTCATCACGGTCACGTGGTCATAGGATCAAAACCACACACACACACACACACACACACACACACACACACACACACACACACACACACACACACACACACACACAAAATTGTCATTGAATGTACAAGATCCAAATCGGATTAATC
The DNA here is from genome assembly GCA_964020975.1 of Hermodice carunculata. Lineage (NCBI taxonomy): Eukaryota > Metazoa > Annelida > Polychaeta > Eunicida > Amphinomidae > Hermodice > Hermodice carunculata. Next base: position 40,154,050 of record OZ026616.1, read on the forward strand.
GGAGTCACGAGGTTACCTGCAGTTCATGAGTTCACCCAGAGGTCACTTGAATATCTTATGTTTAATGTTACGTGTTGAAATGTTGGAAAGGGCAAAGACGCTTATGGGAAGTTGAAGAACTACTAGCCTTACAGAAGCACTCCGATTGAAGAAAATATATGTACATTAAAACTGTCCTTGTGGACACCTCTATACTGCGCACAGCTTAATCCTTATATTGTGAACAGTTATGAGCAGGAATGATAACATCTAAGTCATTTCCATTATTATGAAACCTATCTCTTGGCAGACACATATCTTTCACACCTGGTCTCTGTGTATTGAGGACTCCTTTCCTAATATCAAATAAATACGTCCTGTCTGCACATGGCACAAAGTGTCACTATTATTATTGTTGTTGTTGTTGTTATTATTATTATTATTATTATTATTATTATTATTATTATTATTATTATTATTATTATTATTATTATTATTATTATTATTCATTGAATCTTTACAGGAAAGAAATGAAAAAACATACAACAACATTGGAAGATATATGATAAATTAAAATGCGTATTTTGTCAACGGCGGTTGATTCACGGCGGATTGAATTGTTACGCCTGAACAGCACAGTTTGTGTTAAACCACAGTCACAAGCAAAATATATGTGATCAGTGTTGAGGGCCGGGCATGTGTCACATATAAAATTATTCATCCGAGCAAGTAGATTGTGAAACCTTAACTCATTCCATACCAGTTCCTGATTTTTCCGTATATTTACCTAGATGTAAGACGACAATTGCATATTTAAATTCTTCATGAAAAGAACTTTCGTTCAAGTACCAACATGCCTATAGACTTAAGTCAGTGGTTCTGGCACTGTCTGGCAAGTCATGCTGCAGCTGCCCGCAAAGGCAGCTGCAGCATGACTTGCCAGGCAGTGCCAGAACCACTGACCAAGGCCTGTGACCATTGTGTGGAATGAGTTAAAAGACACATCAGTCATGCCTGGGTTGACAAGCTAGAAAAGACTTGGCGTCAAACGGCTCACAAGATTATACATGTATATTGTCACGGACAACATGCTAACCACCAGTTTTCCAACCAACTTAAAAAGTCTCGACTCACACCTTATGTGCCAAATAAAGCAATGTCAAATTATAACTGAAAAGGATGATTTATTTTTATTTCCTCTTCTGGATTCTAAGTGAAAGAAGAGTAGTTTCATGATAATATGGCTTAAATTTCATGTATGGAAGCTTCATCACGTTATTATATTCTTGTTGATGCCTGGTTGTATGTAAACACTTGCCCTGCAGAGGTGCTCCACGTATTTGAAGATACTTATGTTATACTGGTGTACACTATATATCGGTAACATATTTTGTAACGTCTTTTCTGTTTTGTGGATATATACTCTGTGTCTCTCCGTATCTGGACATACCAATTTATTAGCTTTATTGTACTATAGGGCCATCCAATATATAGAGATGTGTTTAATTAACAAATTCTACAATACAAAGGAAACCAGTACGCCACACTGCAAACTATGGAGGAAGGAAATTTATGTTTTACTCACGGAAATTATTGTCGACTACAAACAGGTTGACTGGCTGTCCATGTTGACAAGGCGTGAGAACAACGACTGCAAGGTTGTAGAATACAAACAGCGAAATGGCCAAAAATTCCCCCTGGCCCAGGTGTACATCATGCAATAGCAATTATAGGTGTCTCTCTTTCTATGTAGTCGAAAGACAAAAAGGAAGTGGCTGAACAAGTCAAATCGGAAGACTGCATAAATGGAAATGCATGAATGATAACCGCAGAAATTGGGTACACCATGTCACGTGACGCATAACCTAATTCCATTGATAACGTTGCGACATGTATACCTAGCGCAACGGGAAATACAAACACAAGCACCACGCGAATGGTTAAATACACTACCTATTAACAAATACTTACAAATATATATACAAATATATATATATATATATATATATATATATATATATATATATATATATATATATATATATATATATATATATATATATATATATATATAAATGTATGTGTGTACTTAACTTAACAACACAACAAACATGACAACAAATTCATTTCAGCGAGTTATAAACCCCTTGCCAGGATGCAACACTTGACCCCGGACCAACAGAGAAACATAAAATACTTCGTTATAAAACAAGACTAACTAGAAAAGAAGATTTGCTTCAAAGCAATTCTGTCTGTGTGCCTTCAAAAGTTGTAAATATTAAATGCTACAATCTTTATCCTTTGGTACTTCACATTACATTCAGCTTTTGCTTGATGCAAAATTCAAAGTCCAAATGACATTGACCTTTGACCTTTACAGGTAACGTGTAAATTGCACAGTGATACCATACCAACAATTTAAACCCAACATGAACCAAACTGGACGAAAATTGACCAAGTTATGGCAAGATGAAGCTTTCAAAGGGCCAAATGACTTTGATCGTTGCCCTTTTGAGGTTACATGTTCTTATAAAAATGTGCAGTGTTGCAATACCTATGATTTGAGTCCACCATGTTAGAATTGGATGGAAATTGGCTAAGTTATGACTGGATGAAACTTTCAAAGGTCCAATGACCTTGACCTTTGACCGTTAGAGGCCACATGTAAGTTTCAAAATGTGCAGTGTCACAATAGCTACAATTTGAACCCAACATGATCAAATTGGATAACAATTGACCAAGTTATGGCTAGAGGAAAGCCACCATCGAAACTGGCCTTTGACCTTGAAATGACCTTTGACCTTGAGATGACCTCTACTTGAAGTGGTCCTTGACCTTCAAAATGATATTTTGGCTTTAAAATGACATTTTGACCTAAAACTGACCTTTGACCTTGACATGACTTTGACATTTGAGAAGACCTTTGCCTTGCTATGATCTTACTCCAACACACTCGGAATTACATCTACTATAGTATATAAGATATTGAAGATTAAAAACTTTAATAAGCCCTCATTTGCATAATTTTTTTAAAGATTTTTTTTATTGACAACAGAGGTACATATTCAACAGTATACAACAATATTCATGTCAACAATTTCTTGTGATTACCCATTAAAAGTTGATTTCTCTCCATTTACGTTTATGACTATTGATTTTATTATTTTTAATTGCCAAGTTAAATTCTATTGTTTCCAAGTCTTTTATCACACCTTTGAAACTTTCAAAAGAAGGTCTATTATTGTTTACTTTACACTTGAATAAATATTTTTCTCCTACAACAAAAATTAATGACCATATTACATTATGCTTATGATGCCCTCCCAATATGATATCACATATTGAAAAGGTGATAGATATTTGTAACATATTTTTCAACCAGTTAAATACTTCTGTCCAAAAATGCTGGGTTATGTTACAATCCCAGAAAAAGTGAACTAATGTTTCATTTGCTTCTTTACAAAAAGAACATATCGGGCTTTCTGCTATTTTCATTTTATACAATCTGTAATCGGTAAATATAATCCTATGCAAAATGTTATACTGGAAAATCCTTATATTTGAAGATATTGTACATTGATAGATTTGACAAAAGCACTCATTCCAGTACTCATCATCAATTTCTACATTAAGCTCCTCCATCCATTTACTTTTCACATTACTTTGGCCTTTAACATTTGTTTTTATTAACATCTGATAAATAAATTTAGACACCTTTCCTATGCAATGCATTAGATTAATTCTGGTTCCATTCACAAGCTTGGTTTTCCATCCTTTTTGGTACCACATGAATTAAACTGTCGTATTTCAGAAAATTTGATTTAACATTTGGAAATTTTTCAATAAATTTATTGTAATTCAAAAAATTTCCATCTTTATTCAATATATCTGAAATAATTTCAATCCCACTTTCACACCATTGCTTGTAAAACACAGATTTTCCTTGAATCTTAATAAATGAGTTGTACCATAGATACTGTTTTTTTTATGTCAGACTTGTTTTCTGGCTTTACAAAATTGACTTTACACCATATAGTTACAATTTCTTTCCAGAATAAGCTGTGCATTTTAGCAAATACTATGTGACAATCCTTAACGTCAATATTACATTTCCATATGTTTTCCCCTATATATGGCAACTGCAAAAACACCAACTCTTTCCATTTACCTAAACATTCCGGGTTTGTTAATCTCTTCACCCATGCCAATTTTAAAGCATAATTTTGAGACTAAAAATGTACCCTTTTCAAACCACCTTCATCATATGGCCTCACTAGAACATCTCTTTTAATCTTATCTTTATTTGGACCATTCTTGATAAAATTATACAGAATATTTTCTTTATTTTTGAAAAAATCACCTTTCTGTACCAAGTTTTTCTTTTGCCCTATGTCTTTATAATTAGGACTTGGTATAACTGACATGATATGAATAAGTTGAGATGAAACAAATATTTTTATAATAGTAATCTTGCCATACAGAGATTTGTTTCTTTGAGACCATATTTTGACTTGGTTTTTAACTGTTGGTATTAGTGACTCATAATTTAAACCCACAATGTCATCCCAATCGTGACTAATTAAAATACCCAGCATTTTTACAGGTCCATCTGTCCACTTCATTTTTTGTTGTTGTATCCATTCTGAACTTTTGTTGTTTTAAACTTCCAATAGGCATAATTTCCGTCTTGTCATAGTTTACCTTCAACCAAGAGTATATTTCAAACAAGTCAAAATATTGCACAACTTCCAACAAACTTTGTCTAGTCGCTGCTATAGTTAAACAGGTATCATCGGCATATTGATTTATTTTATACTCTTTATTTCCAACTGTAATTCCTTGAATATTTTGGTTTTGTCTTATTCCAATTGCCAAAATTTCTGCACATATAATGAAGATATGCGGTGACAAAGGACAACCCTGGCGTACCCCTCTAGAGATTGAGAAGGCCTTTGTTGCCCAGCCATTGTTAATTACTTGACTACTGACCTTTTTGTATAAAGTTGACACCCATTTACATAATGATTCACCAAAATTAAAAAACCTCAACACTGATTAGATAAATTTCCATTCCAAGAAATCAAAAGCCTTCTCAAAATCTATAAAGATTGCCAATGCTTCAATATTTTCCATATCAGCATGTTCTAGTATTTCTAAATATATCTATTCTGAAGAAAACCAGTTTGATCAGTATCAATAATATTCACCAAAACTTTCCGAACTCTATAAGCAATACTTTTTGAAATTCTTTTGTAATCAGTATTTAAGAGCGAAATTGGTCTCCAATTTTTGAAAAGAAGTGGGTCTTTATCTTTCTTTGGTAAAAGGGTTATGACACCTTATCTGTGACCTATTGACAATTCTCCATTTTGGTATGCAAAGTTTATTACATCTAATAATAAGTTTTTCATATCTACCCAAAACATTTTATAAAATTCGACAGGTAGTCCGTCTGTACCTGGACTTTTATTGTTTTTGAAAGTCTTTATTATTGAACTTAATTCTGCTTCAGTTATATGGCCTTCACAACTTTCTTTTTCTTCATTAGTTAATTTTGGTATATTTTCTACATTTTTTAAAAGATCCAACATGTTGGTATCAGGAGGGCTCCTACTTTTATACAATTTTCTGTAAAAATTTTCCTGTTCACTCAGTATTTTTTGTTTATCATTTGTAATTATTCCATTCGAGAGTCGCAACTGTCCTATTGTTTGATTGTTATAATTTCTTTTCTCTAAATTAAAAAAGTATTTATTAGATTTTCCCCCTTCTTCGTACCATTTAACCCTACATCTTATACATGCCCCCTTTGTTTTATATTCAACCTCCCTATTTAACTTTTGCTGTATTTCCTCTATTTCAAGCTTGGAGTATTATAACTCCTGCATCCTGTTTATGAAAATAATGGAACATCTCCCTCCTTTTTTTATTGTCTCTTAATCCTCTCAATTTCAATTTTTGTACCCATGTTTGATGTATGAAATAGTTACTCAATCTAAATAGATGTATATTATAGTGACAGTTCTCCCAAAAAGTTGCATCAAATAGATCTATACCACTTTTATTAACCAATACACCAGACTCACATATGAACACAATACACACATATCCAGTAGATAAATTATATATGCCTCTTAAACTGTTTCGCCGACTTGGCCACATCCTGCCACTACTTATGCAAACGGAAAGTCCTCTCGTCTGTATAATTTGAAGTACAAATAGGACTATGTTACCATCTGTTGTCTTTTTCTTTACTATTAAGAAGAATAACTTGAACACAAAAAATCATTTGCATAATTTTGAAAAGCATGACCTCTCATTACAAAAAGGCGAGACTTCATCTATAGAAATATAATTGTGCCAAGCTTGGAGTTTCTATGTATAATACTTTTCAAATAAAATGTCGGACAAATTTGACTGTAAAGAAAGAAAGAGGAAAGAAGGAATTCCTAGAGAGACAATATGTCTGTGTTGGCACACAGACATAATTTTTTCTGTCTGAACGTGCTCTATTCTTACTTTTACACAAAAATACTGTACCCTGCACAGATTATAATTCAAGGCAGTTGGGGTTCTCATACACATGGAGGATGTTAACATAATGCTATAATAATCATTGTGTAAACGCTAATTCTCGTTATAATAAGACACGTAGGCAAGCATAAGTGACTCCAGTGGTAGCTCTAACCAAGGAAGCAACACGTGAAGCCTTGCTCTGACGAAAGTGAGTTTATTCCCATAGCCAGTGCGTAGTAAGCAAGCTGTCAATCTAGGGCATGTGAACAAATGACCGGTGGTGTACGAAATAGCGATTGACCGGCGATGTTTGTTTGTACTGTCCAGCCAACTGACATACATTGTATCTCACATAGGAACTGTTTTATTATGGTGTTTTATATTCAGATTAAAAAGAAACTACTGTAAGCCTAATCAGATAATAACAGGATGATGGACTCCTCCCCATATCTGGTGGGGTGAAGCACATGATGATAACAGAGGTTACTGGCACTTGAAAACATATAAGGTTGAAATGCGCCACCAGTCATTGTCAGGCATACTCACTTGAGGCCCAATCAAACAGCTTAGGACAACTTAGCACCGGCTGTCCCGCAAGATGACTCAGACTTAGAATCATTGTATTTTTCATCAGTGTACAACGAGATTTAATTAGTAGATGTGATATCTGTTGAAACAAAACATTTGGTGCAGTTCCACATTGGTGTGATGCATAAATCTCAATTATATCAATAAATCATTCGTAAAGTTAGGATAACCCCATTTGAGTTTAAAATCTGCTACCACGGGGGCTGCCTACAGAGAAACGACTAAATGATGTAGACCATGACTATGAAACAAACATAAGACTACTTAAAGAAAACAAATATCACATAGAAGAGAGGCAGGCAAATTTAGGTACATAAATCTACCTATTACAAATGTAACAGTCTAAAATAGAAAAAGTTTCAGAATAGTCACCTGCAAGAAATAACAAAAAATACATATCCATACTCAAGGATTGGTCTAACCATCGATGTATACAGCTTGCAGAGAGGACTATTGGGCAATTCATATTTCAATCTTTTGAGTAGAGCTCAGCTTGTAGAGAGCATTACTGGGCAATTTATATTTCAATCTTTTGAGTAGAGCTCTTTCCAGCTTTGTTAGTGATGCACGCAACGTGTGCTTTCCAACTTGAGCTTAAAGTTATGCCCAAATGCGTATAACTTTCCCCCTTCCGGAATTGCATTACCATTTAAAAATAGAGGGTCATGGTTTGGTTTGTTTCTTTTGGTGGAAAATATCAATGCAATGGAGTTTAGTGCACTTAATGTAACTTTCCAAACCTTTCCCCCAAAGTCCAACACGATCCAAATTTGCTTTCAGCCTTATAGGAGATTCGACTTGGTTTCTGACTACTTCGATAATACTAGTGTCATCGGTAAACAATTTTATATCCGACGTAATATCCTCGACCATGTCATCAACATACATTAAAACAAAAGTGGACCAAAAATCGACCCTTCAGGTACACCTGCCTTAACTAGTAGCCAGGTGGATGATTATCCATGAATGACAACTCTTTGAAGTCGATCTGCTAGGTGACTTCCACCCAGCTGACCAGATTTCCACAAAAACCAAGATAACGCAATTTGAAAAAGTACCTTTGTCCCAAACTTTATCAAAGGCTTTTTACACGTTTAAGAATACCATTTGAATTTCCTTACCACTTCGACTACACTGTAAATTTTGTGCCCCACAGTTGCTAACTGCTTTATGGGAGAGTCTGTTTTCTTAAACCCAGAATTTTTATGAGTAAGTGAATTATTTTTTTTACTAAGTGTTCATAAACTTTATTATAAACAAGTTTTTCCATTATTTTAGACACATTGCACAGGAGTGATATTGGTCGGAAATAAGACTTTGTTTGCCGGTCATCATTTTCCTAAATAGGACACAGGCTGCATTTTTTTTTCATTGGACTGGAAATGGACTTTTTTCCAAAGATAAATTGAATACTTTACAGAGGGATCTTGCCATGCCAGTTTCTTTTTTTTTTCAACTGCGTATATTGCCGATTCCATCTGGACCAGTAGCGCTGGGAGATTTAAGGGAGCGTAACACGTCTGTGACGTTATTTTCATTTATATAGAAAGGTTTCCGCCTCAGTGATAAGCTGTAAATCGAGTAGGGGTGTGGAGAAATCATCAACTGGTAGTTTGTACTGGGATACGAAATGCATATAAAAATGTCAGCCTTTTCTGCATTGTATGAGATAACTTTACCACTTTCAATAAGTGGAGGAATGGTCTGAAGAACTTTGTTCCCCCAAAGTGATTTGGTGAGTGACCACCATTTATTCGGATTCGCATCTTCAAGTTCCTCCCGCAATTTAGAGAAATAGTTACTGATAGATCTACTGATGTCCGATAAACAGTCGTTTCTGAAACGTTTGTCAATTTGAAAGTGGTGGTGAGACTCAGTTCTTTTAAAGCGTCTCCAGATTCTGTTGCTTTGTCTTCTTAAATGCTAAATGATATCATTCATCCAGGGTTTGTCCTTAAGTCGTACAATAATATCTCGAAAAGGTATAAACTGTTTAAATAAGCTGTTTCAGACCAACATGCCGAAGTGTCGCTAATTATCAAAAGTTCAAAACCCATGTCCCAAGGAGCATTTTCCACACATTCGTTGAGTTTGTAAAAGTTTACATTCTTCATGTCCCATATTTGGCACGTCTGAGGTTTCTCAGATGGAAAAGACACAGTAATATTACAAACTTGACGGATGTAGAACATCGCGTCTGTGTAACTCTTTTCTCCCAGATGCTATCAAACAATGGAATAACCTGCCATCCGACATTAAAGATTCACTTTCCCTAAGTATATTCAAATCAAAACTTGAATTAAGTTAAAACTACTCTCTTAGCCACAGACAATGTTCCTGAGTTCTATCTCCATGGTGACAGATTTGCTAATATTTGCCATAAACAATTACGCCTAGGACTCTCTAGACTAAACTCTGATCTTCACAAAGTTAATATCCTTCCTGACCCATCCTGTGCTTGTTTTTATCCCACTGAAGACTATATGCATTTTCTTTTCGTCTGTCCCTATCACAGATTACTGAATACTTTACTGAATATTTCTTTGATTGCTCGGGGGGGGGGGGGGGGTTAGCCTGCATCTTATAATCCATACTGGTAGTGACAGATTAGTTGAAATATTTCTCCGTGGCTGTAACGATCATTTTAACTACCTAAATATCTAGATCTGTGATGCACTCCAGCGGTACATTATTGATATCAGGCCCTTTAACGACTAAATGTTTCCGTTACTGTAATGATCATCGGTTGGACTATGCAAGTTTACTTTTTCCTTATTGGGTAAATATTGAACTCAACTTCAAACTGGTTTAACTTGTAACCTATAAGTAATCAAATCTTAATATTCGTACAGAGTTTTCACAGATATTATACACTGGCAGCATTTATATTGTCATGTATGTCTTGTACATACCTACTGTGTGTCTCCATGTTCTGGAGAACCCATGTATTAGTTATCTCGATGTACTATAGGGCTATCCAGACTAAATAAATACGTTTAAACTAAACTAAACAGAGCACATTGGTCCCAAATTGCTACGGGGATTAATGGAGACAATACTAAATAACTCAGTTCTTTGCTCGCTTTCAGCAAGTTCGTATTTCCATTCAGTGCATGGGTCATTGAAGTCACCAGTGATGATTTAAATAGTTGGGTTGCATTTCAAAGCTAAAGAGACAGAATGTGAAAAATTGTCAAGAATATTAAATTTTGTTCTAACTTCGGTTGCTTGGCCATAATAAACAGCAATGATGGCATTGCCCCGTCGGATTTTGATTCTTATTCACAGACATTCATTGCTAGGACTTTCAAGGTCTGGGCGGTACATGAATGGCAATGACGTTTTAACATAGACAATGACCCTGACTCCCAAACCGTGTGTCCTGTCTTTGCGAATTGGTGCTCGGAAGCTATCAATGGCAAGTAGCTCATTTGGATAGGAATGGTCCAACCATGTTTCAGAGAAATTCATTATGGCAATGCCCTTTGAGACTATAAACTATAGCTAGCATGGCTAATTGAGATGCGTTTAATAACCATTTAGGCCCTTGATTAGGGTGAATATCAACCCCAGAAGGAAGTAGTAAATAAAACTAAGAACAGGTATAGGTTGAACGCACAGACTAATACAATAATCAAAACATATATTAAAGTAAACAAGATGTGGTCATTAACCACATAATCAAGAGCAAATTTTACCAGGATCTTTCGAAGATTTAAGACACCAATACTAGTTCGATGTTGTAGCGAGTTACCCATTGAAATTGATACAAACATTGAAATACTTGCAAACTTGCTGAGAACCAAAATCATAAAGTGGCTAGATATATTCAAAGAACACCCTGCTGAGCATATGTGTTATAATAGTCCAGTACGGCTTGTTGCACCAATGACGAGCGACATTTGCGCAGTTATGTAATCTTGGTATCCAAGGTGAAGCGTATACAAGACAAGGGGTATGCATGTTCAATACCCAGAAAAATCAGTTTGCAGTGTTGTCAACCTCCCTCACTTAAAATACGGAAGGTGGCATAAAATTGCCAAAAAGCTACAGTTTTTCAAGAATTTTCAGCATAAAATTCCGGGGGACTTCCGGGTAATTCGGGAGTATTGGCAACACCGGGTTTTATACACGGTAACCTGAGGTTTAACATGTCTGAAAAAGTGCCATCGGAAACAGTGGCGGATCCAGGAATTTGAGATAGAACGGGGCCCAATGCGAGACCCACAGGCGCGAAGCTTATGGGGGGGGGGGGGGTCCGGGGGTATGGTCCCCCGGGAATTTTCCTCTTTTGCTCTAAAATGGTGCTTTTTAGTGCTTATTCTGTGCTTAATCTGGCGTAATTTTCATGCCAACGACTATGAGCTCTCTCTCTCTCTCTCTCTTTCTCTCTCTCTCTCTCTCTCTCTCTCTCTGTCTCTCTCTCTCTGTCTCTCTCTCAAGACAGGGGCCGGGCCCGGGCCCTTGCCCCCCCCCCCGATCCGCCAGTGGAAAATTTATGTTGTAAAGAGCAATATATATATTTTTTTGGTGGGGGGGGGGGGCAATACTCAATCTCAGACTTTTGAAACGCAAATCAAGGGATCATTTCATTGAGTAGGACGATAGAGACGAAAACGGTTTGTTCTGACTTGTCTTGGGTCTTAAACAATGTATGTGTGTCAACACAAATGTGCTGATTTCCGGAAAACTCCACATTCATCGTATCTTGGTGCTAACCTTGACATATTAGTTTTCCAAGAATTCATTCGTTCATTTTTTCTTTCTTTTTTCTTCCTTCCTTCCTTCCTTTCTTCCTATCTTTCTTTCTTTCTTCCTATCTTTCTTTCTTTCTTTCATTCTTTTTATCTTTACAACCAAAATTCGTCCGGAACTCCACCAAAGACATGCCCTATTTATTCGCTTGGGTGATGCACCTTGAATATCTGCAAACCAATTGTATGGTTTGTGCTATACGCATATACAGTGAAATATGAATCAAAGTTGTACCATTTAAATTTGTGCAAATAAGGCAAATGAGAAAAACTTAAATTTTAATATCAGGACTTTATGCCAAAAATACCAAGTCTATTTCACATCATAACTATAGCGAAGGTGCAATTAATATGTCTATTTCAACAACTTTGCATTTGTTCCATTCCTTATACGATTAGCCTTAGCGAATTTTTTACTGTTTATCGTGGATTGGTTACAACACAGCATGTTTTCATTTCAAATTGTCCACTGTCATCAATGCGCAAGTGGCGTTTCCCTGGACAGCAAACAATGTACGGCATTGCCTTGAGATGTCCCATGTTGCAAAATCCATAAATCAGAGTAGGGGCTACTATGAGTCCCACAAAGCTGCACATTGTTGCTTTTGGTTCAAGGTAGCTCTAAAGAATTAGTACGCCTGATAGACGGAAAAACACAGAAACATGATTTAAATGTAAGTTGTCAGTGTTTACTGCTAAAAAGTACACACCTATCGGAATGAAAAAAGACAGTTCGGTTGCAGTTTACAATATCAATAGGCAGGAATAACCTTCTTTGGGCTTTAACAGTGCCTGTAACATGGACGTTTGTATGAATAGTGTTAATGTTCTTGTATATAATACAATACGAATCCTGCAGAAGTCTGAATGAGACATCAGGGACTGCGGATTATGTATTCCTATGTTTAGTAAGATATATAGCTGTTACATAGTATAGGCTCCAAACATGTTCTGAGTAGTTACCCGCTGAAGACCCTTTAATTTATGTGGGCTAATACAGTCTATGTCAAAATTCTACAGAAGAACGTGCCCAATATGGACAATAGTACTTCCATATGTATATAGGTGAGACACTGACAGGATAGCTTATGGACAATAAAAACCATCGGACTGCGGAATAGGGTAATGACTACTAGGTGGTTCTGTACAAAAAGAGACAAATACAAATAGGCCAATCTGAAGAATGGATAGTGGCGCGGGTCCGTGCAAGTGACAAATAAGAATATACATACTGGGAGTGATGTTAATTGCATTGCATCAATATGCTAAGATGTCATGTGCTCATGCTCTGTATTGTGCGCCAAAACTCCTTATTGATCTGTTTAATGTGATTTGTACATTTTACAACAATATCTACATGTGTGGTGTCTTCATACATTAAAGCTCTATATCAATACACCTAATATGAAATTTATTCACTGGAAATTAAATTCATGAGTTAAATTTATATTGCATAACATTATACTTGTCACTGCAAACTAGAACTATTTTTTAAACTCATTTGTGATCCATATCAGGTTCGTTTTCTGTCATAAAATACCCATCTCAGGGACTTGGAGAACAAATGTCACTCATGTAGTTTAAGCCATTTAAATGGGTAGGGTGAATTTGACAGGGATTTTAAATGTCGTCCGAACCATAATTAGGGCACCAAATGCCTTGAAATTTTACTGTTGTTAGCCTTCAATATCAGTCTAATTTCAGTTTTATTTTGATAAAAAAATTTCTCAATTACCAACTGAAGTTCGAAGTTCATTAACTCATTTTATACCAGTCCCAGATTGTTCCGTATATTTACCTATATTTAAGACAACAATTGCACATTTAAATTCTTCATGAAAAGAGCTTTTGCTCAAGTACCAACATGCCTAAAGCCTTAAGTAAGTGGTTCTGGCACTGCCGGGCAAGTCACGCTGCAGGTACCGCAAGGGCAGCTGCAGCATGACTTGCCAGGCAGTGCCAGAACCACTGACCAAGACCTATGACCATAGTATGGAATGAGTTCAGTATGTGTTTGATAACCGAAATTTAAAAAATAAGCAGGTCACGCAGGTTACTTTTTTCCAAATCTTGTTTATTTGGAAGTACTGTCACTAAACTGGAAAATGGAGCCGATGACAGTGTATTTGGGCTCAAAGTCCAAAGTCCATTCTCTGTCAGTCTGATCTGTTTCCTGCCCAGTGTGACAAGTCAGTAATTAATGAATCGTAGAAGTTGCAGTTACCATTTTTAACATAGAGGTGTGACGAAAGTAAATCCTACATTTATATCATTACTCCACTTTGGGAAAAGTTCCACAAAATTTACCTCCGTTGCAGGCAGACAACTATACTCCAACCACCTAGCAAAATCTACTTTTCTTTCTTTCTTTTTATCTTTCTTTCTCTCTTTCTTTTTTTTATTTTTCTTTCTCTCTTGCTTTTTATCTTTCTTTATTTCTTTCCTTCTTTCTTTCTTTGTCTCTTTATCTCTCTCTCTCTCTCTCTCTCTCTCTCTCTCTCTCTCTCTCTCTATCTCTTGAAAATTCTGCAAATTAGGGCCATTTGAAAATTAAACCTTGAATATCTCCAAAACTGTTATAGGTGGAGGTGCCACCCCAACTTCAATTGGAAGGTTTGTGCTGTAAGCGCATCTTGTCAACAACAAACAGAAAGTCTAGAATCTTAATTTAAGCTAATTAGGCACACTTGAAACGTTGAAATGTTAAATATCTTCAATATTATTACAGGCTGAGGTGTCATTCCAACTTCAATTCATAAGTTTGTCCTGCTGGCGCACCCAGTGAACCACAAACAAAATTGTAGCATTTGGAATTGTACGTGTTGGGGGAACCTGAAAAATGCAAATGTGTACTTATCTTCAAAATTATAATGCGTAGATTTGCCATTCCAACTTCATATGCAA
>OZ026616.1:40173790-40216290 GCA_964020975.1 Hermodice carunculata
CCAGCATGATAATCATTACTCTAAACTGGACCAAGTTTTCTTTATCATGTGATTCTAAACTCTATCACTGTCCTACTCCAAATGATGGACCTGTACGTTTGCACCCTAACTGATCATCTGTCTTGCTTTACTGCTTTATTAAAAAAAATATCATGGTCGCCAGTAACAAGTAAGAGTGCATAAACTTCCCGTTCCACCGTTCCGCAGCGGGGATGACTGCAACGCCTATAGTGAAGAAAATGTTAGAAAAAACTGTGATTTAAGATCTTGAGAAATCGATTTTTTTTCACACACTTGCATTTGAGGTCTATGTTACCAAAATAAGTTTTCCTTGTAGAATTATGGATGATCTAACAGTGCGTGACATTAAGACTATACATGGTATGGTTATCAATTCTGAGTACTTGAAAGAAGGTGTCAATGAGCTAGCTATATCCTGCGCTCACATAGATCTGTAAAATTTCAAGGATCTGTAAAATTTCAAGGTAGGTATTTTATGGACCCCTAAGACATATATATATCTATTTATTTTTCTTTATCACATGTGGTCGGTGGAATAGCTTTTTTCTGGACCCGGTGTTGTTCAGTCTACCCACCATCAATAAAGAGTATTTGAACTTGAACACGTGAATTTTCATCTGACCAAACGGATTGACATCTTTGTTTGTCATAACGGAGTAAATGGTACGGACGGGTGGGACTGACATTTTGAAAATTCATTTTCCTCGCTTACTTGTATGGTATGTAGACAGGCTCTCCAGTTTTCACCCGTATACTGAGGATTTTTCACTTGGATGGCCTGAGAAATAGCACAAGCAGCTCTGCGATGAGGATCAAAGTACCAAGAGGACACCTTAAAATATTTGTTATTGCATATCATCATACATGTGGCACTTCAGCTTCAGAAACATACACTTACTACTTCGTAAAGCATGTGCCACCAATCGACACATGTTTGCTTTTGTTACAAGCATGGGTCCATGGATGGGCCAGTGTGCTAGAAAAGGGGATGGCATTTGAAAACAACTGGCTCTGGGACGAGAGCGTGGGAAGTCGTCCTATTTATTCGTCAATTCAGTCTGCAATCATACACAGGACCTCAGCCACATGGAAATAAGTACTGTCCAGGCAATTCATTACAGAGACCAAATAGAATCTGTAGAAAATTATAATATATGTTTGAAAAATTTATCACACGCAACTGTTAGAATACTGCAATTCGCAAGACGGTTTGCCGCAATATTGAATTATTTTAACAGTTCCATTGGATTTTGTGGGGAGGGGGGGTGAGGGCAATGAAATATTTCAGGGCTGAAAGTTTTAGAAACGGTGGGTAGCTTAGTAGAAAAATGTAATTTGTTGTTTGGCCACACGAAAATTTGGTCAAAGTAACTTATGATCAAGTTTTAGTGGATTTGGAATTGCCTGTCGCAATTGATATGACGACCGAAAGATTACGTGTTTTCGTGCAATACACCAAAAGACACGAAAAATCAAAGGGTTAGCTATGACAGACTTGCATTATAAACTATTTACTTGTTTTCGAAATTTCTGTGGCCGGACTTGTACCATTGCATCCTTAACCACAAACCAAAGCAGTAACAAATTCACCATTTAAGTGACCGAATGTATAAATTTATATATACCACAAACTTTGTTTCCAAATTACATGTCCATGACTACCCATTGAAAAGGGATTGGTGACTGGACCCCCCCCCCCTCCTCCCAACCAGCTGTGGCCAAAAGATGATAAAGACCCTGTTAATGTAGGGTGTAAACAACTGACTGGCAGTATGGAGGGCAAGCAGACTGGCAGTATGGAGGGCAAGCAGACTGGCAGTATAGGAGGGTAAGCAGACTGGCAATATAGGAGGGTAAGCAGACTGCCAGTATAGGAGGGTAAGCAGACTGGCAGTATAGAAGAGTAAGCCGACTGGCAGTATAGGAGGGCAAGCAGACTGGCAGTATATGAGGGCAAGCAGACTGGCAGTATAGGAGGGCAAGCTGACTGGCAATATAGGAGGGCAAGTAGACTGGCAGTATAGGAGGGCAAGCAGACTGGCAGTATAGAAGGGTAAGTTGACTGGCAGTATAGGAGGGCAAGCAGACTGGCAGTATAGGAGGGTAAGCAGACTGGGAGTATGGAGGGGCAAGCAGACTGGCAGTATAGAAGGGTAAGCAGACTGGCAGTATAGAAGGGTAAGCAGACTGGCAGTATAGGAGGGTAAGCAGACTGGCAGTATAGGAGGGCAAGCAGACTGGCAGTATAGGATAGTAAGCAGACTGGCAGTATAGGAGGGCAAGCAGACTGGCAGTATAGGAGAGCAAGCAGACTGGCAGTATAGGAGGTAAGCAGACTGGCAGTATAGGATGGTAAGCAGACTGGCAGTATAGGATGGTAAGCAGACTGGCAGTATAGGATGGTAAGCAGACTGGCAGTATAGGAGGGCAAGCAGACTGGCAGTATAGGAGGGCAAGCAGACTGGCAGTATGGGAGGTAAGCAGACCGGCAGTATAGGATGGTAAGCAGACTGGCAGTATAGGAGGGTAAGCAGACTGGCAGTATAGGATGGTAAGCAGACTGGCAGTATAGGAGGGCAAGCAGACTGGCAGTATGGGAGGTAAGCAGACCGGCAGTATAGGATGGTAAGCAGACTGGCAGTATAGGAGGGTAAGCAGACTGGCAGTATAGGATGGTAAGCAGACTGGTAGTATAGGAGGGCAAGCAGACTGGCAGTATAGGAGGGCAAGCAGACTGGCAGTATAGGAGAGTAAGCAGACTGGCAGTATAGGAGAGTAAGCAGACTGGCAGTATAGGAGAGTAAGCAGACTGGCGGCGGTTTTGTCTGCACTTTCCAGTCAACTGACATATGTTGCCTCTCACATATATTGTAATTATCACGCTAAAACTAACCTGTTTTCACCACTTGTAGTTCCTTAAGAAAACGCATTTTCGGCACACTCACTGAAGAAATGGGCGCTACAGCCCCCTGGATTTAGCTTGGCAGCTAAAGCTCTAAGGAAACCTGAACTGAGTGTCTCAAACCAAAGCAAGGGAAATAGGTGTCTTTGCTCCTAGCGAACTACATGACCAAGCCAAAAAAAAAAAAAAAAAATCATTGCGTTGCTACAACAAGACTATAACGATTGTAAGAACTACTCAACAACAATGCCATCACAATATACAGCCAGTATAAGAACCATTATCAAAGACACCACCTCACAGCTCATGTTTCCCCAGTAATAAGCAGCAATAAATCTAAATGAAATCAAATTAAGGAAAGACAGTGTAGCAAGAATACGAGTATGTAAGGAATAGGCTTATGTACTTATATTTGCAATTTTGTACAAATTTCTTACTGTTTCCTTACATTTATTTTGACCTGGGCATAAGCAGAAACAAAAGAAGCCTACCCCATACCTCGCTTAAGATCAATCTTCCCCTGTGAGCACTGATTAGGGAAACCGAGGCCTGAGGAGTGTGCCATATGCATTCATTGCCCTGCAGCTGTTTTATATATATGCAAACACACACTGCCCGTTCCGTTCCCGAGTAGCTTTTGGTTGACAACAGAGAGTGGATACAGAGCAAGGTTGAGTGCTGGAAGTCAATCGTGGTTGCAACCATTGGGCATGGTCAAGAACATACGTGTTGTGGACGTGGTATCCTGATAATGCACGCCGCCCTTCCAGCCACAACCATACATGGACCAGGACCAAACTCTGTGGCTGATCCCAAGTCACATTGCTTTGAAATTTTCACTCCATCCCGAGGTTTGTCTGTACAAAATGGGATGATGTTGACAGAAGTAACACGATGTAATTCTGTATTTTTGTTAGGAACAACACTTACGACTGTCAGCCTTGCAGTAGGCTTTAATGGCTTGACGTCATACGTTATGGGTCAATAACAGTGACGTCAAGTTTATAACCAAGCTCAACTTACAGCTGAAAAATGATACAAATGTGAAATAAAGTCCCGCTTAAAACATTGATGACATCTATGAAACTGACATTTACATGAACAAATATGGCACTTACTTAAATGAACAAACATGACACTTACTGAAGTTAAAACTTTAACAAGATAATCTTTGTACAGTACGAACCACAGTCCTGCCTAAGTGGTGCACAAAATGAGCTCATAGACATGCCGGTAATATGCTTAATGCAAGAATACAAACTGATAGGCAGTGCCCAATAAGTACATTGGGGGCTAACATATATCCAAATCTTTTTTAATTTGAGACATTTCAGATAATATGTTAACGCGAACCACGCTGCGTTTTTTATTCATGTATTCTGCTCATCCAAAAACTGTGACCGTCCTGTGCTTAACTGGCCATGGATGTACAAACAAAAGTGGTTCTGTAACCTGGGGAATATCAAGATCACGTCTTAAGGACCATCGTTCCTTTTTGCAACACCAAAGTTCACACTCACACAGTTCTTGAAGCATCATTTATGTGTAAAAAAAAGTGAAACGCTCGTCCATTACCATGGCATAAGCCACTATGTCAGTTTGACCTTGAAGGTCCCACAAGGTCTAAATTAAGGTGAAAGATCTAAGGCTAGCACCTTTGGATAACCTCTGATCACTTTTTCATATTTTTGGATAGTCTGATACTTAAACTACATGCTCCTAAAAACTCAGATGTGTGAAAATAAAATTTACATGAGATAATTGATCTCAAAAATTTTGTTTACAATGAAAAGTTAAACAGTGCCTGGCACATGGGTTTGTTTGCGTGGGCATGATAATAAACCATGTCATTGTCTGCACAGTCATTAGTCCATGATCCCTGGAAACCAATTGAGCTATTGACAAGGGTCACTCACAGGAAACCATTAGCCGTGGAGAGAAGAATGGGCCAGTTCAGACTAATCACTACCATTGTTCTGATTACTTTGAAATTCTCTATTGATGTAAAAACAAATTAGCACAATCCACTTAATAATCCCCAAATATGGAAAGCCGCATGTGAACACACACCCAAAACAAGCCAAGTGTGGTGTTCCCAAGTTACAAAACGTCGAGATTTAAGCCACAAAATATACTTTTGTTTAATGACAATATCACAGGGGTAAAGCTACAAGCTTATTTCACACAATAATTAAAACGCAGGACAGAAGAAATGAGTATGTGTCATATTACAGCCATATATGAGTAAGAATTGGCAACTTTTTCTTTCAATGCGATTTTCTAGGAACTGTTTTGTTGTTGTTGTTGTTGTTTTGTTTTTGTTTTTTTTTTTTGTTCAACCTCTGCAATTTGAATTTCGCCTCACAAACGTTACAATTGCCCTATCACATTAAAATCAAGGGACATTAAAAGAAAAATTTCATATCTAGTTACGGTTCCCAGGATTTTTTTCTGACAACCCCTTCCGTGACTTTTGGAGCATTTTATGACTTTATTTATGCTATTTCAGGTCTAACAATTTGAATTCGATCCTGGACATGGATATATATTTTAAATTTCTTCTGATTTCAACTGGAAAAAAATTTGTGTGACTTCTGCGCGAATAGTTGATAGTTATCAACACACCAGCATGATGCTCAGCCTATGTGTTCTTTGGGGCATAAATTATGTGCGAAGGAAAATAACATTAATTCATCCGATTTTGCTTGTTTTTATTGTGTACATTGTTTTTCTCTACTATCCCAACAAATATATTCTTTGAGAGGAAATGTGCTGTTAGAAAAATATGTGTACATACATGTTCTGCAATTTTATTTATGCAAAGCTCTCCAGTTCATTGATTTATTGTGAGGATGGTTTTGTTACCAATTTATCATGTTGCCACATGTCTCCAGATTCAACATAATGAACAGCAAAGGCTGGCTATTGTCAACTTGGTGCTGCAAAAAGTGCCCTCAATAGACACGTGTCTATATTAGACAGGGAATGTGCTTATGGAACGTCCAAGTGCATGTGTACCTAATTAAATAACTTACACAGACAAGAATCACAAAATATGCAAAGTTTACCAAGCTTGTGTAAATATTTTCCTTATATAAAATAATTCATCTTTAGAAATTGTTTGATGTTCGAAAAAACAATAAGCTCTTTCAGGCTAAAATGGGATGTCAACCTTCCAAAGAGTCCTGAAAAACAAACAAATTAAAATTTGCAAAAAGTGAGACCCACCTTTTGTACTTACTTTTTATAGTTTATTTTGCCACAAGAATGTCCTGAAAAAGAACATTTATAAATTCCAGGCAGGCATCACTGCCCATGTATAAAATCTTATTTACACATGTCACTCTTCTCAGGTCAAGCTGTGCACTATGACAGTATTACATATTTATACAATGTGAATGACATTTTTAGAATATAAACATAGCAAATGGAATATCAATTAACTAATCCACATACAAACCATTTTCCCTGCTAGTTGTGTTATACAGCCAGCCGTACTCTTTATAGATCTGTGATATTTAGAACACCAAGCAGCATAACTTGTGCATTAATAAAGTTTTGCTGCAACGGCATGCATGGATATCTTGGCAATGAATGAACCTTTTTTTCATAAACCGACTGATCGATCTATTCATGAGAGGCAGGAATATCGCAAACACAAATGATTACAATGCAAGGTCCATTGAATTTGGACAACTTGTATGGGTTTAATTTTTTGCTTTTTGTTGCTAACTCTGTGTACATGTTTTTAAATAAATACAGTTTTAAGTTCTGATTATTGTATATCCACAGTACTAGGTGTATGCCTCACAGAATACTACATATGGAACGACAAATATATAATGAGCATAGCCCAGGTTTGTTCCAATTGTGCCTTTTGACATTGAAACATTTCTGAAGAAATGGAGGAAATCAGTAACTTCTGAACAAACACATTTCTCCATATCTATGTTGCTCGTTTATACAGGTAGCCTAGTTGCAAAACTCAATCAAACACATGTTACCATGCTATAATTTGCCCAGGTAACTACTCGGACTTTGACATATAGATATTGATAATGGAACAGCCACCTGTCAAAAAGGAAATTAACATATTTTTTACCAGTATTGCAGCAGCATTTTATACAGGTAAAACATGTTTTCCTTACCACCCAACAAATTGAACATGCATATTAACTGTTTAAATACCCACCCTGCCAACCGCTGTTTGCACGTAAAGGGGTGAATAAACATAAGGAATCACACAACACATTAGCTATATCCACTGTCTGTATATTTTCCGTTTTTGTTTAAGAATAATTAATGGTATTGCCCAGGATCAGTTACTATTGGAAGTACGACCGCCGTGCTTTCCCGATAATGAATCCGATGTTAATGTTTATCCCAAACGCCCTAAATTTTACAGAAGTCACCAATATTTGTTTTCGTGCTTGCCATGTTCCTGCCTCCAAGAATAAATGGATCAGTCGGTTTATAATAAAAGGTAATTCATTGTCAGATTTCCCACTCACCCTGTTGCAGCAAGGCGTTATTAATGCAAACATTTTGCTGCTTTGGTGTCCTAAATATCAGAGATATAAGGACTGTATGGCTGGCTGTGTAACACAACTTGCAGAGAGAACGATTTGAATGTGGGTTAGTTAACTATAATACTATTTGCTCTGTTTATATTCTAAAATATCATTGGTTTAAACATATTTTATTTAAAAAAATAATTGCTCAACAGGCACATTGCCTATATGAAGACCTGTTGTACAAGCAGTGACGATACAGACATGGGTGTTGAACTGCCAGATAACAGATAGTTGGCACATCACATTGCGTACAGATAGGAGAAGAGGAGAGGGAAAAAGAAAGAGAAGACTATTGGACGAGTGCGGTACTAAGTGTAGTCTACCACGCCTAAGTCTAGCGATGGGATACATAGTCACGTAGCGTATTGCAAATTTAAAGCAGCTAATCTTTAAATCTTTCAGTCGATTTGGTGTCACTGTGAACTGATCGAAAAATTTCGTAATTGACGCTCTTCGCTCTTATTTTTGTTTTTGCCATTTGTGCCAAATAATAGGGCTTTCAGATTGAACGCTGCGAGGGGAGTAATTTCAGTTTGGAGTTGAGTCCCTTTGTTTAGCAAATTTAATACATTGGAAAGAGTGGTGTAAATAATCTTCAGCAAAATGTCTGCAGTAATATAGTGCTGAAATCAACAAACCCATCTTGTACAAGTCTGGATTCGACTGGCTGAAACCCATTCTCATTCTGGCATGGATTATGCTAGTCTTCCTTTCCCCAAAGTAAAATAATTTGTTCCTTATAGGTTTGTTGTTATTTAAGTTGCTTTTAAATTCGTCAATATTTTCAGAGTGTTTCGTTGCTTTGGAAGAAGATTCCAGTCTCTAATGGCAGACGGGAATAAAGAGTTATAGTGCACGTTTTTCTTAGCAGGGAGAGATGTAATAGTCTGCCTTGATCTATTTCTACCACTGGGTGGCTGAGTCAATTTTACACGTGGGATATGATTATTCCCGCCATCGACATGTGGATTTAATGGCAAAAGCTGGAAAATGGGCCATCATGATTGCTGAACGCTACTTTAAAACTGGCCAAACCTTCAGAATTTTCTCAGTGGAGAAGGGTATATTCTTTGTATCTCTGCTCTGGATTTTGTACTCATGTAGTTTTGAAAAAATATAAAATAACGATGAAGAATAAATGTTGAAAGATAAATTGGGTTGGTTTACACAGACATCATGAGTGTTGACCCATTTACGGTTTGACTTTGTCTACGATGATTCCACATTTGTGCCTTTTAAACATAAATCCACATTTTTGGTTTTCTCGTAAATAGAGCGATTATGGTCATTAAATACGAAATGGGTTATCACTTAATATGGCACATAGATTATAAAAACGTCATTTACTCACATGTAAATTCATCTGTATCATCGAGTAGCCGAATGGGGAACACCACCGCAGCATAAAAGAGTGCTGTAGTGATGTCAAAGTGCGTTAAAATGAAATGAGTACATCAACGTCACTCATCCCATGAACCCACTACATCATGTACATGGCCTATATAGTAAGGCAGCAAAGAGCCGTGTGTTGCATGATTACATTTAATAGCATAATAAAGGGGGCTTATGCGTGTGCTTCCTCATTACTTCCACGGATCAGAGCCAAACCGTACATAAAAATCACATTTTAAGCTCTGAGCTTTCATTGTCCGCATATTTGCTATGTTAATTTTGATGTCCCTTACATATCTGTGAACGTTATTCTGACTACAAGATTGTAGATTTTATACAGTTTGAGGTCAGTTTATTGTGGACGGTGATTTTTAATTTTTGGTCTTTAGGTCCCAGAGGTGACCTTTGTGTATGTGTGTGTATGGGGGGGGGGATTAGCAGTACAGCTTTAACTATTCAGGAAAGCAGGTGCAGTTATTTAGTTGTCAATCCAACTTTGTTACATATTCATTGTAACAGAAATCACAGCTTAACTGCCTATGGGTGTGTCTGACTGACACTTGCTGCATCTCACTCTCGAGATCTCTAGAATCATATCTCAAGTTCAGATCCATATATGTTTCGTGTGTGAAGAGTATTAGCCAACGGGCTTAAAGTTATTGGGGGACGTGGGAGAACCTGTTGACCATACATGGACGGTTATCTTAACCATGTAAAAACATAGCTAGTCAAACAATGTAAAACTTTTGACCGAAAGGACGTGATCATCTCAAGTCTCTAGTTCTTTCTTTTTTCTTTACAATTGAATATCTCCGACACTCATCTCTGACATTATTATACATAGAAACTCCAAACTTGGCATGATTGTACCTCCATACAAGAAGGTGGGCCTTTTTATACAGAGGGATGAAGATGTTTAAAATTATGCAAATTAGGGGCATTTGAAATTATAAATCTTGAATATCTTCAAACGTATAATAAATAGAGATGTCATTCTAACTTCTACTTGGGGGTTATTGACCATTGCGCATCTAATGAATTCAAAACAAAAGTTGTAGCAATTTAAATTATGCTAATTAGCAGCATTTAAAATTTTAAATCTTCAATATCTTCCAAAATATTACAGATAGAGATGTGATTTCAACTTCTACTAGGGGGTTATTGACCAATGCGCATGTAATGAATCTAAAACAAAAGTTGACATGCTAATTAGCAGTGTTCGAAATTTTCAATCTTCAATATCTTCTACACTATAAAAGTTAGAGATGTCATTCCAACTTCTACTAGGGTTGTTGTTGACCGTTGCGCACCTAATGAATTAAAAACAAAAGTTGTAGCAATTTAAATTATCCTAAGTAGCACCATTTGAAATTTTAAATCTTGAATAACTTGAAAGCTATGATAGATAGAGATGCCATTCCTTGTACTCCTGTGTTATGGAATGATTGTACATTGCCATACCAATATCCTTTGAGGACACACACACACACATACACACACACACACACACACACACACACACACACACACACACACACACACACACAGCTTTGCTATGCAGCAAATCATCTTTTCTAGTTTTGACTCTGTCCACTGTATAATAAGGGACAACGCCATGATCCTGTGCTGTTGTTGCACTAAGCCACCCGGTACTAACTATGTCTCTCTGTGTTATGCTAGCGCTACTGACATCCCTTTAAGTCTGAGCTTCATGGATACTGAGAAAATAAAATGTCACATGGATGGCATTTTGTTCACAGCTGTCAATTCAAGCGAAAATTTAAAATAAAGAGATCTAGTTCTGCACTAGCATCTAAATTTCTCTATGTCTGATAAAGATCTGAACAATACCACTTGACCCATGCCAATGTACAACAATGCGGTTGTAATCCTACACAACTGAGAATGGATTCTTGTGACGTTTTAATTTAAAATCCAAGTGTGACTGCATTTCTATAAATTGTAAGAAAATTATAATTGACTCTAAGTAATTTTCCCATCTGAAACACTTTCGCAAAGAAAACGTTAAAATCTTTACAGCAAGAAGGTCCCAGATGCAGGAACAACTTTCTTGTTTTTCTGGGAAAATAAGAGTTTCTGAAGGATGCTGGGTTTGCACTACAACAGTATCTTCACCAGACTGAACTTTGACACCCTCTGGTCATTAGTGTTATAAGTGTTTTATTTTCAGGCTTTTTTTGGGGGGGGGGGGAGGGGAGTATTTTTTGTAAATATTGTCAAGGACTTTTCCCGCGGTTATTTTTCGATCAAGCTTTACTCTGATTGGTCCAGATGAGCATGACTCCTTATGATCAGTTGTTTGACATATGTCTATTGTGTATTGTTCTGACTCAAGGTATTTTGCTTCGAAACATGAAGCTTTGAACACTGTGTGACACCCGTACACATTCCATTATCCCCTCCTTGTAGGTCTATATAATCTCCAGCGACATCATGACTTTGCATATTCAATGGGAAATTTTAACAGAAGGTTTAATGGGTCTTCATTCGAAATCCATTGTAGGAAACAGTTTCTCACAACAGAACATTGGAAAGACACCTGTTCGCATCACATACACGAGCCAGCAACAAGTCCAACATGACAATAATGCCGATCAATTCCTTTGGTGGAGAATTACGCAGGGATCATCGGTTTTCATTTTCAACTTTTTGCTTGCCGCATGATTTGCATTGACACTGTCATGAACACTGGCATGTATTTTTATCATGGCTGGTTGAAAAACATCAGTGGAACAAAGGGAATCTTTTAGTGAAATAAATCAATACAGATTTCAACGTGGACTTTTTCCGCTAACTATACAGGTAATTGAACGAATGGTTTTTAATATGAAGAACCCCTTTTTATGACATCGGCGCACTGGGAATAGTGGGGCACTGGTCCTTGAGGGAGAAAAACTACTAAAAAACAAAATACTTTACACCAAATCTGTATATTTTCAAAAGAAAATTTTTAAATATATGCTTACTGTGATAAATTTGATACAGAAGAGCATAAACGAAAAGATCTATACAGGGCCAAAAAGAAGCCAGCAACACTTGGATATGTACACAACATTTGCGTTTCCTTTCCTTTCTTGACCCCACTAATGCACAGTCAACCATTAACAGCTGGCAATAATATCCATAGAGTCAATAGGGATACATCTGCGCTGCTAGTTGTTGGATGTCTCAAGCTTGATATAGGCCTCATAGCTTAAAACTTCAAATTAACAGAAAAAAAGGTCATGTAGTACATAAATAAATAAATAAATAAATAAATAAATAAATAAATAAATAAGTAAGTAAGTAAGTAAGTAAATAAATAAATGAATAAATAAATAAATAAATAAACAAACAAATAAATAAATAAATAAATAAATATGCGCCGCCGATATCAAATTATGTACCTGTGGAAAAACACTCCCGTGTGTACCTGTGCTGGCATTGATGTCACAAGAGTGACAGTCAGATAATATAAAATTTTAATTGCGTCTAATTTCCATAATCTTTGAAGTCCTATGCCATTAAGTATCATGTTACAATTTCCCAATAGTACTATTATCATGTTTAATTTTGCCATTTTTAAATCTGTAATGTATCAACAAAGCCTGGCACAAAATTGTAAAGGATGAGGGAGGTGCGGAGCAAACATGTGAGCAACAAAGTATTTGCAGAAAACTACACTGTTTGTGTTAGCTCCCAGACGACGATGCTTAAATTCGGGGAAAAAATTCTGTGCAGACGAATCATGCTGATGACGTCTGTTTCCAGGAAAACAAGATTTGGAAAACACAATCTTAAATGATGAATGTGGTTTGAGCATCATATGACCCACAAACTTGATAGAGACATACCCAACGTACATCTTATTGAGGTGAAGGCAATATGATCGGCAATTGTAAAGAAGTCAAGAAGAAAATAGAAAAAAAAATGCTTCAAAGCAAACATGTCTGTTTGCCTTCAAAAGTTGCAAATATTAACTGCTACAACTTTTATCCTTTAGTACTTCACATTACATTAAGCTTATGGCTGGATGCAAATTTCAAAGTCCAAATGACCTTGACCTTTGAACTTTATAGGCCACATGTAAATTGCACATTGTTACAATACCCATTCAGCCCAACATGAACCAAATAGGATGAAAACTGACCAAGTTATGGCAAGATGAAACTTTTGAAAGGCCAAATGGCCTTAACCTTTGCCCTTTTGAGGAAACATGTTCTTATAAAAATGTACAGTGTTGCAACACCTACAATTAGAGACCAACATAATTAGAATTGGATGGAAATTGGCCAAGTTATGACTGGATGAAACTTTCTGTTTCAAAGGTCCAAATGACCTTGACCTTTAGAGGTCACATTAAAAAATGTGCAGTGTTACAATAGCTACAATTTGAGCCCAACATGATCAAAAATTGACCAAGTTATGGCTAGAAGAAAGCCACCATCGAAAGTGGCCTTTGACCTTGAAATGACCTTTGACCTTGAGATGACCTCTACCTGAAGTAAACCTTGACCTCAAAAATAAGTTTTAAGCCTGAAGTTGACCTGTGACCTTGACATGACCTTGACATTTGAGATGACCTTTACCTTGCTATGAACGAACTCCTAAACACTCAGAACCACATCTACTATAGTATTGACACGAACCTGGTCTGACTCTTTCAAACCAAGTTCAGTGTGTAGAAGATTCTTGCAGATCAGTAGTTGTTCCCACAGTTAACATAGACTAGAGCCAAGTCTTTTAACTTCAGTCCATGTTCTGTCGTATATATTTCACCTTCACCCAAGGAGAACACTTAACATAACTTTTTACAGGTTTATTCTACTAAAAGTACTAGATGCTAAGTATACAGTGTAATATGTACAAATAGTGATGTGGCCACTACGACAATCCCATCCGAACTCTCCCCTGGGCTGAAAAGTTGCCCTTATATATAGCATGCCTTGTACTAGGCACTGAGCATGTCACAACGGCCGTGTGTCGTGTGCTGTGTGCTTAATGTATAGAATTACTAAGTATTACTAGTCCAGGGGGTTAAAGCGACCAGTCCGCGTGTGCCGTGTGCTGTGTGTTAAACAGATGGGTGTGGAAGTAAAAGCGTCCAAGTGTCTCAGTTATGTAACACCCGAGGTACCACATCAAGTATTACTAGTCCAGGGGGTTAAAGCGACCAGTCCGCGTGTGCCGTGTGTTAAACAGATGGGTGTGGAAGTAAAAGCGTCCAAGTGTCTCAGTTATGTAACACCCGAGGTACCACATCTGCCCAGCACTGGTAGTGATATCACCAACACTTGTTGACTTCGAGACTAATTAAGAGTATCATGTCGCAGCACACAAATTAACCTTTAACTTCCTTAGAAAAACACATGCACACACACACTTGGTCAACAGCTTAAGATCACGACACAATTCCCCACTGGCTTAACACGACCCCATGTTATGAATAAACTACCAAAATAGTACTTGGCCTGAAAGTTCACAAGAGTCCTGGTATGAAGGGAATTACAGTGTCCATGAAGTTCTGTCAGTGGTTGAAACTAAATCTCAATATTTATATATATACTTATATTTTAACCTCTAAACTCAAGAATAATTCTCATGAATTTACTGTCCACAACCATGCTGTTCCATTAATCAGGACAGAGTTCTTTTAGCATTTGTGTTGCACAAGCTAAGATGAGGCAAACTCTTGCCTGCGTGCATTAATTATCATATGTGTAATTATGCCAGTTCACCACGGAGATGATGCATGGAGAGATAAAACCACCAGTCCACACACTCAGAGGACACATCGCCTTGGCAGATAAACTGCCAGTCAGTCTGCTGGTATTTATTGCTGTTTTGCACAAAATTTTGAAAGTCCCAACTGAGTATAGTTCATGGCATCCATTGCTTATTGCTGTATCAAAGTTTCCAAATATAATCTGATAATTTAAAATTTCTGGAGGTCAATTTTCAGATAAGATAGCCAGTCCAATGGTTCTTTCCGCTTCATTATTAAATGAGATGTCAGCTTTTAGTTTTTGATTACACAGGGGCAGAAGAGTTCAGGATTCAATCAAATTTATCTATATGGGTAAACAGCTCTCTACTCACAGAATCTGTGCACTACCCATAAGCACTGCTACTTCCAGCGTTAACTCCTTGTGTCCCACGATCCACAGATCCTACTAATAATCCTTAAACAGGTGCTCCTCTATATATGACTATAAAAAAAACCGTCTTCATCACTGGTTGCATGTACACGATTACACAAGTAAATGCACTGATTAGTGTCGCACACATATAGGCCCATGTATTTTTTTTTTTTTTTAAAGCAGGTTATGTACACAAATGCTTGCACAAGCACCTTGTGCACAACTGATGATTCGCACATATTTGTGGTGCACAAACAACACTTGGTGCACAATAAAAAGGTGGCCCTTGGTGCTTACAGACTCCTAGCTTGAAGGCTGCTGAGGGCCACTGCCATATTTCCTCAGCACATCCGTTGCCATGGCACATATAGCCATTCTGGTGCTCTCTGGGACCTCCTGGCTCTTGATACTCGCAGCCTGGACCTCTGCAAGCTTCTCTGCCACTTCTTTAATGTCCTGTTGGAGGACCTGATTAATTTTATGGATGTATTCCCCCATATCCTTAAAGTTTTCCTCCATTTTCTGGAGGAAAAATGCTCCTTGCACTTTTGCAGTATCCACAATCTTGTGGCTTAGGGCGGCCATCTTGGTTTCCAGTGTAACCAGGCGACTTTCCACTGAGGTGGCACTAGCATTTTCGACTAGTGGCCGATCAGTGGTTTTGGCTCTCGTCATCTCTTTGAACCTTGGGGGGGATGGGAGGGCTCCAGGCTTAGTTTTGACATTCACGACCCCTGACCCTGACTGCACTGTTGTTGCTGCAGGCTGTGGCGTTGAAGCTTTGGCCTTTGGGGTGCTATCACGCCTTCTCTTGGTGGCCACCTCATGTGGGCCGGCCCCCTTTCTTTTCCCTTGCTGTGGCGACCTTGCAGGGACATCAGCGTGGGTAATTTGGATATCAGGGCTCGGTGGCCTGCTTGGCCCGGCTGTGGAGGTTACCCCTGGTGTGGCATTTCCCTGGCTTGGCTGACCTACTGGCACAATGGACAGTACATCATGGCTATTTGGAATGCCCAGTGCACTGAAGCTAAGATGGCTGCTGGCGCCCCCTGTGCTGTCACACGCTGGCTGGTAGGGAGTACGTGGCTCTAGGACAGGGGTGTTTAGTGGGAAGTCTGCCTGGTTCTCATCCCTTGTCGGTGTTACATCTTGGTACTCTGGGCGACTTCTCTCCATTGCAGCAGTGGTGATGAAAGTTTGGCTGGCCCTTGACTCGATAATTTGCAAAATATCTGGGGGCGTTGGTCCCTTTCGTCTTGCCTCCAGAAATTTGTCTCTCAGTGGCCTTACTTGTACAGTCTGTTTATAGCGCAGCAGAAACGCTTCAAAATGTCGCCTGTGCTTGTTTGTTTCTGCATGTACCACCAGTCTGTGATAGCTAGGAAAGCTCCTGTGGCAGTGGCAACAAATGTAGCGGCCCAAGTACCATGGGAGATGTAAGCTCAGGTGCCTGGTAAGACACCAATGTCTGACGAAGTGCTTCCCACAAAATGGGCAGAGTGGTTGCTTTGACCAACTTCTCATAACAGATTAAACACATAGTAGTTGCTGTCCCTATATATGACATCCTGATTACAATTTTATTTTGATATACCAAATAAACCCCGGGAGTATCAAAGCTTGTGTGTTTTGGGAAACAGTTCTGCAGATGCAATCCAGATTTTAAATGGCCCTGGACCCGTAGGGTATTGTCCTGAGACTTTTAACTTCAGTCTAATAGTCTGCACAAACTATCACCCGATAACAGGTTCTAAGAAAAGTATCAAGTCACTGGTAGACTAAATGATAACAGTCGTAACAATTAATTAGGCAGATTGGAACCTGTTGGGTTGGGTCCTCTTCCTACCACTTCTTCTGCATTCCTCTGGTCCTCTTGGGGCTTCAGTCTCCAGGACCTGCCCTTCAGTTCCACTCGGTTCCATGCACTCATTACCATTGTCTCTTGCAGATGTTAACCCCATGTCTTGCTTTGGGATTGACCCCTTGTCCCCTTTTGGCATCAACCCCTTGTCCCCTTTTGGCATTAACCCCTTGCTGCCAGTTTTGGCAGAAAGTTCTACTTTCTTGCTGGATTCATGTCCCTTGTCATTTGTCTGGTTATTGGTTGGGGTTAACCCCTTACTGCCATCACCCTCTGGTGTGGACTCTTTAGTTTCCATGTTTTTGCTCCGCCGAAAGTGTTCATTCTTCCCCATGTGGCCCTCAACCAACTGGGACTCAGCAGATGTAGGGGGTGTCATGCCTTCTGCAGCTTTTATGTTTTCTCTGATTGTAAGCACCCAGCCTGGAATGTCCGTACTAACATAAGGCTTCAGGCGATCATGGTGAAGTGTTTTTGGTTTGCTCTTTGGTCCGGCCCTCAGTTGAAACAGCAAATCACTGTACCTTTTTGTGATGATGCATGGGCCCTTCCAAACATTTTGCTTGAGTTTTGGGCTCCTTCCAACAGTTTTAGTACTGTCATAAAAGTAGACAAGGTCACCCACATGATAATTGTTAAGGCATATTCGGGTATCAGCATCTTTCTTCTGCCTTTCCAGGGTAGCTTGAAGGTGCTTGCGGACAAAGTCATAAATATTGGACATTTTCTTACTGAGATACTTGACATAGTCACTTTCGTTCATAATAGGCAGGTTTGGGTCCCTTGGGGGCCCACCAAACAGGAGTTCAATTGGTAGGTACACTTCGCGGCCCAACATTAAGAGGTTAGGGGAGAACCCTGTACTCTCATGTTTACAGCAGCGATAAGCCGCAGTCAGCAGTGGTAAATTAACATCCCAATCTTTTTGGTTGTCCGACACGTAGACAGCTATCATGTTGAGCAAGGTATGATTGAAATGTTCCACTAGACCATTACTGGCTGGATGGAAAGGAGAAGTCCTGGTTTTGTTTATCCCCAAGAGCTTGCACAACTGTTGAAATAGTTGGGACTCGAACTGGCGGCCTTGGTCACAAAAAATAGTCAAGGGCATCCCCATTCTAGCCAGGAAGTTGTTTACAATAGTGGTGGCTACAGTCTGAGCAGTCTGGTCAGGCATGGCATATGCCTCAGTCCACCTTGTAAAATAATCGGCAACAACCAATATGTAGCGGTTTCCGGCATCTGTTACAGGAAATGGACCAGTGATATCCACTGCAATGCGGTCCATAGGGGCACCCACAGTATAACTCACCTGTGGGGCTCTTGGTCTTTGTTGGGGACGTTTCCGTGCACCACATTCTGCACAGCAATAGATCCAGTTTCTTGCGGCTTGTTTCATCTTATACCAGTAGAAACACCTTTTCAGCTTACTTATAGTTTTCTTTATTCCTAAATGTCCAGACACAATGGAGTTGTGGACTGCATGAAGGACAGTGTCCTGTAGTTCTCTGGGAACCAACATTTGCAAGAAGGCACCAGTCTTCTCATCAGACTCCCACCGCCTATATAACACTCCATCTAATAGTTCCAACTGATCCCACATTAGCCAGAGCTGCCTTACAGCCGGACTTTCCTTAGCTGCGACATCTCGTGGTGGCCTATGCCTTGAAGTCTCAAGCCAACAAATGACTGTACCCAACTCTGAATCAGCCCTCTGCTTTCCAGCTACTGCTGCCTTGGAATATCCCCCAATCCATCCTGTAGATTGCTGCCAAAATTCCTGGGACGAAACATGCCCAATGTTTCGCAATTTGCAACCCGCTCGGTTTACTCGGGGAATGTCATTATCACAAGGTTCCTCGATGCAGTTGGACACATCTTGTAGGTTCAATTCCCCACTGAATCTACACCCTATCTTTGAGGTTACATGGGTGACCACTCGTTGTATTTTAGGGAACATCTGGCCCATCATACTGGAAATCTGTGCTGCTATCGGGCCACACCAGGTACACATTGTGGCCAGAGTCACCAAAAGAATGGATGGTCCCCGGTCCACAAGGCCAAGCCATATTCCCATAGAGACGCTGATTAACAACAGGAGCCATGGGATAAGAGGTCCTTGACCCACTTTTGGCCCATTTGACATAATGAAGCTGTCTTTATCTCTAACAGTTCGCAAGGCTAAAGGGACAACATCGTCCACTTCTGCAAAAGTGGACCACTGCTTGTGTTTTTTCACACATTTTTCACAACCCCCACAGGGGAGGCTTTCCAGAACAGAGTCACCATCATAACAGCTGCAATCATCTGGGTCACAGTGGACCCGTGAGAGTCCATCAGCATTGCCATGCTTGGCTCCCGCACGGTGCTCTATCTCAAACACATACTGCGACAGTACCTCGATCCACCTTGCCATTTGATCCACGGGGTTTCTGAAAGTCATTACCCAACGGAGGGCACTGTGGTCTGTCCGTATCACAAATTTTCGGCCCAATAGGTAGTGTCTGAAATACTGTACAAAGAAAACGACAGCAAGGAGCTCCCGTCGAGTCACACAGTAGCGCCTCTCGGCTTTACTTAGAGATTTGCTGGCAAAGGCAATTGGTCGCTCAACTTCCTTCTGAGCGTGCTCGCACCACTGGAGCTGGGACAATACA
The DNA here is from genome assembly GCA_964020975.1 of Hermodice carunculata. Lineage (NCBI taxonomy): Eukaryota > Metazoa > Annelida > Polychaeta > Eunicida > Amphinomidae > Hermodice > Hermodice carunculata. The sequence continues at coordinate 40,193,338 of OZ026616.1, forward strand.
CAGCCAATTGCCGTGTCCGAGGCATCGGTGTCAATTACAAATACACCTGTGTCATTAGGGTAGGCCATGACCTCATTACCAGTCAATGCTGACTTTAATGTTTCAAAAGATTTTGAACACTCGGTTGTCCACTCGAACTTTTGGCCGGCCTCCAAAAGTCGAGTAAGTGGACTGGCAATAGTTGCAAAATTCCGTACGAATCGGCGATAGTAGGAACACAATCCTAAGAAGGACCTCACATCATGGATTGTCCTTAGTGCTGGCCAATTCTTAACCACTTCGCACTTACTGGGGTCTGGCTTTACTCCATCTTGCGTGACCTTGTGTCCGAGGAATATAACCTCTTCCTGGAACAGCTGGCACTTTGATGGCTTCAACTTGAACCCTGCCTTGCCCAACCTGGTGAGAACGTCATCCAGGGCCCTAAGTTGATCACCAAAACTGGAACTGTACAAAATGAGGTCATCCAGGTACACTAGTAGCGTCTTCCATTGCAATCCCTGCATGACCAATTCCATACAACGTTCAAATGTGCTTGGGGCATTGCACAGGCCAAATGGCATGGTCTTATACTGGTATAATCCATGCCTGGTTATGAAGGCAGTCTTCGGTCGATCACTGACCTTGACCTCAATTTGCCAGTATCCTGAGGCAAGGTCAAGGACACTAAATAGTTTAGCTCCACTGAGGCAGTCCAAACAGTCATCAATGCGTGGTAAAGGATATGCATCCTTCTTAGTAACATCATTAAGTTTCCTATAATCGACACATGGTCTAATGGTTTGGTCTTTCTTTTTCACATACACCATAGGGGAAGCCCAAGCTGATGTTGAGGGCTCTATAACTCCAGCTGCTAACTGTTTTTGTATAATCTTGTGCTCCTCACTGGCAAAAGCGAGAGGGGGTCGTCTAGGGCGTTGCTTGATGGGTTTGGCATCCCCCGTATCGATGGTATGGGTGACCACAGAAGAACGACCTAGGTCCTCTGGGGATCTAGAAAACACCTGTTTATGTTTTCCTAACAGGCAAGCAAGTTGCTCCTTTTGCTCCCCGTTCAACTTGGTACTAGTTTCCTGGTACAGCTTTAAAAGAGGGTCAGACCAATCATGCCTGTCTGTATTTTCTTGGTCCACCTCTTGCTTCCCCCCAGTTTCCTTTGCATGGACACGGCAAGCAGAGAACAAGCGGTTCTCGTGGTCATTCTCGGTGTTCTCCACCTCTGCTATCGTTTCAATGTCCCTGACTTCATGCAAGCAAGCAACCTTGGTGCCTGCATGCAACATAATGTCTTCACAGCTGATATTCATTATCCTTACTGGTATCCCTATATCAGTTCTGCTATTATCCACCAATGTACGGCCAACAATGAGCTGGTCAATTCTAAGTCCTTGTTCTAATGGTTCAACTACACCAAGCCTGGGTCCATATGAATTTGCATCAACAGTTCCTTCCACAACAGACTCGCTGTAAGCTGGTATAATTGTCTCTCTCATTAAGCTGACCTGGGTAAGGGGCTGAGGTAGCCCTAAAATTTCTGTTGGAACTAAACTGCCATCAAGCCTCAGGCCATCATCCTTACTAAGGGAAAAGTTATGAGCATACAAAAAGTCCATCCCTAAAAGTCCATCGCCACTAATAGGTGCCACTAGGGCTTTGAGGTCAAACTGTAAGTCACCCACTTGCATGGCAACATGAGCTATTCCAGCAATGTTAACCTGTCCACAGTTTGCAGTTTCAATTTTTACACTAGCACTTGGTTGCACCAAAGGTGGTCTTTCATTTTCATTTATTGACTTATACAGCTGTGTTGATAAAATTGTCACCTCTGCACCAGTATCTACTAACAGTTTGACCTTGGTACCGTTTATAGTGGCTGGTAACAGCACAGAAATGCCTGCAGACATAGCTTGCTTCACTACTTGATGATGGACCGAATCCCGGCCGGTAGGATCGGTCCTTCCTAGTTTTCCTCCACATCTATTACATAATCATTGGGGCACTCTCTAGCGTAGTGCCCTTTTTCATGGCAGCGATAACATTCCACGTCCTTCTTATCCACCTGTCGCCTCCTTTTAGCTCCAGTGAGAGTTGGCGGTGGCCTCGTTTCCTTCAACAAGGCCTCCAGCTTCTCAAACTTGCTGTCAACTGTTGCTCTCAGTTGCTCGCCAAACTTGTCAAGTTCCTGTCGGGTGACCCAGTTACTGGGCTGAGGTTCAACTGGGGGGTCAGCATCCTTGGTTGTTTGCACCATGCGAGCACGAGAAGGTCTCCCAAGGTCATTTTTGAGACTATTGTAAGTCTCATAAGCATTGCGCGCTTCATCCACATTTTTTGGATTTGCCATGCCGACAGCAACAACAGCTTGCTCATCAGGCAGGCCTTTCAGAAAGTGACGAAGGGCAATAGTTTCTCTGGTCTGCTCGTCAGCCGTTGGGTAGCTCCTTATCACCAGTTTGCGTATGTCTGCGATAAACTCAGAAATTTTCTCCTTTGCCTGCATTTTACGGCCCTCCAGTTGAGCCAGGTAAGCAGTAGTAGCTTGGCGTTCCCTGAACCTGCCCTCAAGAGCTTTCACCAGGAGGTCATATGAGCTCACCACATCAGCTGACAGATGGCAGAAGGCGTACTCGGCCGCATCCTCCCGAAGGCTATTCGACAGGCGGAACAGTTTTTCTTGTCTATCCCAACCACAGGAGTAGGCAAGAGTCTCAAAGGGAAGAATAAAACTTTCCCATGGCTGTTTACCATTATAGACCATCTGTCTTGGGAGCGGTATATCTTGCACAGATCTTGTACCACTCACAAGGGCACGGCTGGATGCACTTGAGTTGGCTGCTGGGTTGCTGGCATAGCTTGTTGCCCTATAGGGGTTGGCTTGAGTTGCATAAAACCCAGGAGGTGGCTGTGGCCTAGCTGAGCGCCACTGGTCCCAGGATCCCGCAACATTCAATAAGTCCGCTTGACCAGAAGCTTGCTGTCGTGGCTGCACTGTTGTAGAGAATACAGGTTGATGAATGCGGCCTACCGGAGGAGGCCCAAGTGACAGTGGCCTGAATTCAGCTCCCTCAGATTGCAGTTGAGCTTGAACAGGGACTGGATGAGTTGGTACCTGTGTTATGGGAGCCAAAACAGGAGGATCACGTGGCAGGTATCTGCGCTCAGCCTCCTCAGCCCTTTTGTTAGCCTCTGTGGCAGTCTTTTCAGCCACTGCCAACTGCTGCCTTGCCTGCTCAGCAGCATGTAAGGCTTCCTTACTGTCGCGAACCACCAATTCTCTTTCTTTTTCTGCTTGGTTTATTTGCTGTCTTGCTGATTGGACAGCATCATCACGCTCCTTCTCAGCCTCCGTTGCCCTCCGCGAAGCACTCTCAGCAGCACCTAAGGCAGCCTCCAACTCCTTTTGCAGGTGAACCAGCCCTTCCCGGAGCTCATCTGCTTCCTCCTGCTGCTCAGCTGTACTCACTACTTTCTCACGGGTGTCCTTTTTAGGTGGCATTTTTCAATTTAGAAATTATATCCTGATATGTAGCGTAAAATTTGTACCAGGCGACGCAGTAGCAGGAGTAGTTCGTCTTCTTGATAGTTATTCAGCAAACCACTTTCAATAGCAATTTCCACTGCATCCACAAGTATCCAACATGTATTAATGACCAGCCTTGCTGCCAATTCCTGGTTCATTCCTTATGATCCTTCAAAGTAAATTCCACAGTCTTACAGGCGTGTAATAAGTAAATATCCCACCACTGCCACCAGTTGACACGAACCTGGTCTGACTCTTTCAAACCAAGTTCAGTGTGTAGAAGATTCTTGCAGATCAGTAGTTGTTCCCACAGTTAACATAGACTAGAGCCAAGTCTTTTAACTTCAGTCCATGTTCTGTCGTATATATTTCACCTTCACCCAAGGAGAACACTTAACATAACTTTTTACAGGTTTATTCTACTAAAAGTACTAGATGCTAAGTATACAGTGTAATATGTACAAATAGTGATGTGGCCACTACGACAATCCCATCCGAACTCTCCCCTGGGCTGAAAAGTTGCCCTTATATATAGCATGCCTTGTACTAGGCACTGAGCATGTCACAACGGCCGTGTGTCGTGTGCTGTGTGCTTAATGTATAGAATTACTAAGTATTACTAGTCCAGGGGGTTAAAGCGACCAGTCCGCGTGTGCCGTGTGCTGTGTGTTAAACAGATGGGTGTGGAAGTAAAAGCGTCCAAGTGTCTCAGTTATGTAACACCCGAGGTACCACATCAAGTATTACTAGTCCAGGGGGTTAAAGCGACCAGTCCGCGTGTGCCGTGTGTTAAACAGATGGGTGTGGAAGTAAAAGCGTCCAAGTGTCTCAGTTATGTAACACCCGAGGTACCACATCTGCCCAGCACTGGTAGTGATATCACCAACACTTGTTGACTTCGAGACTAATTAAGAGTATCATGTCGCAGCACACAAATTAACCTTTAACTTCCTTAGAAAAACACATGCACACACACACTTGGTCAACAGCTTAAGATCACGACAGTATATAAGATGTTGAAGATTTAAAACTTTAATTAACTGTCATTTGCATAATTTTGAAAAGCATGACCTATCATTATAAAAAGACCAGACTTCATCTATAGAAGTATAATTGTGCCAAGTTTGGAGTTTCTACGTGTAATACTTTATAAAAATGAAATGTCGTGCAAATTTGTCTGTATAGAATGAAAAAAAAGAAAGAAAAGAAGGAAAAAGAAAGAAGAAAGAAAGAAAGAATTCCTAGAAAAACAATATGTCTGCGTTGGCACACAGACATAAAATATGTACAATTATACAGACCATCAGTGGCATAGATGCCTTTACGCACATTGGTACACATCTTTACGCTGAGAGAGCGAGAAAGAGAGAGGCCGAGGACGAATGAACTGTACCTTATTCTGAAGTTATAACGCAAACGTGGAGGCGCATAGCTGGTCAGGCCCTGTGCAACCTTTACTTTGTGCATGCAATTACATCCTTTACTTTTACAGTCCTCATCATAAAAATGAATAAAATTGAAACACACACACACACACCAAAAAAAACAACAAAAACAAAACAAAACAAAAAAACAAACAAAACAAACAAAACAAACAAAAAACAAAACAAAAAACAAACGAACAAAAAGAAAAAAAAACGAAAAAAAAACGAAAAAACAAAACAAAAACAAAAGCAAACAAACAAACAAAAAACAAAACAAAACAAAACAAAACAAAAAAAAAAAAAAAAAAAAAAAAAACATACCAAACAATAAAAAGCAAGCAAGATGCACATTGATGGTGTAATGCCGTAGGCCTATAAAGTCATATTTATTCAAATTTACGTTATCATAGACACCACAGGCCTACATACTTCAGGTCTACCCTTAGTTAATGTTGCATGTAAAATTCCCATAGGGCTACATATGCCTAGTTCAGTAAGGCTGGACGTAGTAAAAATCAACATGTGGCTGTTCAGCTTGGGTACGGCAAAGGCAGAAGGGCGACCAAACGGATAGCTTAAGTGAAAGCTAACACAATTTCAAATGGAATTACTTATGTGCATCTGTGTAAGGTTTGTTCATTCCTTTGTGCTAAATTAATTTACTTTTGTCCACCGGTGCGGGTGGAAATTTCTAAGAGACCAGCAGGATATATTTAAATATATTTCCGCTAGATCAGTCTAGTTCTTAATTTTTGACCCCTAATGAACATTTGAAATATTTAAAAAGAAGAGGAGAGTCTTTTGGTTTTAGAATATTAGGATAATCTGTTTAGGTACCACTATATCATTCGGCTGATTCATAAAAAATTCAAAAGTGTTAAGGCAATTGCTGTAGGTACGCCCAGCAGAGGGGAGAGTCCAAACCAGTGGTACATATTACTGAAGGCGAAAAATGATCTGGTATGAATCGTATGTGCTAGTAAAAACTGTATGATGAAAATTGATACCATGGTACTTTCCCATGTTTTTCTTGCCGTTGCTTGTATTCAATTACATAAAATGTACAGACCATCCTATAGTTTCTGACAGCATTAACGCTTGGCAAAGGGCACAAGACTGTGTAAAATGCAAATCGAAGAACTAACTTGTGAGTGTCAAACTGCTTTTATCTAGATTGCAGTTTATAAATTATAGACAAATTAAAATGCCCTAGAGTGTACTCTATTATTGCTATTTGTTGAAATGTCAAAGTAAATATAATGATTAGGTTATCAAAGCTCGAAATCCTAGCTCTCTTGCACTTGGTGCCAAATTTAAAAGCCATACACTAAAAGTCTTTCAAAAGGCCCACCTGAAAGTAGATTATATGTCAAATGCTGTCTATCTGCTTGCCAGTTTTGTTTATTATTATTTATAGATAAAATGTTTATTTTTGATATGATTGTTTGTTTGTTGTTGGTATTCCTTTATTTGCAAATGTTGACTTTACGTCCACAGGTGGATATTATTGTTAAAGCAAGTAGTGATATAACGTTTTGCTGATTCACTGAAGGTTACAGACCACAGTTGTAACTGGCTGGTTACGCATCCCAACGGAGATGGTCCGTAATTGTGAAAATACTGTGTTTTCAGCATGCTGTAGCTTCTGTTCAAATAAAGCTAGCTAAGTCAGGTTTGCTGCATCACAGAGTTGCTTCATTGTTGGTTATATAGGTGCACTGGCTTCTAGGCCAGGAGGGAAATTATTGGTGGGAAAGGACAATGATGTGACCCTGGCAAGAGCACAGTTCATACGCCTGTATAAAGCTGACATCCAGGTGTTGTTTCGTATTTCAATTATCACAAATTAACGATCTGGAAATTATATGACAAAAATCCATCCATGTTTTTCTAACATTTTTATCTGTTAAATGCCGTTCACGGAATTTTAAAATACCAAAATACTGATTTTTTAGACTGAAAAAATGCTAATATGAAAAATAGAAGTATTTATAATTGTGGTCTGTGACCTGAACTGTATCATGTAGCTTGGTATATATTTACTATGATATCTTCATACCATGTAATAGTAAAAAATATCCCTTGCTTATTCCAGGTACACAAAAGTACTTATTGTACCCTACTGCCTTGTGGTTTTTTTTCTCTGATACACTGATTTTGGTCACATGATTTAACTTGATTCCTCTATATAATGGGGTGCAGGGTTGTAAATGCCCTCTTGTATTCCTGGCATTTGGGGGTTGCATCACTGCTGGTGGTTTCCCGGTTTGACTGCGCGGATTTGCGGGAATTAATGGATAATGCACGCACCCTACCCCCGACCCCGACCGATAGATGCACACAGCAAATCAGGCTAAATGAAACAAGAATTAGTCACTTCTTAGTTTGACCATTTTCTAGAAAGAGTTCAACCACGTTAACGGCCCCTAAAATATTCTCGATCCTGGATAATCACTCCAGCCACAAGAAAAACTAAGATGTCATCATAAAGGCACGACAGAATAACAAGAACATCTCCTCATTACCACTCTATTGTGCACACAAGATGCAGCCATAAGATGTCTCCGTGTTAAAACGCTTTTTTCACCACAGTTTGACATTTCAGACATGGCTCAGCAACCACCAGGAACATGTCGTCACCCAATGCCACAGCTTGGATTAAATGCTTTTGCATGGTGACCTTTCGCTTAGCATACAAAAAGGCAGTTACCAGGCAAAAGACACTGAATCCAAAGAACTCAACACAAGACGACTTTGTTGCGTTTAGTTCCATCTAGGTGACATTCAAAATCTGCCTTCAGCGCCAGAATGTTCGTATGAAAATTTTCTTTGCTTCTGAATTAGATGTCAGAAGACAGATGAAACACTTACAGAAAATATAAATCAGTTTTTAAACGGACATGATAGACACTGTGGTGTGTGTTCAGATAACATACCCCAATGTCTTAACAGAGGTATATCGGAGCAAGAGGTAATTGATGCCATCTCTGACTTGCCAAAGAATAAATCACCTGGATGTGATGGAATTGTAGCAAAATTATTGAAACGTGCCCAAATAGACTTAATCCCTATACAGCAAAGCCATTTAATATCATACTGTACTCTGGTAACTATCCAGAAAGGTGGCGCAAAGCAATCTTGATTCAGTTGTTAAAAAGGGCTTTCAAAATATGCAGAGTAACTACAGAGGACTTTCTTTGCTGTCTGTGTACAGCAAAGTGTTTGCTTCCACTCTGAATAAAGGGCTCACAAAATAAGCTGCAGAGGAGCGCAAAAGACAAGACATTCAGGCAGGATAACAAAAAGGCAGTCAATAGATGAACATATTTTTGCACTGCACGTTACTGCTCAGAAATATTTTTCACAACACAGGTGTCAATATTATTCTCTTTTCATTGATGTTTCAAAAGCTTTTGATTTAGTTTCTCATTCTCTATTCTGGTTTAGACATACAAGTGACGCAGTACAGAGTAATATACTTCAAACTTTAAAATCTATGTATAGTAAACTATCATCTTGTGTACAGACAGCTGAAGGATTAACTGATCTTGTCACTAGTTCAGTTGGAACGAGTCAATTTTATATATTGAGCCCTTTCCTATTTATATATTATTTGAATGAGCTTCTAAAGAGGTAGAAAGAAGCAGATTGTATGGTACTTCTATTGACGCCACATTCCCAAATATCGGTTTGCTATTATGTGCAGATGACATCACCCAATGTGCCGATATTTCAGAATGATGTGGCGGTTTATCTTGTGGTTTAGCCCTGGATTTTTTTTTTACAAGAATATAGTTCCAATATTAAAATGTGGCGGCGAGGTATGGGGAATTCAAGTATGAAAAAATATTGAAGCTGTACAATTTTAGTTTTTATAAATATGTTTTGGGTACGTCTTCTCATTTTAATAATTTGGCAGCTCTTGGTTAGTGTGGAAGACAACCACTGCGTGTATTTCATTACAAAAATGCATCAAATATCGGCTGAAACAACTCAGAATACCCAACAGAAGGTTGCGAAAAGTGTGTTATCTACTGATGACACAATTTGATGAGAATGGAAGAGTTTCATGAGCAACCCTAGACTGGCAAGTCCTCGTTTGCATGTTGTTGTTTCCCACTAGTTAGAAAAAACACATACATATATCATAGAATTATTGATTGGTCCGCGAAATACTGACACACGCATTTTTTGAGCTTCAATCAGCAGTACATCAAGATATTGAAAATCAATGAAAAAAAAACCATGATTCAAGGAAAATAAAACACAGCAACACATTAAACCAAATACTGCTAACTAGAAAGGGTCACACAAGTGATTACACCTATACCAGATGACTCCCCATCACTGATTGGTCAAAAAAATGAGTACAGATATTATGGATATCGGGTTTCTGTGGTTACCGATATCTGATTGACAGTCACTTAATTATGCATTAAAAAATAACACAACAAGCAACGCCTGGAGGCAACTGTACGTATAGGCATGTCTCACGAGTATTGATAGCGGTATAGCCCGTTATTGGATTGGCTACAGTCCAAAGGCTGATTTGTCAGGGCGTGGTTCACGTCAAATGGTCTCGCTTGAAGGCTCGACCATTACACGTGAACATTGTCGTGATAAATCAACGATCGGACTGTCGCCATTCCTATAACATGTACGAATTTGGGCACGAGCAAACAATAGTTCGTCATTTCACTCTGGACAGTGCTGCCCATAGCGGAGAGCGTCAGCGTTACTTCACTTTCAATACTTCAACCAGGGACGTTGATGTTGGATCCGCCTCCATGCTTCAACTTTAAAGGCATTCTTGATTTTTTTTCCTTTTCATTTAAAAGATATTTTATCCGTTTAAATCACAACACCCACTATTTGTGGGCAAGATCTAATTTGGATATATTTCAAACTTTCTTTAGGGATGAATTAAGTTTAATGCATGGTTTTTCCTTTCATCACATATTTTCATCAGAAAAGTCAGAGAAACAGCCAAAAACATCAGAATTACTCTTGCCGGCCCCAGTGTCGGTTTTCGTTTGGGCATTACTCTGGCGATGTGGCTCGATTCCGCTATTCGTTTTCGGAACCAATCTGCTTCTTGATGTAATACCGACACCGCTTGGTCCGAGAACGAGTGCCCCTTGTGTTCTAGATGTTGCTCCATATTTTAGCTGCGGTGGTGTTTTTATGCACGTTTGCCGAGACCCCATTCCGTCTCACCCACATGAGCTGCATCACAATCTCTACGCTTCATCTGGTACACCAGCCCGGACACCACCCCTATTTTTTCTTCCTTGGCCACCTTGTCTTTAGGACGTACCAGCTGGGTTCTGATGGTATTGAAAGGCCTTATGTTTTCTTTCTTTCTTTCTTTCTTTCTTTCTTTCTTTCTTTCTTTCTTTCTTTCTTTCTTTCTTTCTTTTCTTTTTCTTTTTTTTGGGGGGGTCTTAGATTGTTTTTATTGTGTGTGTATCTTTTGTTTTAGATGTTTAACTTCCGCCAATTAAAGATCATAATGTAAGTCAACAGGAAAATGAACAGCAGTTCTACACCGTACCAGGTGCAGTTTTTCCCCAAACATTTAGCAAAAGATCAACATTAGATTTATGGTGCACAAATATAGTGTTGTCTAACCTTAGCAGTAAACTCCCAGTTTAGTGAATGGAGATCAGGACCATTTATATCATACATCTGCTGATATGCGTACCTTTGAGTCTTTCTGTCTCGATACGTGCGTACGTGGCGGTGAAAATTCTAATTGGAACTTGGGAAAGTAACGGAAGCTCGTGCCTGACCGTGAGCTGACATACTTTTCAGTTTCAAAAACCGATTTCTACAAAATATAATTATGTAATTTTGGCTTTGAATTTAAACTAATGATTCATTCACCTATAATTGCTTCCTTTCAAATATGGTTTTAACAGGATCAAAATCACATGTAATTTTATCTTCAAAAGTATTCTCACAATCTGTCGATTTAAATAACCTATGTATTTCAGCACACCGGTTGAATAATCCCATTCAAAATTTAATACTCTCCTGGGAAACCTTTCTGTAAGACATAGCCTGTACGTTAGAACACACTATGAACTAGCAAAAAAGATTTGTTTGAAACCAATTTGTCTGTGTGTGAAAAGTTTGCATGTGTTGATAACAATATTGGTCCTTACAATTTCTTACCGACATGCCGCTGGTGGCTATTCCATAGTGTTAGTCACTATTGGTCGGGGAGGGGGGGGCATTTTTATTTGCTGTTCTTACGTGCTGGAATCCCTTTTAATTTCCGTACTTCGAACCAACCATTATTTGTGCTTTTCTTATTTTCCGTACCTTGAAGCAGGTCAAAATTATTGTTTGTACCGGTGTGCCAGGGACCCCCCCCCCCCCCAACTATACATAATCAAACGAGATAAAATTGTATGTCTGTCCCCATTCCTATGTCAAATATGATACAGGTTAACTTTCAAATGCTAATGATTTGCATACATGCGTCTCTGTTTGTGAACATTTAATCGTGAGAACAGTTTGAAACACGATTTGTAAGATATATCCAGGATCTGCATGACACTGGAAATTGAACCCTATCTGCAGCTACTTTTAAATCTGGTTGTGGAAAGTAAACACTTCATGTGGGTGCCATATGAGGTCTTTCTAGAGAGACGTAAAGGGGTATTTTCATGTTAGTATACTGGGGAATTATGTTTTCTGTACTATCAAACTGGAAACCCTCTGATTTTATGTACTTTCAATTGGCCATTATTTTGGATCAGCCTGTATACTGTACTGGGACAAAATTATTTCCTGTACCAGCGTAATGGCCCCTCTCCATGCATCCCCTTTTGATGTGCATGCATTTCTTGTATTTTTAGAATTAAGCAACCAGCCTTCAAATGTTTGCAACTTTTCATCTTATGTTCATCAGCTGAACCACAACAAAGGTGCCTATCATATCTGCAACCCCGGGCTGCAACTTGTATTATCTCATGGGGGATTTCCAAATGCTGCCATTTAGAGTATTTGACTTAAATGTAACAAGTCTGGCAATTTGATCAAAGGATGCAACACTCTGAAAAACACACTGGTACACCCTGTGCATGTGATCAGCCTCACTAGCTGATGCTCGTTGGCTTACATTTGTTGGAGAGAGGAGTCAGCTTTTTTGCAAATTTACTTACAGCGAAGCGCAAGCTGCGGCTGGTTCAAACCCAAAGTGATCACATACCGAACGGCAGCAGCTGGTCTCTCGATCAGGGTAGGGGCATATAAAATGAAAAATATAGCACTACGGACCTCATAATTATGTGGTTTTGATTGCCAGGTAGCCTGCAATTACATTTTAAGGAGAGACTAAGAAAGAAAGAAAGAAAGAAAGAAAGAAAGAAAGAAAGAAAGAAAGAAAGATGTGTCTGTGTTCACACACAGATATGATTAACATGATGAGCCAAGACTGTGACCGGCGTATTGTCAGGTGCTCGAACCAGGCAACTGCCTGGTGCTGCCTCCCTATGCCTGCTACATCATGGTGCATGCACCCCACGTGAACGTACAGACTGAAACAACAGTGTGATGTGTTGACGCGTGCTGTGGATTTCACGCTGTTGTTGCAGCTCAGGACATCTTATAATATCTATCTGGGTCACCTGCGAAGATGGAAAGTGCAGAGGCAGAGAAAGGAAAGGGAGAAGACACGATTGACCCAAAACAAGGTATCAACTTCCTCTTTTTATCCGACAGAATAGTACAAAATGCAGCATCCCACGATACCGCTCAGCATCATACAATGTTCTGAGAGCATGACATGCTTAAGAATTCGATTTCATGGATTTTGGCCGCACATTGTACCACACAAGAAATTGAGGAATTCACCAGCCGTTATCTCCGTTAGGGTGGGGATGGACGTTCGGCAGTGAAATTTGGATCATCACATGACCGTGTAAATATCTTCCGAAGGTCTGGACCCAAGGCTAAGCAATCCCGTGCAGACTGCAGGGTATAAGAAAAACTAATTTTGATGCACGGTCACGCTGGCCGGGCCCTGTTTCCAATATTCGTGGGGCGGATACTTTCTCAGATTACGAGTTGCGATGCGGTCAGCTGTTTTTTTTTTATGCGATGTAAGATTCCAGATTGTGTAGTTCGCGAGAAGTCTTTTCATTTCTTGTGATGCATGCCCAAAAAATAATCTCGTCACGTTGATCTTTAAGTTTTGCTTTTCGTATAAACTGAGGTGCACATGAACACGTTTAACGCCGAGATGTGTGTCTAGCCGCCTCTGTGCTCAGGGAGACCTCCATCTGTGCATCGGCATGCGATGTAACTGGGCCATCTACAGTCACTCCGACACTCTGTTATGTCAGAATCCGTACTTCACCTAGCTCCAACAAAGTATATCATTCTTGAGTTCAGGCATCAAAATATTATTCTCCTTAAAGACACATGGCATACAAAAAACGAAACAAAGAATGTTAGACCAGTACCGCAAATGTACCCAACACAGGGTATATTCTGCACGTGTGTATTTTCAAGCCAGTCTAAATTTAAACTTGACCCGACTGGGCCAGGTGGAACCAAGCTACGATCTGTCCAAATCAGGTAGGTGGGAAGAGAAACGCGACCAGGACATCACGTTCTAAGAGAAAAGATTTTTGTTCTGGGTACCGTACTTGGCTTGTCAGTCACTCGGGCTTTTAAGTGACAGCTTCAAGACAGCCCCGGCTTATACTGTAAGCCTAAAGTTAAGCTGGCCTTGAGAGAGAGAGGAAAAGGTCATCTATGCGCAATACAGTGCCAATAAAATAAAGATGTCACGCAGTCGAAGGTCGAGTTACCTGGAAATAGGCCTCTGTTGTCAGAGTTAGCACTACAGAATTGTATCAGGGAAAGGGTATAGAAGGTATAACTATATATATATATATATATATATATATATATATATATATATATATATATATATATATATACATATATATATATATACATATAGTGAAACTTCATTATAACGACACTCTGATATCCGACATGTTCAATATAAAGACCAAAAATTTTATGGGAAAAAGTAGATTTTCTTTATTTGATTCATTCATCTTACATATTTAGTAATCTGAAACTTTTTTTAGGGAACAGATGGTGTCATTATAACGAGTTTTCACTCCATATATATGCCTACGTATAGACTGGATTGTTTATGTGTTTGGCCTACAACAAAAATGAGACCACCAGGCTAAAAGGACAATATAAATGGAAATATTTAATAGGTGTGATTTAATTTTATCACAGTTTTTCTATCTTTTTTAGTAAAACTTCACTAGAGACATAATTGTTACATTTTTTTTCACAAGCAGATTTTGTTACATGCAATATTTAGAGTTTGACTAGGAATTGGGCATCGTGTTTGTTCTATCGTGACTACATTTCTTTATAACATCAGCAAATGTCCAGATTTTCAATAACATCCGTGAACATTGAAAATTATGTCTCGTACATCAGTTGAAGTTTACGTGTGCTTAACACAGTCTAGCACTATTGTCTTTTCTTTCATTGGGGAATTTTAGTCGCTTGGCTTCAGGTTACTATGGAGGTCCGGGAAAATGGAAGACGACATTTGTAACATATATATATATATAAGGAAATTGATAATAGCTGCAATAGCTTATTTCAACGGTGGCAGCTTGACACATGGAACCAATCACCCAAAGTCTTCGCTGCTAAAGAACACACATACGCCACAGATATAAAAGAAAAGTAAAAGAAGATGGATTTATTTACACGCAAAATATTTACGGAAACAGTCAATTACTCCTGACTTGGAAGACAAGAAAGATGAGGCAACACAGTTACTGATTTCTGGATAAAAACCATTATATATTGTTTTATGATCCCGCAAAACATTATATAGTCCTCAGTCCCTGCGCTCATGGCTGTCTGAAGATTTTCCGTACAACGTACGGTTTTATCCGAGAGGGATGCAGTATCCAGGTTCCGTAACGCAAATATCGTACAATACAGATCAGCTTTCTGTGGGCCGATACCACGTCAAATATATATGAATTTGCCATCAAATACATTAGTTTCATATATTAATGTAGCATATTCGATTAAATATGTTTCTGAAGAGATGACTTTTTTTATCACCAAAAAGTCCATGCTGCATTTTGGCAAGGACGTATATTGTAACATTTTAGCAATGAAAATACTACTTTAGATCTCCCCGTAATAGCACTACCCAGAATTAAACATAAATTTTGACGGCTGGTTTCATTTGCAATGGGTATGCTGGGCAAAATGGATCGAATAAAACGGATCTTTTGTCTTGTAACTTGTCATTTTCTTTGATCCTTCTTGCCCGTCCACCAAATTTTGATTTTGAAAGTTATCTTAACTCGGAGAAAAAGAAACAAATACAATGGTCAACATAAAAGTTTTATTTGGTTAACATCTGTTCTCACTCTTTCTCCTCTAATTACTAGTCATTATAGTAAATAGTTTGGAGCAGTTTATCATAATTTAATTACAGTTTTCGAAAGGTTCTTGTTGCGCTGTTTTACTCTTTTTACCATGGACAAGAAGAATCGAATCACGGGTATAAATATCAGGCATATATTGTTTATGATGGAGCAGGCTGGATGCATTTATTTCATCAGTATGTTGGGATACCGATACAAAAAGTTTTTTCTTTTTCATTCCTTTCTGTGTGTTTTGTTATTCAACCGTGAAACGATTTCAGGTAGCAAACATTCAGAGTGAACAAAGAAAAAACCTAGAAAACCTCTCTCGGTCTGTCTGTCTGTCTGTCTGTCTGTCTGCCTGCCTGCCTGCCTGCCTGCCTGTCTACCTACCTACCTACCTTCCTACCTACCTACCTATCTGCCTGCCTGCCTGCCTGCCTGCCTGCCTGCCTGCCTGCCTGCCTACCTGTCTGCCTACCTACCTGTCTGTCTGTCTGTCTGTCTGTCTGTCTGTCTGTCTGTCTGTCTATCTATCTATCTATCTATCTATCTATCTATCTATCTATCTATCTATCTATCTATCTATCTATCTTATCTTTCTGTGTGTGTCTAGCTGGTATACATTTACCTTACTGTAAGCCTTTGTATCCCCACCGTGACTGTCTCTAACTTTGTATAAATTGGTTGACTACAATATTTCATGTCATAAACAAGCAAATGATAGGGAATTATCTAAGTATCTCTTCTTTTCACAAGTTTTTACTAGCAGCTTGATGTGATTTATACCATGTCTTTTTTCTCCAGTAATGTAACTTACTAGAGTTGTTTGCTGTCCACTTTGTCCGCGCGAAATGACTCTTCTCGAGCGTAAATAGTAACACTTTGAGATACTTTCTCAGTTAACAAATTACATATTTGTGACTAATATTAAAGATTAGCCTGCATATATTTTCTAAAATAATTAATCAAAAACAGCTGTTCTCTTCTTATTAATACAATAAAATGTTCATTAAAAGGCCTTGAAATTAAAAAAAGGCCTGACACTTTCTGCCAGACAATCGGGCAAAACTGTAAATTTCAGCAACCGCCCCCCCCAAAAAAACCAACAGAATTCAACACAAAGAAATTAACGGAACCTTAAATAAATGCTCAACAGTAATTCAGTTTGAAATTTTAGAGCTTCTCCTTAAACGACACATTTTGCCCTTCCCTTCCTGGAACGCTGTTGAGTACTAGCACAGAGACTTCCATGATATCATTCAAAGAATGTCCATGGATATTTTTGGTTTCATATTGTCACGGATGAAAATCATGCTGTATCAAAATTCCCTTGCATATAGGCCTATCAATAGTTTAACAATTTACAGGATGAAGTCAATACATTACAATAAACGATGACCTATACTGCGTTTCAACTCATTGTACGTTTATGCTATGCAGTGTTCAGGTATGTTAAAATAACAATAACAACAGGGATTTCATTAAGCCTTCCCTCGAACAGGGAAGGCTTATATATGTATGTATTATACATGTACAAATGTATACATAGGCCTTTAATCATTATTTCCGTCATCCGTTTTTTTTCCTGAGTTTTCCTCGGCCAGCGCCACAACTAGAATCACCATATTTGGATTTTTTTTTTAAAAGCCCTTTAAGTGCTGGTCCTGTGATAAGATAACAAATTATCAATTTCGAAGTTATGCAGACCGGTCATTCGGCACTCAATCTTTTGGCCACAATTGTTTGTACAGGCAGCAAGGATAATCATTTGGGACGTGCATTTGGTTAGATGACAGGGTCAATGTAACTGAGAGAGTACTGGTATTTTTTACTGTATTTTTGATGTACATGGAAAAACAGTGTGACGTCAGGCAAGATTGACTCCTTGTAAACATGTGGGTATCGGAGCATAAATATAGCTTCATCAGGCTACTCACATCAAAGGAAGTGCTGGTGAGACCAATTGATGATGACGACGACGACGACGACGATGATGATGACGATATAATTATAATAATAATAATAATAATAATAATAATAATAATAATAATAATAATAATAATAATAATAATAATGTGGGTCTCTGCTTTTTTGTCGCGGCCCTGTGTGACACAGGTGGCCTAGGAGGGAAAAAAACAAGAAAATCTAGAAAAGAAGATTTGCTTCAGAGCAAACCTGTCTGTGTGCCTTCAAAAGTTCTTCTGGTACTTCACATTACATTAAGCTTATGGTTGGATGCTAATTTCAAAGTCCAAATGACCTTGACCTTTGAATTTTACAGGTCCCATGTAGAGTGCACAGCATTACAATACCCACAATTTAAGCCCAACATGAACCAAATCGGATGAAAATTGACCAAGTTATGACAAGATGAAACTTTCAAAGGGCCAAATGACCTCGACCTTTGCCCTTTTGAGGTGACATGTTCTGACAAAAACGTACAGTGTTGCAATACCTACAATTTGAGTCCAACATGATTAGAATTGGATGGAAGTTGGCCAGGCTATGACTGGATGAAACTTTCAAAGGTCCAAGTGATAAAGAATTCCTAGAAAAACAGTATGTCTGTGTTGGCACACAGACATAAAAAAGTAGATGAAGCGAGGAAACCATGTTGATCCTCATCAGCTTGTGCTGCCATGTTTTCCTGGACCAGAGCAGAGGTAAAGGGTCCACCAGACACTGTCTGAAAGCTGTGGTGGGCCCCTGGTCCTGGATATATCCCCCTAACACTCATCGCTTGTACTTTCTTCCCCGAAAAAACAAACAAACAAAAAGACGAACAAAAAAATATCATTTCATTTCTTTTCTCCCAGCATCCTACCGGGTAGTCCTTGACACTTTTAGTACCTTTCCTGCCTCCTAGAAAGCCACCCTTCAAACCTAAAACCCCTACAACACGTCCCTCTTCTAAAAACCGAACCTCGTCTAAATCCTTGTTTTGTTTTTCCAAGAATTCTTTTCTTTCTTTCTTTCTTTCTTTCTTTCTTTCTTTCTTTCTTTCTTTCTTTCTTTCTTTCTTTCTTTCTTTCTTTCTTTCTTTCTTTCTTTCTTTCTTTCTTTCTTTCTTTCTTTCTTTCTTTCTTTCTTCCTCCTTCCTTCATTCCTTCCTTCCTTCCTTCTTTCGACCAAATTTGTCCGAAGTCTTTCTCGGACACTGTTATTCCGAAAACCACCAAAATTGCCATAATGACTGACCCACCAATGAAATTAAGCACCTGACTTGGAATAGTCATGATGTTTAAAATTCTGCAATTGTGGGCCATTAAAATTTTAAAAAGCTTTATATCTTCAAATATATTATAGATAGCCACCAAGTTCTAACTTACTTATGTAGGTTTGAGACATCTGGCAAATCCAATAGCATGCAAACAAAAGTTGGGGAATTTTAATGTATGCTAAATTCAGTGAATTTCCCAACAATCCACATTTGACTAGGGCTTCTGCTGTACTGCATGTTATATAAGCCTCCATGGTGCCAGGCAACCATTTTTGCATTCATGATACTTGAACCTGTCTGATAGGCAGCCTTCTAGCCATGCCTGCTGGGGTGGGAGGGGGAGGGGGAGGGGGAGGGGGAATTCCCAACAACTGTGTAATGAGGTTCTCAATAAAATACAGAGAATCTCTTTCTGTTCATGCAAGAAACATATCTGATCCATGTTCACACTAATGCTGCACAGAGCTGTAAGTGCACCATGGCTGGGACTGACCAGTCAGAGTGTCCTAGCTGGTCTCTGCCTGAGGCCAGGAGTCTGCTGGTCTTATCAATCAGTCCCAAGGGATCAGAGGGACTGCACTTCTAGGCAGAACAAGCCAGAGTGTACCCTCTGTTAAAAATAGACTCACAGAGCTGAGTTTGCTGGGCCGGATCAAAGTCTGACTTACAGTCCTCAGTGACTGTTTTCACAACTTAGTGAATTTTGAAAAAGTGTGTGGATTTGTGTCATCTCAATGGACACTTCCATGTCTTTGTTTTCTTGTTACCAGTGAGATGAAGCTTGTTCTGCATGGCCAATACTGAGTCAGTATGGTGCATGTCTCAGTTCATAGGTATATGTACATGTAGTTTTGTGACAGCATCTGGTGAAATTTGTTTATGTAATAAAGGTACAAAGACATTTTTGTATTGCATGTATAAACATCCCTCTGAATTATAATATGGGTACACTGTGCATGCACATATACAGTGAAACCTGTCTATTGTGGACACCTCTGGGACTGGCAAAAAGTGTCCACAGTTGGCAGGTGTCCACAATAGACAGGTGTTTTTAACAAGAAAATTGACCTTTCGCTCCTGGACATTTGTGTCCACATTATACAGGTGTCCGCATTATACAGGTGTCCACAAGGACAGGTATTACTGTACTTATCTATATAGTCTAGAAGGGTTGGCCCTCTCAGGAGTGGGCACTTTCCTCTGGTCACGAGGGTGATCACTGTAGAAAGGTTTCACTGTACAGTGGTACCTGCAATTTAAAACTACCCCCAATGCCAGACAAAAGTGGTCACATAGGACAGGTGGTCTTTCATCTCAGATAAATTAACAAAGAAATATAATGCCAATTAATGTCTTTCTTTGTTTCTTTTTGACCAAGTTGGTCCAGAGTTTTTTCAGACAATATTGGAAAAAACCACCGAACTTGCCAATGTGACTGACATAACCAGCAAAATTGTGCATCACATTTGGAACAGTCATGATGTTTAAATTTATGCAAATTTTAGAGGCAACAAAAATTTTAAAAGCGCCATATCTTCCAAACTATTACAGATGGACTCAAAAGTTCAATGTGCATATATACCTTTTTGACACTTGCCACTATAATGGACAGTATAGTTGTAGAATTTCAAATTATGCTAATAAGGGGCATTGAAAAATTTAAAAGTTGAGTATCTCCAAAACTATTGTACATAAAGATACCACTCCAACTTCAATTTGTAGGTTTGTGGCAAAGCCGCATCCAATGAACCATGAACCAAAGTTGTAGGATTTTGATTTATGCAAATTAGGTGAATATGCAAAATGAAAATCTTTAATAGCTTCAAATCTATTATAGAGGTGCCATTTCTACTTCAATTTATGGGTTTTTGGCATAATCCCATCCAATGAACAATAAACCAAAGTTCTTCTAGGCTCATGATTCATGCAAATTAGCCACAAATACACAAAATTAAAATGTTGAATAGCTTCAAAACTATTATAGATAGTAGTTTCATTCCAACTTCACTTTATAAGTTTGGGACATGGCCACATCCCTTGAACCAAGAACCAAAGCTGAGCATTTTAATTGATCAAAATTAGGCTAATACACGAAATTTAGATTATGTTGAAAAATGGCAAAGTATAGCATTTCAAACTGTTCTCATTTTGAAGGCACCCAGACAGATTTGCTGTGAAGCAAATCTTCTTTCTAGTTATTGTTTGCATTCCCCAAAAGACCCGAAATTAAGGAGAGCGCGCACCCGTGCAGTCAAGATCTACAGGGATAAGAGGCAAGGCCCTGGGAACCGATCTAACCTATGTAGCGAACACTTTGTGGAAAGTGACTTTGCTTTGTCAAATATGACGATGTTTAGGATATGTTTGGCAAGAAAAAACTACTGTTGTTGCCAAATGCGGTCTCATCTGTGGACAACGAAAGTATTCATGGAACTGGCCAAATTAGCTATCACTCATAAAACTAGGAACAGTTATTCATTATTTTCTTTTTTTTTTTTCAGTATGTACAAATTAATCTTCAGTATGATTCCGATTTCAAAACTTGCAGTACAGCAACATAAAGGCATAGTAATTCTATGACTGCTGCAATGTATCACATAATTATCAACCGAATATCACAGTGACAACGCCAGTCTGGAAATATAGTTTCAAATTAACATTGTAACAAAACTTTAGTTTAATGCATCATTGCCCAGATGGCAAGTTGGGATCGTCTGATTGTACAAAGGCTGCACTCCCTGCAGTACTGGTGACTGTAAGGTTCTGGGTGTCCCCTCAAGTGTGTGAGGCTAAATGATCTTTTCCACTGCTGCTTCGGCTTTTTTTTGGTGAATTCTTACCCATCCTCATCAGACCACGTACATGAAAAACCCAATTCACACTCTGTGGAATCGTTATGCTCTGCTGTATCTGCCATGACTCTTGGTACACTGAAGGCATCCTGGCTTATAACGCATACACCATAGCCAGCGGGTTGCGTTTGTCGCTTCACTAACACTTCCCCACATCGGGTCATGATCGGAGAAAATTCGGGCCCTTTCATGTCGCAAATATGGCATGCTTTTGGACACCCCCCCCCCCTAAAAAAATGCTATTCCAAAATGAAATTTAACTTTTAGGTTTTCAAATATCATTTCTAACCACCCCAAAACATAAACTTCCTAATGTGCGGTAACCATTCAATCAAGCTGACCGTTAAGGCTTATGTAGCTCATAATGGAAGTAAATGGTTTCTTTTTTTTAAAAGCAGAAGTTGCTTCCGTCTGGTGAGTGTCTATCATGGCTGTGTGTAAACACAGTTTTTCCTCTTCGCTTTTAACTGCCGCCTTTCTTTCCGTCCTGCTTCCTTCCTTCCTTCCAGCCGGCCGGCAGGACTTCAAAAGCTTTTCACTGCCCTCCAAATTTGATGTGGATATAGTGCTATCAGTGAAATTAATCGAATAATCATATTTATCTTCACTGTGTGAAAGACAAACATTTTGTTTTTCTCAATATTTATATATCTTTCTTTCCCCTTTTGACTTTTTTGGCTGTCACTGGAAATGTCTATGAAAGTCAAGAAATAGCATTCACGTTTCAATTTGCGGTCATTTCTTTCAAATGAACCTACAAAGCTATTGCAGATCTTTGACGCATCGTTCCTATCACCGTAGGTTTCATTCCTAGACATACATTTTATGCGCCACGGATATAGAAGGAAAAAAAGATAGATTCACTTACCAAGGTTTTCCCCAGAGCCCTACAGCCCTACAAATTGTAGGGCTGTGATCCTGAAATTAGGGCTATGACTTAGACATCCCATTATAAGGTATAGGGGAATAGGGCTGTAATTGTGGAAATTTGCTCAAATTTGGTTAAACATGGAAATCCCACGACACTGCTAGGATTATCTGGGGAAAACCCTGACTTACCATGTTTAAAAACGCAAATAAATGGAAACAGACGAGAAAGGTGGGGCAACACAGTCACCAATTTTTCGACCCCTCTAAACAATGTACTCGCTATCAGTCATCAGTCCCTGTGCTGTCTGAAAGTCGTCAAGACACGATACAGGGGATAAGGCTTTATCCGAGGATGATGCAATACCCAAAGTCCGTAACGCACAAATATGGTACGACACAAACAAACTGTTCGTAGGCTGAATATTAAGTTACAAATACTAGCTTACAACCATTTCGCAAGGACGTGCACTGTGACATCTTAACAGTTAAAATATTACCTAACATTTAACCGTAACAATAACAATAAAAAACGGCCCTAACACAATGTATATAAATATGAAGTTTAAAAAATGTCTCTATTTGAGTCTGCTTGGTGGCTCTTTGTCCCATCTAACTTCCTAAGAAT
>OZ026616.1:40218790-40431290 GCA_964020975.1 Hermodice carunculata
GAAAAGATAAATCCAATTTTTAGCTCTGCATAAATCCAATTTTAGTCACATAGCTTATGTGGTCACTCATGTCTGTCGGTCCGTAAAGTTTTGCCTGTGAACGCTACACAATCAACGGTTTTCATACTAGCCCCATAATGGAGGAATAAACTCCTCCATGGCCCTCATTTAACTCAGGATTGATCAAGTGTATGAAAATCTAGGTCGAGTTGGATTTTGGTGGCACCACCTATAGTATTATGTAACATCTGGGCAACAATAGGAAGATTTTGAGAATGTTGCTTTGCGCAAAAAAAAAAGATCTCAAAGCTATGGGGGGGAATGTCTACAAGACAAAAAGACGAGACAGCGCCGAAATTTGGTAGCGCCACCTACAGCATTACAGACGATATGGACCAAAATGTGTTGAAAACACATTAGATTCATTATTTTGAGAAAAAAATTGACTAAATGATACCAAAAGTACCACATATGTGTATCATATGCAGTTTTATGTTCCATTATATGGGTGACCTTGATCATCTTTTCCAAGGTCACGGAGGGAATACATTTCAGCAAATCAGTGGTCACCAACCACTTTTGACCTCGTTCACATGTGTCAATATACCATTACAATATACCATTAGAAAAAGTTTATGAGGTGTAGAGTCATGGTGGCACTACTGGTGGTGTAGAACCATATCTTTTACAGGGATTGCGTAACAGACTTAGCCTATATTAATCACTCTCCTTGGCACAAATGGTGGCGTATACTTTCCTACCAATTAATCACTCTCCATGGCACAGATGGTGGCGTTTACTTTCCTACCTACTTGTTTGGTGGAGGAAACCGAAGGACTCGGAGAAAACCACCGTGCACAATCAGAGTGGTAGGAACTCTTTCCACTCGCTTCCCCGGCCGTGAATCGAACCCGGCCGCAGAGGTTAAGGGCGAGCGTGTTGCAGCTGTTGTGTTGTACCCACTGGTGGTAGGAATTGGAACTACCACTACGTGTTTTAAAAAGCACCTAAAATTCATTATTTGGATTATGAACTGAGAGACACCTTCTAAACTTACACAAATATGGGTGGGGCCAGTGGTATATATTTTTTTTTCAAATTTGGAATGGCCTTGACCTTTTGTTCATGGTCGAGGATGTGGTAAAGGATGCTAAACTCTGCATTTGAAAAACAGGGCCAACAATACCAAATGCACCACATATGATTTTTCTATGTGGAAGTGCAATATTGCATAATATGCGTCACCTTGACCTACTTTTCTCAAGGTCATGGAAAAAATATATGCAAGGAATTTTTTTTTTTTTTGTTATGATCATTACATCTGAACTTGTGTACGTGTCAATATATCAGGAAAGTATAAAGGCAAAAGTATATGACGCGTGGAGTTATGGTGGTGCCACTGGTGGTATTAAGTGGATTCAACATCATAGGTATTAAAAGTACATTGAAATCATTATTTTGGTTATAAATTGAGATCGAAGGTCTAAATTTACCCCAAATATGCATTAGACCAGTGGTGAAAATTTGTAAAGTCCTGAGTGACCATGAAATATTTGTAAAAAATGCAGTAAATGACACTAAACTTTACATGTTAAAAATGAAAAGGCTAACAAATACCCAATGTACCACAAATGTTTGTCATATATGGAAATTCAATTTTGCATTATGTGGGTGAGATTGACTTTGTTTCTCAAGGTCACGAAGGGAATGCGTATAAAAATTGATTGTATCGTGATTCTAATGACATAATAAATTGAGATGGAACTACATAACTTACACAAATATGCTTCAGGCCAATGGTCAAAGTTTGTCATATATTGTGTGACCTTGACTTATTTCTAAGGTCATTAAACACAAAAGGTGCATTCAAAATTGTGTATAAAGACGATTGTTTTTGTGAAACTTCGGATTTTTGTTGAAACATATTCAAGATACAATGGTCAAATTTGTGCTGTTATAATGTCAATTTATGTATCTACAAAAAGTTTTCAGGGATTTTTCATAGCTGCATCTGTTTGTTTACAGTTGTGATACAAGAATTGCAAAAAACGCCGATTTTTAACCCCCCTCCAACTGGAGTAGGGGTATATAGTTATCACTTTTTCTGTGTGTATGTACATCTGTGTGTTCTTGCATCCGTCTGTCTGCCTTTCGTGTCCGGACTATAATTCGCTTGTCTTTCCACTTAGATCAATGAAATTTTACACTCAGGTGCATCTGAACTTTAGAGTATGTCACGTACCAAAGGTATTTTCTTAGATCAAGTATCTGGGTCACATTGAAATATTGTTGTAAAATGATGTCTGGTCTATTATGTCTTTACTGTGTAACTTAGATCAATGAAACTTTACACAGTGATGAATCTACAAATAGTGGTGTATCATGTACCAAAAGAAAATCACTAGGTCTAGTATCTGGGTCACAATAATATATCTTTACAAAATTGTGTCTGGGCCCGGGCTATAATTCCTTTACAATTTAACTTAGTTTCATGAAACATCACATATATCTTGACCCAAAGATGTGGCATGAACAAAAGGAGGTCACCAGGTCAAGTATGTAGATCATGGTGAAACAATCATGTGAAACTGTATTAGACTTCATGACTTGGCTGTAATTCTGTTGCCTTTCAAGTTAGATGAATGAAACTTTGCACACAATTACATCTAGGCAGAAAGATGTGTCATGAACCCAAAGTTGGTCGCTAGATCAGGTTTTTGGGTCACAGTGACATATTGTTGTATAATCATGTCCGGGCTATAATTCCTTTCCTGTCTAACTTAGTTTCCTGGAACTTGACACACACACACATATGTCATGACCTAAAGGTGTGTCATAAAATAAAAATAGGTCACTAGGTCAAGTTTATGGGTCTCTGCTATTCGGTGCCAGGCTTTACTACGCTTGACTTTCAACTTAGACTTATGAAACTTTACGCACAGTCGTATCTGGACATAAGGATGGGGAATGTACCAAAGTGGGTCATGTGGTCCAGTTTCTGGGTCGCAGTGACATATTCTTGTCAAATCGCATACAGGCTATAATTCCTCTGGTATTTAACTTAGATAAATGAAACTTTACACACAGATGCATCTACACATAGCGGTATGTCATGTACCAAACGTAGGTCACTAGGTCAAGTATCTGGGTCACAGGGACATATCCTTATAACATCGTGTCTGGGCTATAATTCCTTTACTATTCAACTTAATTTATGAAACTTCACACACATATATCTTGACGTAAAGGTGTGTCGTGAAACAAAAGGAGATCATTGGGTCAGGTATCTCGGTAATGGTAATGCAATCATGTAAAAATACATTACACCTCATACCTGGGCTGTAATTCTGTTGCCTTCAAGTTAGATTAATGAAGCTTTACAAAACAGTGCACCTAGACATAACTGCGTGTCATGAACCAAAAGTAGGTTGCTGGGTTAAGTATGTGGTCACAGTTAAATATCCTTGTAAAATCGTGTCAGAGCTATCATCCCTTTACTGTTGAACTTAGGTTCTTGAAACTTGACACACACATATATCTTGACCAAACGTGTGTCATGAAACAAAAGAAGATCACCAGGTGAGGTATCTGGGTCTCTGCTATTCGTGTCCAGGCCATAATTCACTTCTCCTTCAGCTTAGATTAATAAAACTTTACACACAGGTGCATCTAGACATAAGGGTGTGTCACGTGCCAAAAGTGGGTCGCTAGGTCAAGTATCTTCATCACAGTGACATTTTCGTAAAACCGTGTTCAGGTTGTAATTCCTGTACTATTTAACTTAGTTTCATGAAACTTCACACACACACACAGACACACACACACAGACACAGACACAGACACACACACAAATACACATCTTGACCTACAGGTGTGTCATGAAACAAAAGTAAATCTAGGTCAAGCATCTGAGTCACAGTGATACATTCCGGTAAAGCTACATGACACTTCATGCCCTGGCTGTAATTCTGTTGTCCTTTGACTTAGAATCATGAAACTTTACACACTTGTGTATCTGGATACAAGAGTATGATATGCATAAAAGTAGGTCACTAGGTCAAGTATTTGGGTCAGGGTGATAGCCTATCTTTATTGATTACGGCCATTCCAAAATGAGACCTGTGATGAGCAAGGTTATAACTTAGGCGAGGGGGTATCGATCCAGCAATCTCTGATTGCCTTTCATTTTTTTCAAAATCGATTATAATGGTGGATGCTTCATTTGACACACGTTTAAAAAAAGAACTGTTCATTTCTTAGAAAATCCCTGATATGTTTTTGCACTAAATACTGTTTACGGTAAATCACTTTTTATTTGATCACAATCAGTTAATTAGGGTTAGAGAAATATTCACATGAACGGGACATTTTGGTGCAAATACCTCTTGTCTGTAAACAAAATTTTAAAGTTAACACGGCCCATTGACTACACTGTTAGTATTAAGAGTATTTTCTGAGTTACTTCAGATTGTACTGGGACTAGAATTACTAATATTGAACTGATAGACAATATATATATCTACATCTACCAAAATGTGCCAAAATCTCAAAATGAACCAAAATTATCCAAAACTGGTTGGACATTACCTTAAAAGGGATGATTAATTTAATTTATTGATAAAGAGTAAGCGGAATGATACCAAATGTATTACAAATGTGTGTTCAAGTGGAAATTTGGTGTTGCAATTTATGGATGACCTTGGCTTATTTCGCAGAGTCCTGGAGGGAATGCATTTGAGCAAATGAATTAGTGGTCCTAGTCATCAGATTATATGTCAGCAGAGCATTAGGCCCATGGGTCTCTTATTTTATAGCTTTGCTGATCATAGGTCGCAGAGCTTATGCAATCACCAATTTGAGTCCCTCTCTCCTTGAACATTGCTGTTAATCATTTTAGGTATAGGTTAGCCTCTTGAAAAATTTTGGACATGGGCTATGGATGAAAATCCAGGAACCTTTCGTTATTGGTGGATCAACCTAGTCCGTCCATCGTCCGTCCACTATTCACATTTTCGACATCTTCTTCAAAACCAGATTCACTTCAAACTTGGTGGGGATGTACCTTGGGCGGATCTCTACCAGATTTGTTCAAGTGGTCATGCTTCAGTGATTTTTGGATTTTTT
The DNA here is from genome assembly GCA_964020975.1 of Hermodice carunculata. NCBI lineage: Eukaryota > Metazoa > Annelida > Polychaeta > Eunicida > Amphinomidae > Hermodice > Hermodice carunculata. The sequence goes on from OZ026616.1 coordinate 40,223,915, forward strand.
AAATGATTTTTTGGTTCTTTTTTGGAGCAAAAAATTTCTTCTCCTAAACCGCTCACCCAATTGCTCTGATATCACGCAGGAACACCCCTAGTTCTTATTTGTTCACCAGGCAGTGCTGCAAGTTTTTTTTTTTTCTAATTTTCAGCTCAGCTGCCTTGTCAGTAGCTGAGTTTATCTTATGGTCCTTCGTTCGTCGTTGTCCGTTGTCAACAATCAACTTCTTCTCCAAAACCGCCTGCCAGATTCACTTTAAACGTGGTGACAATGTACCTTGTGTGGGTCTCTACCAAATTTGCTCAAATGGTCACGCTCCAATGATTTGTGGAATTTTTATGATTTTTTGTTTGTTTTTGGGTTAATCTTAAGAAATCTGTAAAACCGCTTGCCTGATTGCTTTGATATTATACAGGAACACTCCTGAGGACTCCTAGTTCATAATTTGTTCACCAGGTGGCGCTGCTTTTTTGTATTTAAAAAAATTGTGTGTTTTCGCTAGTTTTGACTTCTTCTCCAGATCTGTCCCTCAGATTAAGCTGCTACGTTGTGGACATATTCCTTTTGGAAGGGTCAAACAAATTTGCTCACTAGGCAAGGCTGCACAAATTGAAATTTTGCGTAACCCATAAATGGGTCAGGCTAAAAAAAATGCTTAACCATATTGTTGTGTTGCATAATCTTTTTTTATGTTCCATATAGTTATGCCCAAATTTTAAGCAACGGAAAAAAGGGTTGCGCCACTGTTCAACTGCGTAACCTTGGCGCAACCCAAACAGTGGGTTACGCAATTTGTGCTGACCTGCTAGGGGGCACTGCTGTGGATTCCTGATTTTTAACGACTTTTTCAATTCGGGTACTTATCGGTAAATGCACCTTTCCTATTGATTGCTATGCAAGTCAATGGGCATTCTAATGGTAATTCACATTTTTGACTTCTCCGAAACCTTGAACCAGATTCTTTTAAAACTTGGTGGCACTGTACCTTAGGTCAGTGTCTACCAAGTTTTGTTCAAATGGTCACGCTTCAGTGGTTTTTTATTTTTTGTTCTTCTTTAGGAGGCAAATCTTAAAAAAATCTTTTTCTCAGAAACGGTTCACCCAATTGCTTCGATATCTCACAGGAACACTCCTAGGGCACCCTAGGTCTTAACTGTTCACCAGGTGACACAGCAATTTTTTTCCATTTTTCCTGTGATTTTTCTTTTGTGTGTGTGTGTGTGTGTGTGTGTGTGTGTGTGTATTTTATTTTTTTTCCCTCTTTTATACTTCTTCGACACCATTACTTAGATGAATCAGAAACTCGATGTACATGTTCCTTGTGAAAGGGTCAAACAAAGTTGGTCACTAAGGGGCACTGCTGTGAATTCCTGATTTTTACCGTTTTTTTCAATTCGGGCACTTATCGGTATTTGCACCTTTCCTGTTGATTACTGTACATACATGTAAGTCAATGGGCTTTCTGATACAAATTCACATTTTCGACTTCTTCTCCGGTTTCCTGTCAACCAGATTGACTTCAAACTCGGTGGCAATGTACTTTGGGTAGGGTTTTACCAAGTTTATTCAAATGATCACGCTTCAGTAAATTTTGGATTCGTCATGATTTTTTATTTTTTTTGGGGGGGGGGGGGCATATCTTAAAAAATCGACTTTCATACTGATCACCCAATCGCTTTGATATCACTCAGGAACACTTCTAGGGACTCGTAGTTCTTAATTTGCGTACCAGGCGTCGCTGCCATTTTTAGCTCAGCTGACTTGCTTTGCAGAGTTAGCTTTTAGGAGGCTCAGTCGTCTGTGGTCGTCTGTCTCATAAATTCTTCTGAATGCCATATGCTCTCAGCTAAAGCTCAACATAGGATCATTCAGTTGCAACGTTGATTTTGTGACTAACAACATGCTAGAGACAGTAGAGGGAATATTTATGAAAACAGTTCCTGGGAAAGGATAATCTTTTATTCGTTTGTTCAACTTCAGCAATACTGAAGTGGCAAGAGTAAAACCAGATGTCTCAGACCGCCACCTCTTCCCAGCACGTGTCATTTTTTAAGCGCATACATTATATTTACCCACAAAGTATCGTGTTTATGTTTGCGATATAGCTTATAAGCGTCACAGACCTACATGCAATGACACATGTTATTGACAAAATTGAATTTGGAAGTGCTTCCAAATATTGAACAGTTTGTGGGAAAAAATAACAGGATTGTACGTATTAACACATATTAATCTTGAATCTATTTTGAGGTGTTTATATTATATATTCTCTTCGGAATTGGAAATATAACTTCCCTGTTACGACAACTAGTTCAGAGCCCTTTTTCTGTTAACAATTGATTCTTGTATTCTTTAGAAAGATCACCCTTCGTTAGGATTTATATTCTTCTAGTTCCATTGGCGGTCTTTATATAGTTCTGAATGCGACATTTTTTCAACAATATTTACAGTTGTAAACAAGAATGGCGACTAAGAACCCTCTGAATTTGTCTGGTGGACACCTCTCTTGGTGCTGGGTACAAACAGTTATTATTTACTTTTGGTGTTTGAGATTTTTTTTCTGTTTTCAGGACGGAGAGCTTGTCTGGTCCAAGAAAACTCAAGGACTTGTTCTAGGCTCCTTTTTCTGGGGTTATCTTGTCACTCAAATTCCCGGAGGATGGCTATCGGGAATCTTCGGTGGCAAGCGGGTGTTTGGCTGGTTCATGTTTATGACCGCGGTCGCCACTCTTCTGATGCCCGTGGCTGCACGTGCAAGTTACATATTCTTGATAATTCTACGCATTCTTGCTGGTATAGGGCAGGTGAGAGACATTAAGCCCATGTCAATCTTACGCAAAAAAAAAAGAAGAAAAAAAACGGTGGGGGGGGGGGAGGGATCTTCACATTTTTAGAAGTGTAAAAACACTGCTGCAGGGGTGATAACGCATGGCGATATTATAAAGATGTTTGTGATGGTAGCCGGGTAATAGGCTGTCATACTGCATGTTTCTTCAGATATTGTTTTATATAATATGGACAAAGAAATGCAAGGAACCGTTTTACATTATTGCTTTATTTCATATGAAAAAACATGGAAAGGAACCCTTTTAATTTGAAAGTCGCACAATTGATTTTTTCGTAGTAGTACTGCAGGTTCACTATCTATAAAGGAAACTCAAAAATGTTGACATAATTTGAACATGACTGTTACTTGCATAAAATTAAAGCTGAATGCTTCCTCCACCCAAAACACTAAATCACAAGCCACACCGTTCAAAAACAATTTTAATTCAAAGCAAAATGTTCTTGTTGTCACTTTAAGTATTGGGCTTTTTCATAGGACTCGTACCATGTACTATGTTGGGTTTCCTCCACAGATCGGTTTATTATAATTAATGTATGCGTGCGTGCACCGAATCAGCAGCAAGGTAAATATGCACATATATTGGTATAAAATGATAATGCATAGCGTTTTGAGAGAATAGAAAGAAAAAAATATTTTGTATTTTCAGGGTGTTGTGTGGCCCGCAATGCATGCAATATGGGCTTACTGGTCCCCTCCCATCGAGCGAAGTAAACTCATTGGATTTACTTTTGCTGGTAAGCTGATGTCATTGAGGTTTGAACTTTGCACCTGTAGGTGAAGCTGTCTATATAAATCCAACCCAAGCGCCAGTCCTGGTTTGGCATCATTAAGAGTATGCTGTCAAAAATGTCTACAAAGCGTTAAAGTCTTTCCCCCCTACATGACAGGATGCATTGTGTGTTTTTTCTCTCTTTTTAAATGAATTGAATTCAATGCAAAAAGAAGCTCGAGCCCTTTTAAGTATCATGCTATTTGATATGACCTAAATGCCATGTGTTCAATATTATTTAGTTTGTGCCAGGGTCAATATATTTTTGACATTTTTCGAGTTTCTTACGCATTTGATCACACTTGGAAATATTCTGAGGCCTTTTCTCTGCCACAGATTCAGGCAGGTGACATTTAAAAGCTAGTCAAACTGAAGCAGGAGTAACAGTTCAAAGTCAGCAGACCCTTATCTATAAAAATTCATATGACATCCAGTGTCATCTGTTTGGGTCGACTCCGCCTTTTTCTCTGTCGTCATCCTGTATCGCAGTTACATTGCGAGTGTAAACCAAGTTGTTCTGTTTGCTGTCTCTCTACAGTCATCGTATCGCATCATGTAAATATTAATTTCATTTGCTTCTTTGCATGTTCATTTATTCTTATATCATTGATTCTGTCGTTCGTTCATTTTATCCAGCCTCACTGTCGTTCGTTACTTACAGGTGCTCAGCTTGGCAATGTCATTACACTGCCTCTGGCGGCTGTGCTGTGTGACTATGGGTTCGATGGTGGATGGCCGTCTGTATTCTACGTTCTAGGTATGCGTTTGAGCATTGTATGCTATCTCTGTAACTTCACAATTTTCCGCAACAGGACAATACAGTCAGTCTGTGATCCATCTACTGCGGATATGAAGCATTAGCACTGGGGTTAAGCGGACATATTAAGAATTGAGTTTGTATGGTGACTTATGCTAAATTCTGGAATATGTTGGTTAATGGAATGTGTGGATCAGTAGGATGTGTTGGTCAGATACGTATGAGAGTTTGATTGGATACATTGCATCTTTCGTTATAAACATGTTGCCTGAGGAAAATAAACTTAAAATGAACGTCTGAAGAAACTGTTAACAATGTTTACCCCCTCCCTCCCCAAAAAGTTAAAGCAAAAACAAAATAAAAACCCAAAACGAAACGTAAAAAAACTTCAATGTATCAAGCTGAAACAAAAAAGACCAAAGGAAAAAAAACAACAACAAACAACAAAAAAACAAAACAAAAACAAAAACAAACACAAAAAAAACCAACCCACAAAAGACCCACCAAAAAAAAAAAAAAAAAAAAAAAATTAATAAAATAAAATAAAAACTCCAATGTATGGTCATAACAGTATGATCAAAATCTGTGCTGCTTGAGAATCGGATCAGGGTACCAGAGGGTCAGCGCATTCATGTATACGGGCGTCTGTACGTGGCTGCAGTGTGTTAACGCTGTATTACAATGTGGCTTAATACTATTCTAGTAGCAAACTGATGTGGCCCATGAAATTTCTACATTCACACATAGAACGACAGATATTGACTAAAACATTTCAATGCTGACAGGCTGACTTTATTGCATGAGGCCAAGTGCACAAAAACGGGTATCATTCCTGTACAGCTTATAACAGGCGGCTATTGAACTGCAAAACAGATATAAATGAACAGGAACTGTTGCTATCTTCTCTCTCTCTCTCTCTCTCTCTCTCTCTCTCTCTCTCTCTCTCTCTCTCTCTCTCTCTCTCTCTCTCTTTCTCTCTCTCTCTCTCTCTCTCTCTCTCTGTGGGCGTTCATGCTGTGCTATAGGGGTTTAGACTTTTATCCAACTGCATGAGTGTTATGAACCATGGACAGTGTAAGTGAAATGTTGATGCAGATGTTCTGTGCTCTGTGGCCAGCTTGTAGTGGCACAGGGTACTTTGCTTCTTAAAGATAGAAAGCGTAGCATCAATATTAAGGAATCAATATGTCTGTTGCATGAAGCTGAAGAGGAGCAAAACAAATCTTACCTAATGCAATGCCTATACTCTACCCGTTTTACATTTGAAACTTCTTATAGTCCGACTCTTCATTGCGAGACATGGTATGATTCAGATAATTTAGGCAGGATATTACCTCAAATCATCGCTTTATGTTTGCCACTAGGTACGTTGGGGGTCGTATGGTTTATAGCCTGGATGATCATTGCGTACGACACACCAGAGCAACATCCACGAATATCGCCACTAGAACGGAAGTACATCCAGCAAAGTCTGATAGGCCAGATGTCCAAGACCCAAGAGTCAAATGTATGTAACTTACGTCCATCATTTTAACACATCAGTTCACTGCATTGTGGTATGAATAAGTGGGTTCACTGCCACACTTACTCCAACAGGCTGGCACAAACTAACTTTGATATCCAAACTCTGCCATGCACTCCTTTGAAAACCAATGCGGACTGAGTGATGACAGTAGGACAGGTTGTGTGCTGTTATCCTCAAGGAGGACGATAAATCTCAAGAAAAGCAAATAATATGCAAGCATTACAGTTGAGTGTGATTATGATCTCAGCAGCTAACTTGACGTGCAACCGGGTTGTAGAACCTTTCAGTAGTTATTTTTGCTTTGTTAGCACGACTGGCTTGCCTAATGTCAGTCAGCTGAGCTTATAGGACGGTGAGTCGTCTGTATTCCGTCCATCCATCCGTCGTCATAGTCCTTTTACACTTCAAAGTTTTGACTTCATCTCCAAATTGTTGGCCAAATCCGCTTCGAAAGTGGCAGGGATCTATCTTGGGTGGGTCTTTACCAACTTTGTTCAATTGGTCATGCTCCCGATTTTTTTATTATTATTTTATTAGGATTGTTTTGTTCATTTTTTGGCAAAATCTTGAAACGTCTGCTTGTCCAAAACTACTTGGTAAATTGCTGCAAATTTGCATAAGGACACTTCTTGGGATCCTAGACCTTAATGTGTTCAACGGGTGGCGCTGTTACTTTTTTCTGTATTTTCATTACTTGTTTTGTGTTGTTCCTATTTTCCATTTCCTTTCCAGAACCGCTACTCAGATTGTTATGAAACTTGGTGAAAATGTAGCTTGTGGAAGGGTCAAAACGTTCCCTAGGTGTTGTTTCTGTGGATTTCTGAATTTGTACATTTTTTTCGATACGGATACTTGTTGGTTAATTCACACATGTCTATTGATTACTTTGTAAGTCTATAGGAATTATAATGCCAATTCACATTATTGACTTCTCCAAAAGCGTTCGTCAGATTCACTGAAAACTCGTTGGGTCTCTAGAAAATTTGTTCAAATAGTCATGATCCAACGGTTTTTTAGTGAATTTGTTTGTTTCTTTTTTGGCAAAATATCCAAAACCAATTATTTCAAAATTGCCTAGGGACACTTTTTGGGCCCTGGACCTTAAATTATTCAAGAGGTGATGCCATTTTTTCATGATTTTTTGTATATTGAAGCTATTTTCGATTTGTTCTCCAGAAACACCACTCAGATTGTGCGCAAACTCAGTAGAAATATACCTTGTGGAAGGGTCAAATAAGGTCGTTAATTAGTTCGTGATAGTTTGGAATCCGATATGTAACGCATTTTTCAATTAAGGTACATCTCAGTTGATGCATGTATGATTCGAAAATCAGGGGTTATTGCAGTGGTTATCAACATTTTTTATTTCTTCTCCAAAAGCAGCAGACAGAAAATGGAAAATTGCACAATGGTTGTGGGCTGATCCAACTGTGTCCTTATAAAAATCATGGTTAAATGGAGATTAAAATACAGATGCAACTTGTTTCTGACACAAGTAACATCTGGTTAAAAGTGGAAAATTGCATAATCGATGTGTGGATGATATTGTGCACTTTTCCAAGTGTTTCCTGATAACTATCATTGATAACAGAATACAGTATTACCATGAAGTATTGAATTTGACCCACCACCACCACATCATCAACCACTGCCATCACCACTATATCTGCCACAAGATCTGCTAACCCTGCCACCCCCACAGCCATTACCACCACCACCACTACCATCACCACCACCACCATCACCACCACCACCACCACAACCACCACCATCACCATTACCATCACAACCACCACCACCATCACTGTTACTAACACCATCACCACTTACATCATCACTACCACCGCCACAACTACACTATTAAAAATTCATCAGTAGACTGAGAACACAATTAGAGTTCAATGTGGTGATCACAAGTGAAAGTGGTACACTATACACAATCATCGAAGATTATCATCAGTCAAGTGTACAGCAGTCAAGGGCCATTGCAGAAAAAAACAGAGTTTTAGGTTGAAACATCCCTTTACCATGGTCATTACTGCTTGACAAACTTCCGTAAATCAGTTTTTACAAAAAGAGTTCGGAAGAGAACCTCTTTGAACCATTACCCGACAGAATGGTTTGCTATTTTGTACAAGGGCGTGGAGTAGCTGCCATTGTCTAAAACACCGAATTATTCTGTATGCTATTGTCCAAAACACCAAATTATTTTCTATACTACGGTTCAAAACACCAACTTATTTGGTATGACCCTGTCCAAAGCACCTAATTATTCTGTGACCTAGTCTTCACTTACAATAGTGCAAACCCACCAATCAGACTAATGGAAATATTAATAAAGGTGTCTTTTGCCAAATGTGTATGATTTACATGAAAAAAAAAAAAAACTAAAATAGATTTGCGATGTGGTGTTCATTCTGTCCCAAGCGAACTTGGATAAGTGGCCCCTGCCAACGCTTCTTGGACGTCACCATGCCCACATGCCAGTATCCCAATGTGTTGCTATCATGTTGAACTACATGTCCAGCAAAGTTTACCCGTGCTGTTATGTTGCTATAACAAGAGCTGTTTACACGTTGATACTTTGCAAGGCCGCTTACGCCCACAGATGAGGAAAGTACTGAATGTGATAATTAGTGTGAAGCACGTATTTGGTCACAAAATACATTACACAGTCAATTAAAACGTTTTGTACAACAGTTCTTCCAAAAATTGTTGCTTTATCGGACAGTGTTGTGAGTGTTAAGTGTTCAGTCTGTAAACAAATAGCTGGCGGAATTACTAATTTGAAACATACAGTCAGAATTTTATGTCTCTATATACTTTTTTTTTCAATCACCATCGTTCGGTCTGATCCCCTTTCCAGAATGTTGGGTATGACCATATTCTCGATTGGCTTACTGTGATATGGTTTGATCCTTTTCCCACTGGAATATCAAGCGCAAATGCATTTCATTTTAAGTAGGCTAGGTGAAACCAGAGGGTACTGGTGTCACATAGGTGAAGGGGTTATTATATTGCCCGCATGAAGAAGTCAGCTGGGTACAGGACCATGACGATCCTGTCATCTGATGTCTATATTGTTTGTGTGTTGGGGTGATGGGCAAAAAAAAAAAAAAAATGTCGCAATACACGATATGTGTAAACTAAAATACATAAGAATTTGACATAAATGTAGTGATTCATTTGACAACTGTCCTTTTCTGAATGCTGTGTTTCATTAAGAATATATATGAAGTGTGGGAGGACGCCCACGAAGAAATCTTGGCTCAGACCTTTAACTTAACCTGATAAGAATCAAAGATGCAATGAGGGTATATATGTCAATACATTTGTAGGTGAGGCTTCCATGGAAGATGTTCTTCACCTCTGGTCCAGTTTGGGCCATTATTATCACGCATACCTGTGCCAACTGGGGCACGTACACTTTCCTAACCAACATGCCTACCTACATGAAAGAGGTTCTCAAGTTCGACATCAAATCTGTAAGTCAAACATCCATTACAGTGGGTCGGATCCGCATGATAACATCTGGATATTACTTGAATGTACTGCTGACGCAAAAAACTAGATCTGACACTGCTTACGTTAGGACTAAGAATTAACGAATGAAACATAATGACGTTCAATTCGGTATCTTTATGCTGGACAAATTGTACAATTACTGAGGTTAAGACCAGTAAGGAGGGAAGTATAACGCACATGTTTACTATCATAGTTCCACTGCATGTAGAAGTACAGTTTTACAATCCAAAAGGTTAAAGCATGAACTAATTCCCATAATTTTAAGAATCTCAAATGCAGAGATTTCCACCACTCATTTCTAATTCTTGTGGCGAATTCTGCTCTGAAATACACCATGTACACTGGATGATATCACTCTTCGACCACAGGTAACTACATTAAGCTTGCGCACAGAGACTTTGAAACCCTAAGAACTGTTTTAAGAATATTATTGTAAGTGGTATATAGTTTTATTATACTCTATTTCTGTTGTATATTAACGCATTTTCAGAATGGACTCTACTCAGCAATCCCATACATTGCAATGTGGCTAATGGTCAATTTGTCTGGATTTCTGGCTGATGCCTTGCGTTCCAGGGAAATCGTCAATACCACCGTTGCCAGGAAAATATTCAACACAGCAGGTTTGGCTGTTTGTTGACCTAAGAAAGCAAAGTTAACCTGAAAGAACACATAATGAGTTGTAAAGCATAAATACTTTAAAGTGTATTGAAATACTATAGTGTATCAAATCCACTACAGACTTACGTAACCAGCATTGTAGATAATAGCAAAGGGTTTTTGATATAGTTATATATTTCACGTGTACGTACTTGCTAGCTGATCGGTCCTTCTTTGTGGGATAGCGCTATAGCCAGCATTTATATTTGGACATTTAAAATGTTGTGACCAGATATAAATTTGGAGAATGAGAGAGATTATGTTTGTATATCTGGAAAGTACATGTAGTTAAGTGCTTTTTCATATGTAACTTGATATTTTTGGAATCGGCGCTAGCGGATTGCCCACAGAATCTTAGATTATATAGTACTTTCATTGTTGGGGGGGGGGGGGGGGCAATCACTGATCCTGGTATGATTTTTCTGTGTGATAAGTATAAAAAGTCTAAATATTCCATAGGGGTAATGCCATGAAAACTTGTGGTAAACAATAATTAGATTTATTTGAGTGAATAAAGATACAGAGATTTTGACATTTTCCACCTACAAGAATAAGGACACCCCTACATGCCATTATACAGCTTACAATGCCAAGTTACACAGCCATGGTTTGTGTGTATCTTAAGATTGTTGAAAGAGTTCTATTTTCTAATGGTTTGTATCTTCAGATTTTGCAAAATATGGAAAATTATTCACCTAATATTTGTTTCTTGTATGTTGCATAAACAAATTTTATTTAGTATGTAATAAATTATTGAGCTGTTGAACTGTTCTTGACATCCATATATGTCTATGTTTGGTGTCGACCTTCTGAAAAATTGGGAGTGGCCAAAGGGGTCTCACACAATAGAAAAAAAATTTACATATGATTATGACTGGCATATGCTAATGAGATGTTCGTCAATGAGAGACTGTGTTGCACTATGGAAATATATTTTTGTTACCCACTAATTTTAAGACTCATCATAGAGTCCACGTACACTCTTCTGGTGTGGTGTGTAGATCGCGGATCTCCTCATGCCCTGTGTAGCAGAATTAAATGTTGCCATTAACGCAATAGACCTTGCGATATGTCACGCACCTGCGCAAAGGCGACTGATGGGTGGGGTGGGAGGATTTTTAGGCGTTTTGTATGTGAACGTAACAAGGACATCCGATGACTTCCCCGAAAGGGCCTCGCTGATGCAGAAAGCCGACTTACTTACATTCCTCTATGAATGTATGTTCCTGCCAGAGTATGACATATGGTATATGTGATAAGCGAGTGTGCACAGGCGTGTCAACAGGCATGTTCCAGGGCATGATTTTCCGCTGTGTGCGAATATTTCTTCGGGCGTTCGATCATGAACTTCATTCCCATTTTGTTCCACTCATACATTTTAATAAAATTAAAACAACATTGTGTTACAAACATCAACAACGTGACGCATCGGAGACAGCGTTTAACAACACGTCGTGTTTACGCAAATCTTCTGTAGCTCTCCGCTTACCTACTGCGGTCACCGTACTGTGACCAATCTGCGTATTTTCTTTGTCTACCGTAAGAATTTTCACTCTTGCCTTTATCTGTGTCTAGATAATTTGACGGAAGCCTTTTTGTGAAAATATGGTAAGAAAATTTAGCATCTTGGTCCAATAATCTTTGCGTCAATACGACTTGCTTTCCAACATTGCGGGTATGAGACTTCCACAGCATGGGCAACAACGATTTTGATTGGACAGTGAGTGGCACGTGATCAAAGTGCATTTATATTGAGGTAAAATGACGTGTCCATTCCCCTTCTGGGCTACTTTTGGAGGGATATCCAAGGATAATTTTTGTCTGAGCCAATAAGAGTGCTTGTTACATAGAAAGACGAAAATATGAAGATACCAGCAATATAAAACATAATGGCGGACGATGCAAAACGTCGTGACCGCAAAGGTGCAAAGCTACTAAGTTTTGGGGTAAATGTTGCACTTGTAACATTCAAAATGTCGCGAAAATGGACAGTTGTATGATTTTTATCCATTTAATAAGAATATACTTTTTGAATCACAAAATTGAAATAGCCATCCGCAAGTATTGATGTTTGTCCGCGATAAAATGCACACACTTGCAGTTAAATAAACATTGTCATTGATAGTTGATTTGTTGACGTTTTTGGCTGGTTTCAACAAAGCTCTGTTTTGTTTATCTGTTGGAGGAGCCAAGCGGGCTTGGCCGTCTGTCATCCATTTCCGTGTCTTCTGTAGGCTGCTAAGCAAATATCGCAGCACGTTGGATGCACGTGACGTTTTGTATTCATGCGGTGTAGAACGCAAATTTTGCCCCTATTCTTTCAATGCTAGCAAAAATCGCAAATGTAAATATATATATATATCTAAGAGAACGACTTTTTCATATGTCCATTTTTAACTCGCAAATCTTGTATCTGTTGGTTTTAATTTTCAAACAGGCCTGGTGGTCCCTGCCATCGTGTGCGTAATTCTTGGATTTATTGACTGCACTCAACCTACAGCTGGCGTGGCCTTACTCACTATCGGCGTCTCCTTCATTGGATGCCTCTATGGAGCAGGGTTTGTCGTCAATCATGGGGATATCGCACCCAGATATGCAGGGGTATTGTTTGGCATCTCCAACACGGCTGCCACCATACCGGGCTTTCTTGCACCCATTGCCATAGGCAGTATCACGTCCAATGTAAGTCGGAACACTTGTTGTCAGACCAAAATGATTGAAAATAAATAAAATTATATGTTAATTATAATTACGACACACCGAAGCAAAATGTACTGCACTTACCACTCTACAAAACTTTCTTAAGTGAATTTAAATAAAACCCCGACACTCTTTCCTTTTTCCGTTTGTATTGTACCCTCTTCAAGGGTTTTGAAATATATGAGCCTAAGCCCACGAGGTTCGCATTACGCAGGATTGCCATACGACCGGGTAAGCGGTAAAATGGCAAAATTGATCGCAGGCTAGTACAAGTGGGTGCCATAATCGTGAGACAAATTCACTAATCCCAGTCTGGGTGGCAAGTCTGGCTGCTGTTTCTTTGATTGAAAAGTTGAGTATAACAAATCTTCAATGGGAAACTGGAGGGTAAACCGCCTGGACGTCCATTTGGTGCGTGCGTTACATTATTGGTTGGCGGTTGAATAAATGCCTGCTCAACAGATCGATCTCTGTTTATTCTGAATCAGTCTTTGCTGAAAGGGCCAGGGGCTCGATCAGTTCAGAAAGCAAAGATACAGTGCAGAACTCAAGTCCGATACACGCATCCAATGAGGTAATAGAACTGGCCGCTCAATATAGAGAGAAAGATGAGTTTGGTCTCTGACGACACATGTCGCTAATTCAAAGCAACAGATCAATCACTGGCGCTTCACGTTTCAACTGCCCTCTCCACACAACAGATTGGTTATTAAACAGGATTATTTATTTCCTACGAGGCGATATTGCCAAAATATATTGGCTCTAATTATTCACTGCGCTCAGCTGCCGACATTTGAATTGGCGCTGGGCGACATTTCGCAATCCATCTTTTCCAAGAGAGAACACGAACTCATAACGCGCGCTGTGGGCGTCCTAGTCCTCCCCCCCCCCGCCCTTCCTCCCGTCTTTTCCCAGCCCAGCGTAAAAGGAATTAGCGACAGTGTGTTGTATCTGTCAGACGGCTGTAATCTGACTAGTGGGCGAAAGGCAATTTGTTTGCCTAAAAACGATTGTCTTTAAATTTGTTTTACAGGTATTGGTAACTTTGTGTCAGCTAACCGTTTCATTTCACATAGTCAGGATGTAAGATGTGGTGCGGCCGACATACTCGTGTGAACATCTTGTTAGGAAGACTAAAGACCAAGACATGACTCTGCATTCAAGATATATATGACGGTTCTCCACAGAGCAACATTTTGCACTTCAATGTTATACATATGGCAGTAACTTTGCACCCCTAACCCTCACTTTTTAGATATGCACCGTGCAAATGGCAGCTACATGCATACATTTGTGGTATTTTAGCTTAGCTCACTTGCAGGTTATCTGAGCTTACAGGGTGGTCAGTCGTCACCTCTCCATTTGTCGGTCCATTTTACATATTCGACTTTTTCCCCAAACCGTTTGCCAGATTCACTTCAAACCTCACATGGGCCAATTCGAAGTTTTGTGCAGAGCAGCTTCAAATTTGGTGGGCGTCTCCCAGATGTGTTCAACTGGTCATGATCTGCTGATTTTTTTTTGGGGGGGGGGTGTTTTTGTTTTTTTTTTTTTTTATTTCTTTTTCTTTTTGTTTTTGTTTTTTTTTTAGGGGGGGGAGGGGGTGTCGTTATTTGTTGGTCTACTGACAGGTCAGTGAGCTGGGCCTATCTTACGGTCCTTCATCCATCCGTCAACCAGTTGCATTTTCAACTTCTCCAAAATCGTCCGGCAGATTGTCTTCAAAACTTACTAGGGATGCGCCTGGGATGGGTTGCTATCAAGTAGGTTCAAATTGTTACCTTCCAGTACTTTTGTATTTTTTCACAGCTAACACTAGGTGGCACTGTGATATTTTTCTATTTTCTTGATGAATTTTTGTATGTTAAGGATATTTTCGACTTTTGCAAAACTGTCTCTCATGTTGTGCTGAGACCTGGTGGAAATGTAGCTCGTGGAAGGAGTAAACAAATGTGTTCACTAGGTGGTGATACTACGGATTTCTGATTTTTAACGAATTTATCAATTCGGGTATGTGTCAGTCAATGCATGCATCCCTATTGGTTACCATGTAAGTCTATGGGGATTGCCATAAAAATTCGCATTTTTGACTTCTTCTCCAAAACTGTCAACCAGATTCACTTCAAACTTGATGGGAATGTATCTTAGGTGGTGGCTCTGTACCAAGCTTGTTCAAATAGTCATACTCCACCGATTTTTACCTCAGCTGACTTGTCAGTCAGCTGAGGTTTTTTGAGGGTCCGTCGTCCGTCGTCCGTCCGTCGTCCGTCCGTCGTCCGTCCGCCTTCCACAATTCACCTTTTCGACTTCTTCTCAAAAACCGTCAGCCAGATTAACTTCAAACTTGGTTGAGATGTGCCTTGGGTGGGTCCCTACCAAGTTTGTTCAAATGGTCACGGTCCAGTGATTTTTGGATTTTTAGTGAATTTTTTTGTTCTTTTTTGGGTAAATCTTAAAAAAATCTTCTCTGAAACCGCTCACCCAATTGCTTTGATATCACACAGGAACACTCCCTGGGACTCGTAGTTCTTAATTTGTTCACCTGGTGGCGCTGCAATTTTTTCCTAATTTTTTATGAATTTTTGTGTGTTACAGCTATTTTCGACTTCTTCTCCAGAACCGTCACTCAGATAAAGCTGAAACATGGTGGATGTGTTCCTTGTAGAAGGGTCAAACAAAGTTGTACACTATGTGGGAATGCTGCGGATTCCTGATTTTTAACGATTTTTTCAATTCTGGTACTTGTCGGTAAATGCAGCTTTCCTATTGATTACTATGGAAGTCAATGGGCATTCTAATGCTAATTCACATTTTTGACTTCTTCTCCAAAACCGTCATCCAGATTAACTTCAAACTTGGTGGCAATGTACCTTGGGTGGGTTTCTACCAATTTTGTTCAAATGTTCATGCTCCGGTGATTTTTTGATTTTTAATGAATTTTTTTGTTTTTGTTTTTGGACAAATCTTAAAAGATCTTGTAAGTCAATGGGCATTCTAATGCTGATTCACAGGACAACTGACACGAAATTTACTGTTTACTTGATAACTTGAGATCTGTTTTCAGTTAGCTACACATGTTAATTATTCTGTATGAAGGTCATGCTGAGACAGTACATGAATGACCTTGACCTCGTTTGTGAGGTCACAGTGCAACATACATGAAATTTACTCTTCATTATAACTTGAGAACTACTTGAACTTTGATATTGCACATGTAAGCGTTCTTCTTTAAAGTTCAGACTTACTCAGAACATGGTGTCCTTGATCCTTTCCCAAGTTCATAGAGCTGCAAGTGTGATGAATGTCAAGATCAGCTGAGGCACGGGCTGTTCACACAGCCCTCTTGTTAGATTTACGCACTCTCTCTCTCTCTCTCTCTCTCTCTCTCTCTCTCTCTCTCTCTCTCTCTCTCTCTGTGGGGGGGATTTTTGGTTTAAACATATTTTTTGGCGAAAACCAATTGGCCAACAGGTCCACCAGCCTACTTAAGGGCCTCTTGTACATTTATAACAAGACTACAATGAGTTTGTGAGCACCAAAACACAGACAGGTCACGCACGCACAGGATCACAAATAGGAAGAGCAAAAGGGGGAAAAGGGATTGCTGTGTAAGCATAAATAGAAATAGAAATAGTTCTTCAAAATTACCAGATTTAAGTCACGTTCTAAATCTACCAGGTAATTTAATATAATTGTGGCCGACCTGAAAAATTTACTCATTTTGACATTTTGAAATTCATTTTCCTTCTTTTCCGAACAATAAAGTTTTCAAGTTAAAATTGCCAAGAGTTATTATTTTACATTGCAGTTCGTTCCGTAGTATTGCATATTTTTACATTCGAAAACAAAAAAACCCCCAAAACTGATAGCTAGTTTCCGATTAGCTCCACATGAGCATGAAGGAGACACTACAACGCCAATTTGGTGCAGGTACAGGCCATGCTCATTCTTGAATGGATAATGGCAATTTTCCCTTGTCCCAAATAATACAATTCGTTACGTTTTGGACTGTTCCTGTTTAGTTCCCGTTTAAAGTGGTCAATATCCTCAGTGATCCTAACTGATCGGGGCAATGAATTCCATTCATGAATGGTTGATGGGAAGAAGGAATTATAAAATGTGGTTTTCTTGGCCTCAATGGCTCTTATTGCTTTGTCCGTGCTGAAACGGTTTCCAGTAGTAATCTAGAAAGGTATGCTGGGGCTATTCCATTAACAATTTTAAACATAAGTATCAGGTTTTGTTTTCTTCTATGCTCAGCTTATTTTTCCCAGCCAGTTTCTGAGTAAGTATGTTGGAGATTAGTGTGAGAAAAGCCCCTGTCACCACCCGGGCTGCAGCCAGCTAAAAAGATTCAAGTCTATCCCTGTCAGGCTTTGCGCATCCATCTCAGACCACACTGGCGTGCTAGAAGCAATGACGTACAGAGGAAAAGTAAAGAGATTTAAGAGATTTTCTGTTCAACTTGTACTGTAGACGTTTTAAGACACCAACAAGTTTTTGGGATTTTGCAATAATGTGATTAAGATGGACTGACTATGAAAGGTCAAAAGAAAGCCAAATACTGATGTGTTTGTGCACCTCTACATTTTCAAGATTTTTGTTCTTGAAAGTCAAGTTGGGATGATCTACAGGGATTTTGTTCTGTTTACTATAAAGGATTGAGTTTTTTAAGGATTAAAAGAGACGAGCCATTGATCTGCCCATTGGGACACTGATTCCAGATCATGATTTAGAACCGCAACTTCTTTGGTTGGATAATCAACTTTGATAAAAAGTGTCGTGTCATCGGCAAAGAGACGTGTTTGTGACCTAACAATATCCACAGTGTCGTTTACATACACAAGAAACAGTAATGGCTCCAAGGCTGAACCTTGCGGGACCCCTGCTTTGATTCTGCCCCAAGACGATGCCTGGCCCTAAATGACTACTCTTTGGGTTCTTGGATAAAGATAATCTTTCAACCAAGAAATAAGTGGACCTCGGATGCCTGCATTTTTCAGTTTGTGTATAAACCCTGAATGATGCACCCTGTCGAAAGCCTTGGTGATGTCACAAAATACAACTCGCACTTCCTTAAATAAATATGTACAACCTGATTGACCGTTCAATCAAGGGGTAAAAAGCCAGATTGATTTTCCGGTAATACGTAGTTATCACGTAAAAAAATTGAAAATGTGGTTAAACACCACACGTTCAAAAATCGTACCTACACAGCTTAATAGAGAAATAGGTCTGTAGTTGTTACACAATTCTGCCGCACCGCCTTTTTGAATTGGTGTTACGTGTGCTTTCTTCCATTCAGTTGGAAACTTACAGTTAGAAAGAGAAAGGATCTGTAGTTTAGGAAGAGAACAGGTAATACTCGGAGCTGCCTCCCTGAACAGCAGGGGGCTAATACCATCCGGTCCACATGCCTTGTCAATATCCAAGAATTTTAAAATATCTTGGACTCTGTCTTCGTCGAAAACAATGACTTCCAGTAAATTTAGAGTCTTGAACATCGCTAAATAAAGTGAAAGTAGAAGAGTCAACATCGGATTGTTTAAGAAAATGCTCATTGAAGGCTTCGGCTTTAGATTTACTTATCAGACAGGACCAAATTGTTTGGTAGAATAGAAGGCAATGATTGGTTAGAATAACCAGACATGAAGTACTTAACCATTTTCCACCATTTTTTTTTTATTTTAAACTACCCGTTATTTACAAGGTTACATTGTTTGTTATGGTAATCGTCTTCAGCTTTCCTTAAATCACTTATGTATTTCTTCTCAAGCTCACGAAAATACTTCAAATATGAGGATTTTCGTTTGAGGCCTTCGCCTTCGCATGGATCCAATCCACTTGAAGCTTTTGAGACCGCAATTTTGATGTGTACCAGGAAGAATCATTTTGTCTTAGCCAGACACTTTTGTTTGGTAAATAGAGTCGGGCAATGTTAAGAAATCCAGTAGCCCAGGCAAACCGGGCACATCAAGATCAGGAGAATCAAAGCAGGCATCCCAGTTAACTTCGTATAATTTTTCTCTGAAATAGTGAAAATTAGCTTTTGAGTACTGCCATATAGCCCTTTCGTATGACCTGTCCGTTTTACCTCGAAAAAGTAAGTTCGCTGACACTCATACAATGATCATTTTGTGCAAATGGAGGTAGTACAGAAGTACCTCGCACATATTGAGGTATATTGCTTATTATTTGATCAAGACAGGTTGAGGTATGTTCAGTTATTCTTGTGGGTTCGTTAATGTGAATAGTAAAGTTATTAACAAGACTAAAGTTAGTTAAATGTCTTCCATTATATGTTTTAAGATCTGTATTCAAGTCATCCATCACTTTATTTTTTTCCTAAACCAGAGCTACTAGCTTGATCTACATTTAGCTGTAGGTCATCCCCAAAAGACACTCCAACATTTGAAGGCCTATAGACAACTGCCAGTAAGAAACTGTTGTTGTGAAGCTGGAATTCGACCGACAGAATTTCAAAATCTGTATTCTCCAAATCAGTACGTCTTTTCACAACTAAAGCCCGAGATGCATAGAGTGCCACCCCACCACCGATACCACTAACGCCATCGCGGCGTGTTATTGGGTGAAAGCCTGGTATATTAAGATCGGTAGGCCTACTATCTTTAATAATAATAATAATAATAATAATAATAATAATAATAATAATAATAATAATAATAATAATAATAATAATAATAATAATAACAATAACAATAACAATAACAATAACAATAACAATAACAATAACAATAATAATAATTTCATTAGGAAAACTACCCCTTTACAACGGGGGCATCGATGGAACGGGGTTTATTCCATGATGCGTCCAAGTATCTTACCCATTGAAAGTTTGCTTTCAACCGGTGTATCAATCATCAATATCATAATTTTTGTCCCCCGCGCTAAAACTAGAGATAAACCACTCATTGGGAGAAAACTCTAGAAAGCGTAAGGACAAGTACATCGTGCACTTTTGGTTTACAATGTAAAAAATAAATGTTTATCATCGTCATATTTACAATGTATAAAATTAAAGTACACTTCAAAATAGATAAAACTTATATACAATATAGGAGCTTCATTTAAAATCTATGGAATCTGCACCTTACAGGGAACTGTACAACTCTATTTCTTTATTGTGAACAGGCACTGTTGAAAATATATATATATATACATTAGCTTATATATCACCGTTAATTTTTAAGAATCTACATAGAAATGTCACAGCCAGCATCTTCAAGAGCTACCATACGGCAACGCCATGCTTCTTTTAGGAAAGTTTTACAAGCACTGTCAAATGTATCATTTACAGCATGGTCATAATTGAATGATGTTCCAAAGAGTAGCGTAAATTTCGTAGTTGAGCGAGTAAAATGTTCCCATACATGGGTATAACCATGTTCCAACAGGCATTTTTCCAAATTTCGCCAAATCTTAATTCTTAATTCCTTGGAGTGTTCACATGTGAAAGTGAAATGAAATAAATCTTCTATACCTTGACTACATAGTTTACAAATTCCGTTGGACGAATTCCATCTCTGTAATGTTTCTTCCATGGAATCCTGGACATCCGGTTCTAGCCATAAATTTTAGTCTAATGCCTTGAAGTCATTTACCTGGAACATGTATCTCTCCCCGTGCGTGGAATACTTAATCAATTTGTAATATGACAAGGAGGACATTTCATCGATATCTTTAAAAAAGTCATATACGTAGTTTTGCGTGGACAACTAACAAAAAGGATAGATCCAGTCACCAGTGTCTCTACAATTTACATTATCTAATCCAGTCTCGGACAAGATTGTGGTTATCTGTGACATGTATGGCCAGCAAGATTTATGACCGGAGTGAAAATTTGTTTCTAAATCACAAAGTACTCGTTTACACAGTCTGTTTGCTGGAATGTTATACTTTACATGATGATAATATTTTACTCTCTGTTTATTCAAGATGGTTATCAGTGGCAGCCAGCCAAACTCCCCCAGTGTTGCCACCATTGCAGGGGTACCTCTTACTTGTAGATTAGCTCGTGTCACCGTGTACTTTAATGATCTTACAATACTTGTGCTTTCCTTTGTATTGTTATACCATACTGCACTGCCATGTGAAAGTGAAGGCATTATTAGGCTTTTCCAGAGACTTTCACCAAACGTTACTCTATTTATATTGTCGTGCGATGAGAGAATACTACATATATATCCATTTAAGCGACTAAGTTTACCTTTCAAGTGTTGCTTTATGTGTGGAGAGTCTTGTAATGACTGGGCAAATATAATACCTAAATATTTATACATAGTGCATTCTTCAAGTGTCAACGTTTCCAAAAACCATTTCCTTGTCATATCCATTTTTTTACCTATCACCATAACTTTTGATTTTGTGTCATTAAATTTCATTCCCCATTTTATAGCAAATATATGTGCAATATTAAGCATTTTCCTGTAGTTGTTTATCATCATTTGCCATCAGAACAATGTCATCTGCATAAAGTAAGGCGGGAATAAGTTCATCATGATAGGTTATTCCTAACCCCTGCTCATTAAGCATAAAAAGTAGATCATTCATGACAATAGAAAATAGCATGGGTGATAGAATGTGTCCGTGTTTCACACCATTAACACTTTCGTACCAATTACTTTCAAAAGGACCAAATATAACTTTGTTTTCCACCTTCTCGTACAATCTATGTACTAATCGCCATGTTTTACCTTGAATTCCACTATTCCACAGTTCGCACATCATCCGATTTCTGTTTACCGTATCAAAAGCTTTGCTGATATCAAGAAATGCTAACCATGTTTTTTTCTTTTCAGTCCTTTCTTAAACTACATAGGCCTTTGAGACTAAAGTAGTGATCTTCTAACCAACGACCTTGTCTATATGCACCTTGCAGTTCACCAAAGGTTTCCTGTTCCTCATAGACAAAATCATTTATGTTTCAAGCATGGATGCAAACACTTTATATACATTAGAAGTAATTGGAATTCCTCTATAATTTCTGAGTAGCTCTGGCTTACCGCCGTCTTTATATATTGGTTGAGTATAACCTTTTGACCAATCGTCTGGGAAGCTTTCTAGTATTTTACACAGCTTAAATATTTTCGTAAGTGAGTTAACAATTGCATCACCGCCATGCTTTAAAAATTCGTTTGTTATATTATCGATACCACAGGCTTTACCGTTCTTTGGTTTGCTAATGGCATTGCAGGTAGTATTTTCATCTATTACTATATCCAGGGACGTGTTATAGGGGGACCATACCTTATACATAAAAATGAGTAAACCATACCAGTAACACATTTAATTGGTCTTGGAATGACCGTTGTGTGCCTTACCACGTATATTACTGTTGTTCTTATTGGGTAGAAATATACATGTGCATGTGTTCTTTCTCGGAGAGACGGAGAAAATAAACTGAGGGTGGGTAAGTGGTTTCCCGTATTGGTGTACTGGGGCTTTTTATTTACCGCACTGACGTACTGGACGCCCTCTTATTTTACGTACTTCGTACTATCCAAAATTTTGAAAGATTTTTATTTTCCGTACTGCGTACTCTAGAAAAATAGTTACCTGTACCAGCGTACAGACCCTCCACCCCCACCCCCTTTAAGCCATTCCAGTATAGACATTGATGAAAGTCTGGTAAAAGATTGTATATCTCTACTTAAAGTGCCCAAGGCGAGTGGCCCTGACAACATCAGCTCTAAATTATTAAAGGCTTGCTCTGACTCAATTAGCAAACCATTGTGTATGATATTTAACAGGTCTTTAGAAAGCGCCATTTTTCCACAATATTGGAAAAGCGCAAATGTTAATCCATTACACAAAAAAGAAAGTAAGCAATTTACAAAACATTACCGTCCAATATCTCTGCTTAGTTGTGTTAGCAAGATATTTGAAAGGTGTGTTTTCAAGTTTATTTTCAATCATTGTATCGAAAATAATATTCTTACACGGTTTCAGTCTGCTTACCAAAATGGAGATTCTCCTGTTTCACAATTATTAGAGATTTATGATATTGTGCTCGAAGCCATGGATGAAGAGAAAGCCGTCAAATTTGCTTTTTTGGATGTTTCACGGGCTTTTGATCGCGTGTGGCATAAAGGTCTTCTCCACAAGTTTGAATCCATCGGCATCAGACAAAACTTGCTGGCCTGGTGCAAAAGCTATTTGGAGCAAAGACGTCAACGTGTTCTAATAAATGGACAGTCCTCATCTTGGCGTATCGATACCTAAATATTTCATGTTTGGAGATCGCTACGCAAATATTATCCAAACGCAACTTCGTCTTGGGCGTTCTCAACTAAATTCTCACTTGTTTGACATGAATATCGTACCTACCGCAGCCTGCTCTTGCAATTTTTTAAAAGAGGATACAAGTCACTTTCTATTGTTCTGCCCTCTTCATACCCTGCCCAGGCTCCAACTGCTGAGGTCTGTTACAAACGTACTGGCACCTGGCGCTCATCCGAACTTATTACTTAACCTAGATAGTAATAGACTAATTGAAATTATGTTATACGGCAGTGTGGATCTTTCAGATGGTCTAAATACCGTTATTTTTGCTGCAGTCCAATTGTACATTACTCAGAGCAGACGATTTGTTAAATAGTTCTTATTACCTTATTTTCTAAACTTTTGGTACCTGCTTAGTGAATTCAGCTTGCAAACAAACTATGTGTATCGTCCTGTGCGTTTTGCACATAGCCTTTGTATGTCTGTATATCTGGAGACCCCCTCGATTAGCCACCTCGTGGCTACTGGGCAATCCAGTTTGAGAAATAAATATGTTTACAATACAATATCGTAAGAGCTGGTGTACCTCAATGGTCAATATTAGGACCTTTGATGTTTTTAATTTATATTAATGACATTACAAGTATAGTTGAATCAAACATTCGGCTGTTTGCAGACGACACGTCACTTTTTGTCATTGCTGACCAAGGTGACGACGATATAGCGAGCCTTACCTTAAACGGAGATCTTTCAGCAATATCCATTTGGGATGATCAATGGTTTATCAGCCTAAATGAAAGTAAAACATTTTCCATGACCTGCTCAAGGTCTCAAAATTATGAAAATTATCCACTATTTTTGAAAAATTGCCGCGTGACGGACACAAACTCGCATAAGCACCTTGGCGTAATGTTGTCATCTGATTGCACCTGGACAAATCACCTTGACACTGTATATGTAAAAGCTATGAAACGTGTAGACTGCCTTCGCGCCATGAAATACACCTTAAATAGAAAGTCACTGGGAAATATGTACATGGTGTTTATCAGGCCCCTCCTTGAGTACGGCGACATTCTTTGGGACAATTGTTCCCTTGCATGCTCCAATAAGCTTGAACAGGTGCAGTTAGCGGCCGCACGTGTCGTGACCGGTGGCACTCAAACCACAAGTAACAGATTACTTTATAAGGAAACACAATGGGAACCGTTGAAAGACAGAAGAGAAAAACACAAATTGATACACTTTTACGAGATCATAAATGGTTTCGCCCCACATTACCTACAGGATAGGATTCCAGAATCTATTGCCACCGGTCACAACACAAGACACAGTAACGAAACACCTCTAATATTTTGTAGGTCCGAACAGCGCAACAAATCCTTTTTCCCCGCTACCATACGCAACTGGAGTAACCTGGATCAAGAGATTGAAACTTCTGAAACAATTCAAGCATTCAAAAATAAACTGAATGGTAACATAATACGTGTTCCCCCGTACTTTTATGGTAAAAATAGATTCGGCCAAGTCCACCATACGAGGATGCGCTTGAACTGCAGCCCTCTTAATGATTTGCTGTTCCAATACGGTTACATCGACACCCAAAGATGTGCTTGTAAAGCCCCAGTAGAAAGCATTTTCCATTTTTTGACAGAATGTTCTCTTTTCAATGAACCCCGCACGGAATTACTAGGACCTTTTCAGCCAGAAATTACTGCTAAAAGGGACATTTTGCTGTATGGTGATACAAACAAGTCCATTGATTGGAACACTAAGTTATTTGACAGTGTAGAAAGGTACATTATAAAAACAAAGAGATTTAGTAGAGATTAAGTGATTGTCCTCGCCATTTTTTCTTTTTTTCTTTCTTTCCTTGTTTTCTACATTTGTACTTCCTGCTTAATTATGTTTCGGTTTCATCAAGTGACGCTGTGTAGTTATGGAGAAGGATTTATAAAAGCTTTACAGCTTGTTTCCTAATCCATGTTTCTTTGAAATAAAATATGTTTAAACCAAGCCATTCCATATTTCCACAGGCAGATGGGGATCTTTACCCGAAATTTCATTCATACGGCTCATGGCGTAAACAAAAATTGAATAGGTGATATACAATATAAAATGAAAATACCATAAGTGTGGCGATGACATATATCAATCAGCCCTTGCAATTGGGGTATGTGGGAAGCGAATAAAGTAATGTCGTCTGCGTATGCAAAACTGTTGTGGAGATCGCTACCAGCCTTAAGAGCAAGTTTTGATTTGTTTTTACCTCTACTGGTAATCCATAAATAAAGATGTTAAATTATTTGTAAGAATGGATGCTCCCCTGGCGTGTGCCAACACCGACTGAGAAGACACCACTATATTAGTTAGTCCATTTGACAACCGCTTTCAATCTTTTATACCAGAGATATATATAATAGGTGAGGCCACAATTACCAATTATGTGTGTATTCAGCTGAATACACAATCCGAAACACAGAATTATTCAGGGCTAGAGATCTGTATTCCCATTGGATTGCATGTTAAATTAACCTCAAATTAAAACACTACTTCTAAAGCTGCAAGGCTAAAATTTGTGTGAACATTTCAACTATGTACATAATTTTACCACACAAATTTGCTGTTTCTGCAACGAGTGGTTTTAAAGTTAATAAAATGTTAATTACAATGAAAAGTAATGTGCATACACAACTCTAGCCCTAAATGACTGAAATGCCCTCTACAAGAGAGCTGTAGAAGCTTCTGTACATATACACAAATTAGCCAAGTGATTGCGCAACACCTCACTATTATTACCCCATTTGACATGCTCCATTGTGATATCACGCAAGCAACGTATCATACGTTTAATATCATGGGGGGAGGGGAGGCTGACCTTAAAGGTAGACTTGATATTTATATGTTTATTTAATTTAGCATGTAGAAATGACGTACCACTACGTTGTCAAACGGGGACAGACT
Organism: Hermodice carunculata; assembly: GCA_964020975.1. Taxonomy (NCBI): domain Eukaryota; kingdom Metazoa; phylum Annelida; class Polychaeta; order Eunicida; family Amphinomidae; genus Hermodice; species Hermodice carunculata. The sequence goes on from OZ026616.1 coordinate 40,249,896, forward strand.
ACAAAATATGTTCTGAGTAGTTACCGGCTGAAAACCCTTTAATTTATTTGGGCTAATGCAGCCTGTGTCAAAACTCTACAGAAGAACGGGACAATAGCACTTCCATACATATATACATATATATATATATATATATATATATATATATATATATATATACATAGGTTAGACAGTGACAGGTTAGCTGATGGAATATAGAGAGTTCGAACTACGGAATAGGTAATGACCACCAGGAAAGTGGTTCTGAATATAAGACAATACAAAACGGAGCTCCGTCTGACGACGTGGTGGCTCTAGGCTCACTCTCGCCCATCTTATTACCACGAATGATTGACTACACAGATGAATACACAATACTCATTGCAGATAAGGCCCTACGTGGGCAATTGCACGTACTTATGTTCCAGGTTCCCCTTCTCTACCAACCCTTCCCCTTCTCCCGCCCCGCATGTTTATTGGCATTTAGCGCGAATGCTTGACTGACTGAACGTTACGAGCGCCAGTGCATAATACCTAGAGACTTTATCGCAGCATGTGCGTCATTGAGACGCTGTCGCATGTACCAGAAAAGAGTCTTGTATAAAAACAAGGTGTATCTAATAAACTACTACGGAGAGTTTTGTTGTACAGAGCATTGCGATCACTGCATCGCCAGTTAGGCTCAACAACAACGGGGTGCTGCTGGCCACTAGTTAGAATCAAGGAAGCCATACATGATATAACTATGATATAAGACAACCCTTTAACTTTATGCCACATGCAGCCGAGTTTCGCACAATGTGGAAGCAGAACGACATAATATGATTGGGCATTGAGCGGCATATATGTCAATAAAAACCTGTAAAACACCAAGAGTGAGAATAAAAAGTGGGTCTTGTCAGCTTTGGCTCTATCGTAAAATGGCATATAAGAACTTACAATTATATGAAACAAGTTGCCGTTCGAATCATACATGCCGACGGCGATCACTCTAAATGCTGAGCTCATCAAATTGCTAGCCGTGGAACGCTTTTGTGATACTTTTGTTAATTCTATTTTGTATATTTATTTGGATAAAACTACCCCTTTATAGCGGGAGCATCAACAGGCCAGGGTAGAACCTGTGATGCGTCCAAGATAAAAATGAGTTGACAAAATGCAGGTCAAATGACATATAGATATCGAGGATGAAGTCAAGTATACACATGCATGTTACACTATTTATAAAGTCAGATAGAACACTGAGGTAGTGGTTATATCCCGTCCACCAAGGACTTACGGACAGCCCAAGTTTCTTTAACGAAACGCTTACATGCACCATCAAATATATCAACAACCCGAATACCCTGCTCAGTTGCAGCATCTCCAAGAAGTAAACCGAGTTTTGTAACAGAGGACGAGCCGATAAATGATCTTCCATATTTCAGTAATTAATTACGTATATTATCGACCGCGCATGATTTATCATTCTTGTAATTCTTGGGTGGCTTTCTCGGCAGTGAGAGTGTTAATATGTGTGTCACATAGCCCGTCAGGAGTTCCAGTACTGTTACGTAAATTTTCCAGTTCCTCTTTCAAACTAGTATGCACATCAACCAGAGAACCTGCGGCTGAGGTACCTAAATTTTGCCAGTACTCACATAAAATTATTTATTATCCTACCTGAGCCATCCGGGTGTACATACAATTCGCAGGAGAAAACCACTGTTCCCATTGAGGCGCTCAAGAGTGCGCCAATAAGCCCGTATGTTTTTAGTGCCTTTACGCGAATTTCGTATGATAACCTGAAGTGTGCTATTGATCCGTCTCATTCTGATTTTCTCCTGAACAATGTACTTACGGTCAAGATGTATAGCCTGTAACATTTCAGTATCTGCAGGCCCATTTTCGCTCAATATCTAAACAGGCTATTTACAGTTTTACTTTGAGTAAGACGTTTAATTTCCTTGTCCACTACAGAAGGTTGGTCTGAGCGCCCTCTGCAGTGTGTTTTACCAACTAACCTTTCAATGGCTTCGAGAATTTTTGATTTCCAGCTCTGCCACACTTCATCAGCCGAATAAAGGTTGCTACAGTTCCAACTGGAAAATTGTGAACATAATTCTTTTTGGAATTCATGCCAATCAGTATCATTACTAATATTCCATTTTGGAAAACTTTGTGGTATTGTACTGTCTCTGTTTTTTGGGGCACTGGAATGTGAATCAAAGAGAATACAAATAGTATTATGATCGCTACCAATGTCATATAAACCCATTTCATCCACTATAACCGATGTTGGTTTAAACATATTTTATTCGAACAACAATTAGGAAACAGGGCGAACCCTATACTAATCCCTCTTGTACATATAAAAGCATAGAAATCAAAAGATATTACACACCAGGTAATCACAAAGACCAAGTAGTAGTTAACATCACATTACAATACATATAGATGGCAAAATGCTGAAGCAAAGTGTTAAGGATGTAACCAAGACAGTACGCCACGTAGGGACAGTAGATGGGGTACCGACTTATTAAGTGACATGAAGTTATCTAATTGTTATATACAAGGTTGAATCAGATTTACATAATGATGAAACCGTCAGAAGTCATATATTGCATAATTGTAGATCATAAAGTTACTGCCCCGAGCCTTCCTGTGGCTTTTATATACTGATGTACAGCTAAAAATATAATTTCGTTTTCTTTGCCATTGCACTGTTTGGAGCCATATAGAAGTGTTCGCACGGTAAAAGATGCAATAGGCAGGACCTTCCTTTGTGAAATATCCCTCGGTACACTATAACTGTTATATTCACAAAAATAGTGAAAAGCGTCTTCATTTGCGTTGCCACAGGAACACTCGGGGGAGTCAACGAGTCCTCTCGTAAAAAGATCACTTTTCAAATTACTACATTTCATACGAAGGCGTGCGTGTGCAATTGCTAATCTTCTATCTCCAGTATAAAAATGTTTGCAAACTTTAATTGCTTTAGAATTCCGTTTAAGCTTAGATTTAAACTCGTCAAGACTTTCAGCTCTCCGAGTATCAGTAGGTAATTCGTTCCATTGCTTAATAACATAAGGAAAAAAGGAAAGCCTAAAATATTCGTTTTTTGCTGGAATTTCGGGAAATCCGATGTTACAGTATTATACAATGACTCGTTACAAAATACATAGTCTGTAGTGGATTTCAGATTACCTCTTTCTCATGTAAAAATGCCAGTGATGTATTTATTTTATATTTATAATTTATTTATTATCAGGAAAAATCCCCCTTTACAGCGGGGGCACCGATGGAACGGGGTAAATCCCATGATGCGTCCAATATATATGTGCAAGTAATCTGTCATCCTTGTTGACACAGATAATATGTATACGTTAAAAATTTAAGTGTCTATAATTAATAATTCGTGATCAGTACATACAGGTGACTCATCAAGTACTTTTATACCAGTAGCCTCTATAACATCCTGCAAGAGATCACCGTTAAAATTTATCTGTTATCATGTCTGAAATCCGGAAGTTTACCATTAAAATCTCCAAACTAAACAAAATCTTGATATTTGGTTTTTAAGACAGATACATTCTCAACCAACTCGTTGCATAAAGACGAGCTTCAGTCTTTATCAATATTGCCATTAGGAGAATACAGTAAGCCAATAACCAGAACTTTAGAACAAAATTTAACTTTGATCCACATTCTTTCGAAATCATCTTTGAGGCTATCAAAATGTTATTATCGATGAATGAAACATCTTTCCGAAACAAAAGTCCCGGGCCGCCACCACTAGATTTGTATTGGCTGGACCTGGGTTAACTGTGTATTGCTAACACCACCGTATGGACGACCACAAAAGTCTTGTTCTGCATTATTCATACCATATTTTAAAAAGTATTAAATTTATTACTGGCACATAAAATGTCTGTGGTGAGACTATTATACAAAATGTGTAGGTCACTTGAACGCAACCATATTTTACCTCCACCTGGACAAAGAATATGACATTGCAATAAGCGTTTAAACACGTACTGGTATAATGTTTATAATTGAGCAATTAAAATTCAATTACTTAACATATGCAGAGATTTCATTATTTTTAATAGGTTAATTCAAATGTAAACTTTCAGAAAATGGATAGTTTATATGATCCCAAATGTGAAGTCTAGACTATATAAGGATATATTTGGAGCAAAGTTATTTTAACATACGAAGATTATTTGATTGATAATAAGGATGCCTGATTATTTGTTAATATTTTGGACGCATCATGGAATTTCCCCCGTTCCGTTGGTGCCCCCGCTGTCAAGTGGAAGTTTTCCTAATAAATTATTATTATTATTATTAAGTCGTACATCCTGTGTAAAGTGCTGTGAACGTGTATCGCGCCTCTAGCTTAATGGGAAGCTCCTGAAGTATGTTTAAAATAGCAAGTTGTCATTGGTCAATTTGTGATAAATTTTTAGAATCTCTATCTGGAATATCAGTCCATCTAAAAAAGACCACCTACTGCCCGTGGGCTGGTCCGAATAAAGCCGATACTGTGGACTGTTGGGGTGCATGTTGATTTGCTGTTAACGGAAACTTTCTGCAAGCACACGTTCATTTGGCATAAAAGGGGAGACTGTTTTCAAAAAGAATCGCATTTGCGGTCCCCGACAGCTGGGATACTTTACGCTTCAGGACACGACACCACACAACGAGACGTATTGGGATATGGGTCTCAGTAAAATTTTCGCTCAGAACCATATCCCACCGTGTTGCGTCGCGCAGCGCGGTGTGGCGTAGCGTCTCGTGGCGTAACATGTCAGGGACTGTCCCAAACTGTGAAAGAATTATTCTATCCAGTAGGCCGACGTCTCAAAGATCGTTTCTGGTTCAGATGAGTCACAGCAGACCAAACAGGTCAGCGCGTGATTCACACAATACATGTTGATGTAGTATCTGATCATACGTGGTACATCAGTTTCCTTGATATGATAAACTGCAGTCCTGGTTCGCAGCCCAGGTACCTTTCTTATGTTTTTCAGGGAGCCAGCTTTAAGTGTCACTGATTTGCCTTTTAAAAATTATTTGGAGAAAATAAGTTTTCAACTTAATAACTGAAAGAGAGCTTGTCGAAACATTCAAATGTAAAGTTATCAAAAATACGTCGAGTCCTAGCTTTTCTCGGGACCGATGTCTTCAACCACAAACTTGCATTAAACCCCACAAAATTCTGTTTTGGCTGACCATTACTGGTCGTGCTTAGCGATTGAGAGTGTGTGTGTGGATGGGGGAGGGGGAGCTTCAAGATCAATTGCTAAATTGAAACATTCGTGTTATACGAGCACGTTCCTGTGCAAATCACGTGGCTCAGTTGCGTCATAACTTATGCAGAGTAAGAACTCTTACTCATGTTTGGGATGGAAATTAAACAGTTGTGTTGACAAAGTGAGCCTTATTGTTGACTGAACAACGGATTCACCCCCCCCCCCCTTCTTGCCGGTTTGCGAAAAAATAAATGAAGTTCCCTCGCTTGGCCAATTTTAGTGTCACGAGATCAGCCAGTTGCGCAATTGCCACGAAGTGGTAGGGCCGCGCTGCCACGCGGGATTCATCCTCCTCAAAAGTATGTAATCAGCAAACAAGTATCATATAAGCCAACTGGTAAAAGGTACACCGGCAATCTGGTGGCATTCTCATTTGATGTCTGGTCCGAACTTATATCCATAATTCTTACTATTTTACCTTTTTCATGCCCAGATTTAACTGTGAGGCTAGTCTACTTTCCAAGTCTATTTGTTTCAGCAAACCCAAGCAGAGTGGCAGACGGTCTTCTACATCACGGCAGTCATTTCCCTCTTTGGAGCTTTCATCTACCTCATTTTTAGCTCTGGGGAACTACAACCATGGGCAGTCAGATTAGACCCGAAAGAAGAAGTGGTAGATGTTCCGCTGGGAGAGATTCAAGGCAAAGAGGTGTCAACAAACCAGTGTTGAAACACTTCCCTTCGACCAAATGCACCGTGCTGTTTCAATCATATTGTGCCTGAGCGAGACAGTCTTGCAAAGGAATTGAGGCGAGGAGACGTTGATTTGAAGGATGGCGGGAATGCTCAATCGTTGATATCTGAAAAAGCAGAAATCATTTCGTAGGATAAAAAAGTGTTTCAGATGTGGAGGTGATTGAGCAACAAATATGCCGTTTCTCAGGAAATATCCATTTGAATTATGACTGAAAAGAGGCTTGTCTTCTGCAAGAGCATTGCAAATCAAATTACACTATGCTTCCTGTTATTAAACATTCAAATTGCTCTATCTTTTAAGATCTGATACATCTACCAAGCCTAGTTAATTAACACTAACGCGTATGCCTCAGCTGTTTGGTTGATTAGCAAAGTACACATTAAACACAAATTGCTCATTTTCAGCTTTGCTGACTATATGTCGCTGAGCTTTTGCGATCACGCGTGTCATTTGTCTATGTTAACAACTGCTTGTCAACAGGGTAGCGTCTACAATATTTTGCTTACCTCTTGAATATATTGGACATGTTAGGAATAAAAATCTTGGTCTCTTTCGTTATTGGTGCTGCCACCTGGTAGATTAGGTAATACACTGTGCGAAAGTGGAAAGAATAAATAAAATCAAATTTGATTTTCAGTGAGTTCTTATGAAATATGGTGGGAATGTTTTTGAGGCAAATATCTCCCAGCAGAACAATGCGAGTGTCGCCACTTGTAGGTCAACGGGAGATATGAATTATTATTTGACGATATTTATGAAATTCATCATCTTGAGACATAATACATTTAATTTAACCAAAAGTAAAACAAGCGTGCATCATGTTGGAAGTCTAATTTTACATGATCAAAGAAAAGATGCAATATATAAGGATATATTATTTTTGGAACATCACTTTTATCAAGTGAAACCTACAAGTTCAAATTTAGGGTATACCTGCAAGATTTGTTACTCATTTATTATTGCTCATAAAATTGGATACATGGACTGCTTTCTTGCTTAGATTGCTGCGATATACTGCCAGCATTTTAATGAAAACAACTAAGGGCAAACACATGCATAATTACTTTGAAATGTCACTATCAGAACACCCCTTTACATCATTTTATCAATGTTTGGATACATCAACGGTGGATACAGGAAGGGTTTTGCTTGTGTTTCTGGTCTGTAAATGTGCCAGTTATGTAGTAGCAAAGTGTTTTAATTTCAGTATAACACAATCCAAGAATACAGTTTCATTGTTCTTTTCTCAATGCATACACGGGGTCAGGTTAATAAATTTGTGACACTTTGTTTAAAGTCAAATTTCAAGGCAGTTATTCTCTGGGATGCCCTTTCTCTGTCTGGTCTATTTTTTCCCTCTCTGCGAAGGTACATGAATATTTTTGGAATCCTTTTCTCAGGGTAAATTAACCTTACTTATTCTATTTTTATATATAAATAACCAAAGTCGTGCAATTCTAAGCAAGAGCTAGTATGTATTTATGTGTTTGTTATTATTTCACGTTTACCCATTCTTTATATTCAAGTGCGTTGGGTTTAGCAGACGGATTATATCACGTAAAGGAAAACAGCCGCTTTCACAAAAATACTATTGCCAGGAATTACCGGCTAAACATGGGATATGGTTTCCCGCTGATAAAACACTCATAAAATGATTTGGCTGTTGAAGCCTCAAGTTTTCAAAGTTTTGAATCGAGCGTGATAATACAGATTAATGAATATGTATGTTTAGACATAGACACAGGCTAGATTGGCTATCGAGGGTAGAGATATTGGATTGTGCCTTTTTTGTTCAAAATTACAGGGAAGATATGGCTCTTTGGTGCTGTTTATATATATAGTTATCTTTTGTTTGTCGAGGAAACTGGCGCAGACCGGAACTCCTCCTTCTGTATACTTCCTGTATGGGAAAGCCAAATTCCTTTGGTGTTTAGTTGTTTTATTTGATTTAAAGGACAGATGGCGCATTATTGCATACCTGAGTCTTAAAATGCAAACAAATGTGGCAGGAATGTTCAGATCAAATTTGGATCTCGGTTACCATGAAGCTCTCCTTCAAATATAAATATATATATATATATATATATATATATATATATATATATATATATATATATATATATATATATATATATATATATATATATATATATATATATATATATATATATATATATATATATATAAATTTACACATGTTCGTGTTTGTGTGGGTGTGTGGGTGTTTGTGTTTATTTTACTTTATTGCATGATATCCTTAGCGCCTAGTTATGTGGTTGGCGGCAATATGGACATGTTTTAAATCTTTATCTTAATTCTGTTTATACACTTAAGGTATATACCTTATTTAACAAACCATAAAAAGCTCTTACTCTGCCAAACTTCTACCACACCGGTTCAACAGAGGCTTCGGAAATCAACGGTGACGCTATCAGAATGTGATGTAGAGTCCTTTCTTACTAATTGCCCGCAGTTCACGGACCATTGTTTTGCAGACTTGCAGCACCCCCCCCCCCCCAAAAAAAACCCCGTTTTGGTCTACCACATTTGCATCGAAGGGTCAGATGGGCTCTACCACGTTTGTTAAAATAGTCACGCTTGGGTGATTTTTGGATTTTTTAAAATTTAATTATTTATTTATTTATTTATTTATTTATTTATTTATTTATTTATTCATTCAGTTATTCATTTATTTGGGCAAATCTTAGAAAATCGTCTACTCTGAAACCATCCACCCAATTGCTTTGATATCACACAGGAACACTCCTAGGGACTCTTCGTTCTTAATTTGTTCACGAGGTGGCGTTGCAATCTTGTCTGTTTTTAATATTTTTGTGTGTGTTTTTGCTATTTTTGGACTTCTTCTCCAGAACTGTCGCTCAGATTCGGATTAAGGTGAAACTTGGTGGATATGTTCCTTGTGAAATGGCCAAACAAAGTTATTCTGCAGGTAGCACTGTAACTGTTAAAATAGACACGCTTCGGTGATTTTTGGATTTTTTTCTGATTCTTTTAGCTCTGCTGACCAAAGGTTGCAGAGCTTATGGGACTGCTCATGTCCATCCGTCCGTGAAAAGAGAAAATGTACACGGGAGTGAATAGAACGTGGATTACAGATAGCACAAGTGATATTCTACTAGACATTGACAAAATCAACACTAAGAATGGTGCCAAATCAATTTATACTTTTGATTTCTCAACATTGTATACAAAGATCAACTTGACAGACTTAAGCAAAGTGTTAATTTCAATGTTGGATAAAGCGTTCAAAGGTGGCACATGTCAATATATTAAAATATCTGGTGCTGAGGCTAAATTTGATAAAGGTAAGAACAAAGGAATATCTTACACGAAGCAAGAGTATGCTCAAATGATAAAATACATTATCAACAATGCATACTTTTGCTTTTGAAACAGAGTCTATCAACAAATGGTAGGCATACCAATGGAAACAGATACAGTCCCATATATTGTCAACCTTTATTTACATTTTTATGAAACAAAATGGATGAGGGAATTGGCAAAAACAAACTTTACAGCTGCAAGAAGATCATATTCTTACGCAAGAAGATTTATAGATGACCTGTGGGCTTTAAACAATGGAGATGAAATAAAGGGGAATTGGGAAAACATATATCCCAAAGACCCAATATTAAATCTGGAAAATGAAAGTGATACAAAAGCTGCTTTCCTTGATCTAGATATAAAAATAAAGAACAACCAGTATGTAACAAAAATATTTGACAAGAGAGACCATTTTAAAGTTGATGCTATCTCCTACCCTGACCTGACAGGAAACATTCCAGAGAAACAAGCATATGGAGTTTGTATCGGACAAGTCATACTTATTGCTAGAAACGCCATACTTTTTAGCGATTTTGTCAATAGGATAAGAACTTTATTGCATACATTACAACACAAAGGTTATAAAAAACAACAACTACACAAAACTCTGTTGAAATGTTTCCAGAGATATGACAAAATACCTAATAAGTACAGCACTAACTCAAGCACATTAGTCAAATTGTGCTAAGATCGAGTTTGAAATGACAAAGTATAGTCCTCAAAGTGTTTAGAGTGGTAAGAGGGGAAGTACCCGGGGTAAAGTATACTTAACCCACCTAGAGAATTTTTTCTAGTCCGTCTTAAGTCGGAAAACCATGATCACACTCACTTTTTGCAGGATTTATTTCTTTTTAATCTTCATCCAGTACAGTGGAAGAGGTGGCTTTCAGCTAATACCTTAGTACACTTTACCTCATAACACCTCTAGTCAACTTTACGGTGCTAAAAATTGTATTACTATTTACCGGTTTATACCAGTGTCGGTATGGTGGAATAGTGGATGAAACTTTTAAGTTTCAAACGAGACGTCCGTCCGTCCATCTGTATACTTATGCATGTTAGCGCTATACCGTCCACAGTTATCAAGTAAGCCCAATACAACTTTCAGGACTCCAAGGATGTATGGAAATCTAGGCCGAGTCCGATATTAGTGGAGCCACCTATATTATTATGTAATATAGGGGTCAAAATGTGAAAATCTTGTGAACACTCGATCATCTAAAATTATTGGCAGATCTTCACCAAATGTGGCGGGATAGTGGGGGAGGTCAAAGTCTAAGTTGCTAATGACAGTGGCGCACCTATAATTTGACAAATTATGAGCCAAAATGTGTTTTAAGATATAAAATTCCATATTTGGAAAAGTAATTGGATTACTCTTGCTAAATTCATATTATATATAGACCATGGCCAAAGGTAGAATGTTGTATAATATCAGTGACCTTGACCTATTTTTGTGAGGTCATCATGCCTCTAAAGTTGAAAAGGTGATTTTGTAATGCGTGACCTGGTGAAAGCACAACGCCGTGGGACAGAGACTGTGTGCTTGTTTGCTGGGGAAATAAAAAAAGAAAAGACCTGTTGGATGGTACTCCCTAACTTATGGAATCATATCAGAAATACGACCCGGTGTTTTACCACTGAAACACAGATTTACACTGTTCATTTCTCATTTGAAGCTGCAAAATTAGGCAATGACTTTCACGACATGGGTGGTAGCCTCTCAACACAAGGAAATGCATAATAACAGCACGATTGCGGTGTAAATTTGCACATAACCATCAAGTTCGACGTAGTTCAAAAGTACACTTGTCAACATTAGTATTTTACCCTACCATACATTTCAGCGCGGTTGGGAAACTTTTGGCACTTGAAATCCATGATATTGCTGCAGCAGTCTTCGAATTAAAGCTTCCTATTACTGTCTTACAGATGGCAGTCTGATAATCAATCTGAGCTATAGACAGCAGTGACGGTGCTTTCGTATAATGTTTACATATTTTCATGGACATAAAGCCTGAATTTTAAAACCACTTTGTATGAGACTTGAAACTTGGAGTAGAATATGTATATATATATATATATATACACTGAATAAAGCAACTAACAACTAATGAAAATATGAGACCAATATAACGTACACACACACACAGATATATATATATATATATATATATATATATATATATATATATATATATATATATATATTTATATATATATATTTATATATAACTGAAATCCAGAAATGATGGAGTTGGGTTCAATTACAGGGATTGTGCTTCGCGAACAAGTGAATTACTGTAATATAGGTAGATTCTCTCCAGCCACGTTACTAAGTACCTGCAGTCATGCCGTTAGTAAGTTATTTTAAGTTCAAATGACTTAAATCAGCAGAACTTTTTACGAGATCTGTTTTATTGTTGTTCTACGAGTCCGTCTGTGAACGCTCATTATAGAAATAAACATGGAGAATTGGGAGTTCAATTTAGAATTGAAGAAACACCAGTTGCCTGTAAATACCGGATTAGCGTCAGCTCATTATGGTTAACCTTCCCAATACCAACGAGACAAATTTAGTGAATATAATGTTTGCGTTGGAACTCAGTATCTGAGGCAGATGTTTCGTGTTGGCTATGACTATGATCCTCTTAAAGTAATAGGTAGATTATAGAAAAATGTGGGCTAATTGACCTCCAAGCGGTGGCAAGTTCAAGTTCTTTTATTGCCCGACCTCTATCAGAGGTATAGGCCAAAAATAAGTACATACAGATGAGCACACCAAGATGGATTGCTATCACAAAGTGACATAAAACATATGGCTATGTATCACACATATAGATACCTTAAGTAATATGATTTAAGTCATTTGAACTTTGACATCTGGATCACTTTTAAGGGCAGGTAAGGAACCAAAAATTAATCCCACTTTAATCAATCCTAGCTCAAAATGTATTTGCATTAGGATAATAATTCATATATGTGTGTAATCGTCATACTCCAAAGAATTTATATGTCCCGCCTTTGGGTGTGTGTGATGTTAATTGTTGAATAAACAATTGAAAGTTGACCGCAAAGCATCCACCCCATAAATTTCGATATATGTCACTAATTATTTCTGATAAAATAATAATTACACTTGCATCTTAATCCTCACATATTGGCGACAAAAACCGATCCTGCGATTTTTTATGTTTGGTTTAGCTTTTCTGTTATCCATCCTAAAATTTCCCCTTTGATTTCCAGGATGTTCATTTTCCTCATTTCATTGAAAAAGAACGAAGTTAAATTATTGAAAATCGCTGAATCGTTTTAGCAGTTCAGACTTAACAGAATCAAAAGCCGTTAACTGGATTAAATTTCGCCCAGCCGTTTTCCTGGAATAACCATTCTTAGGTGGGGTTCTCGTCCTAATATTCTTTCTGGGAAAACGAGCTACAAAGGCTTGATGTTGATCATTTGCCTCTGAAACAATACCGTTTGCTCAAGTTGAGCTGATTTTTTTTTTTGGTAAAAATCATAGTAATGATAATAATAGTTTATTCCACCTCCGCGAACGGAGACAGTAAAATACATATAACTCGTACAACGAAATAGCATCACATTACACAATGGCTAAGTGTGTACATATAATGAGAAATAATAAGACACATATACAAAGCAATATAATTTAAATTTCACCAAATTAAAATACTTCAGATATGAAAGTGTATATGCATATAATAAGAACAATAATAGTAAGCATCGTCCCTTAACATTTGGTGAGGTTGTCAATCAATGATTGGCCAATCATATGAATAAAAGAGCCTTTCAAGTACGCAAAATATTATTCAGCGATCTGTCAAAAGGCGACAGAGACAATCTAGTTTCAAAGCGTGACGTCATGGAGGCGGCTCTTCGGGCCCCGTGACCTCGAGCCTGGCAACGAAAGTTGTGTTGCCTTACTTCGGTGGGGCGGCCTACGGCTTCTCGTGGTCAGTGGATGGATGGCGGGTTTGGTCTTCCGCCCCCTACCCCTTCATTCCGTTTTTAGGGATAGTGTTTTATTGTATTTACTACTATCTGTATACTTTATGTAGTTAGCTTGTTAGACTGCGATAATAGTTCGATTCCTAAGCTATAGGATCAGAGCCCAAGTCGTCAAGGCCAAAAGTAAGCTCAAAGGGACTGGTATATACGCAAACGAAGACCTCACTAAACGACGCAATAGACTTGTGTATCTTGCCAGACAATTGAAACAGCAAAATAAAATAGTAGACACTTGGACTTACGACGGCAGGATACTGGTTAAACATCGCTCACTCCCCGACAACCCTGTACTAAGAACATCTGAAATCCGCCAGGAAAGTGATCTTGAGAGGTTTTCTTGAAACTAACGTGTATGCTTCCTGCATCGAACCGTAACTACCCGACTATACGGTAGATCTTCGACTAAATCATCAATTGTTTCCCAATTTTGGACTTAACTCTCTGTGGTCCATTGGTTGAACATTGCAGTTTTACGCTTATGGACATTTAGACAAGTTTACATGTGTAAAATTTAATGCCAATAATGGCATTTACACCATGGTGATTAATCTTTACTAAGATTTAATGCATTATATGGTCTATGTGTTTTGTTTCAGTAAAAATGTCAACGTTTCTGTCTTCATACTTAAGCCTGTTTATTGTTGTCAAGTGTCCAGGTCAGATCACATGGTGCGCCTACTGTTAACAAACTTCTTGTCACATCATGTTTCCACAATTTTCAGTTTTTTTAGGTACAACAGTACCACTTACGCTGATCCCTTTTGCCAAGGAGATCAAATTATGTTTGGTAGTATTATTCTACTGGGCTTTAGGTATATCCTTTTGGTCATTCAAACTTGTGTGCCCAAACTCATGCACGCGAGGTTTGTTTTGTAACCCAATTTTGCCTCTTTCACTTGTATTGTCGTCCGTTCACCATGTATGCATTAGTTTACAATTGTTTTATTTCACAGCTTGCAGACATCTTGTATTGAAAACGAAATCCCTGCCAAGTAAGGGTATAGGATGACTGCTGTTCTAAAATATAGTGTGGCACTGCAGTTAAATACCAGCTGGAGTCACAAGCTGACACTTTTTTGTGTGTTATTTGCTTGTGTGGCAAAGAATGACGTTGTATCAAGTTATTGTGTATCTTTATACATGTTACCTCAGCCAATCAGCATTAAGTATTCTAAATGCAAGTTATCTGACCAGTTTACTTACACTTTCAACTTATTGGGCAGGATCAATACGACTTCCCATACAATTTATGTTATATCTTGTATCATATTCATTCTTACTGACCTGCTATTGGCATTATGTGGAGATGTTCATCCCAACCCAGGCCCTTCGGCCTCTAACTTTTTGAATGTTCTACATCTGAATGTTAACAGTGTGACCGCCAATAACAAACTTGATGAAATCCATAGTCTGAGCATTCATAATGACATCGATGTTATATGTCTTAATGAAACTACACTTGATGTAGGTATTTCTAATGATGATATTTTGTTACCTCCGATAAGATGTGATCGAAATAGGCACGGAGGGGGAGTCTTAATATATGCTCGAGATTATTTAAGTGTCAAGCCTCGTGACGACCTTTGCAGTCCTGGGCTAGAGTCATTATGGATCCAGTTAAACGTTAAAAAACATAAAATTTTTGTAGCCACATTTTACAGGCCACCTAGTCAAGAACGGGACTCATTTAACGAGTTTCTAAGTTCTTTTCAAGAACAGATTGCTAAAGCTACGGTGGAATCCCCCATGCTCTGATTGTAACGGGCGATTTTAATCTACCAGGCATTTCATGGGGTTCTGAAACCTGTAACAGTGCATTTGAAAGGGATTTTTTAAACACTTGTCTCAGTCTCAACTTTAGTCAACTAGTGAAGGAACCCACAAGAGGGCAATCTGTTCTTGACCTCGTATTTGTTATGAATGATACATTAAATAGTAAAATTTCAAATCTTGCGACTATATCAACCTGTGATCATGAACCAATATTGTTATGTACGAACCTTTCCCTTGGGAATGTCAACGCCTATAAAAAAGTTGTGTGGAACTACTCTAAAGTTGACATGGCAAAAATGCATGAATTATTATCATCAGCTCCTTGGGATGCTTTATTCATTGATGATAACGTAGATGGTATTTGTTCAGGGCTAACCTCATTTCTTAAGGATGTTGCCGATGAGTGCATTCCCCATAAGGAAGTCACCATAAGACCTAAAGATAAACCTTTCATGACCAGTGCCTTGAGACACAGTATGAAAGTTAGAGATAGAGCCTACTAGAGGGCAAAGAAGGCCGATGCAACGAACGATATAAACAAAGATATTTACTGGGGGATATATCGTCAACTCAGAAACAATGTTGTCAACATGCTTAGAAAAGCCAAAAGAGAGTATTTTTCAAAAGTTTACAATATTCTATCAAATAAATCTACAGAAAATAAAAAATGGTGGTCAACTTTAAAAAAGGCATGCGGCTGGAGTCAGCACAAAAAGATACCTCCACTGATTGAAAACGGCTCAGTTCTCTTTGACCCTATAGATAAAGCAAATGCACTAAATAATTTCTTCGCAGCACAGTGGGTAAAGGATGATGTGTCCGAAGCTACCCCTATTCTTCAAGATAAAACTGATCAAAAGTTGAGTAATGTTACCACATCTGAGAATGAGGTATTAAATATATTGCAAAAGCTACAAGTGTCAAAAACCGGTGGACCTGACAATCTTCCGAATAAAGTATTGAGACTTTTTGCTCCGTACATTGCCGGTGCCTTATCTAAACTATTTAATTTATCTTTGGAAAAGGCGACTTTTCCAACACTATGGAAAGAAGCTAACGTTTTGGGGTTGTTCAAAAAAGAGGAAGATTTTCTGACAAAAAATTATAGACCTGTTTCCCTTTTATGTTCCGCCTCCAAGGTATTCGAAATTACCGTGTTTAACAGGTTGTATGATTTTCTGACAGCAAATAATCTTCTTACGGCATGTAATTCTGGATTCAAAAAACTTGATAGCACAGTTAGCCAGTTAATAAATATCGTTCATATGATAAGCTCAGCTTTAGATAAGGGAAAAGATGTACGCATGGTGTTCTTAGATATATCCAAAGCATTTGATAAGGTTTGGCACAGAGGTCTTCTTGTTAAATTAAAACAGCTTGGCATAGGTGATCCCCTCCTGTCATGGATTCAGTCTTACTTGAGTAATCGCAAGCAAAGGGTTGTATTGGATGGACAATTTTCTGAATGGATATCAATAGAATCTGGAGTGCCCCAGGGTAGTGTTCTTGGCCCTCTACTGTTTCTTGTCTTCATCAATGACCTTGTAGATGACTTAACGTGTAAAGTTTACATCTTCGCAGATGACACTTCATTCCTTGAAATTGTGGAATCTCCGGAACAAACGGTGATGAGTTTAAACGATAATTTGAGCGTAGTACAAGAATGGGGTGACAAATGGAAAGTAGGTTTTAATCCTTCAAAGACTGAGGAAATGGTTATTTCACGTAAAGTAAAAAAAGTGAACTATCCTCAATTAAAATTTAAGGACGAACCAGTTAAGAGGGTACAGGAACACAAACACCTGGGTCTTATTATTACACACAATTTATCATGGGACTCTCATATTAAGTCAGTTTGTACCAAAGCTTCAAGTCGCCTTGGTAAATGAAGAAAATGTATGTATATTTTACCTGTATCAGCTCTCGAGTCAATATATGTTTGTGGTATAAGGCCCATACTTGAATATGCTGCCCCAATCATTGACAATTGTACACAAAGGAGCAGTGGTATTTTAGAGTCGGTGCAGTATAGAGCGGCTTTAGCAGTTTCAGGCTGTGTGAACACGTCCAGTAGAATTAAAGTTTTAAAGTGCTTGGGGTGGCCGAGCCTTGCAGATAGAAGGAAATACTGCAAATTATTAATTTATTTCAAAATGGTTAAAGGCTTTTGTCCACCTCACCTCAGTGCGTTACTCCCCATTCAAAACACGGAGAGGCATAATTATTTGTTACGCAATGACACTGAGAGGCAGATACCAGCTGCTCGCACGAATGTGTTTGCTCGCAGTTTTGTTCCTTCTGCGTCTAAACTTTGGAACTCCCTACCCAATAACATTCGTAGTGCTCGTTCCGTTAATGTATTTAAAATTTATGTTAAACGGTTGCTTTTTCCTGCAAGACTCGACCATCTCCGTCACGGGCCCCGAAGGTTAAACATGGTTATGAATAGATTAAAGGTTGATTTTAGCGCCCTAAAGGCCCATCTTTACACGCGTCATTTGTGTGATACCCAAGCATGCTTGTGTGGTCATCACTCTGAAACAACTTCCCATTTTCTATTGCAGTGTCCCTTATTTGCAATTCCAAGACAAACTTTCTTGACAGGGGTTACAGAAATTCTAGAAACCAGTGAGAATGCAATAATATTTGACAATTTATCAGTTCCTGACAAGGTATCAATATGTTTATATGGTCATAATAATCTCACTTGTATTTCCAATCGTAAAATTTTAGATGCTACTATGAAATTTATACAATTGAGTAACAGGTTCGCAAATATCTTGTCTAACGATTCTGATGACGAGGACGACTTTCGTTAGTCGCTGACAATGCATGTGATTTTTTCTTCTTCATAATGATGTCTGTTTTATTCTGTTTATTTTACGTTACCTTAATTGTCATGTAATTCGTTTTTGTTCCGAGTTCATATGTCTCGTATTGTATTTTTTTCTTTCTTATATCGATGTGTATTTAAGACAGATGGTATTGTATTTGGTTGTACACGAGGAGAGGACACTACATTAGCTATATTTAGCTACACGTCCGATCCTCTTTAAAGAAATAAAGTATATTACTACTACTTGTCTGTGCACTTTACCCAGTTAGCTTGTCATTATTTTGTACTTGTTATCTCAAGGAGTTTCTTTTCTCTTTCCAACCTGAGTTTTGTTATCGCTATTTTGTGTGTTTCTCTTCTGTTCACGTTTATGCCTATTTCGATGTGTTGATTTGTACTTTTATTTCCTCATCCCTGGGTTTCGATAAAATATTATTCTGTGCGTGGGTATTGTTGATTAAAGTGCCAGTTTTTTTCCCATGCCTGGATTCGAAATTATTTGTCTAACCGAAAACAAAGGGTAAATTTAATGGCAATCATCTGAATGGGGTACCATAAATGCTGGTGTTCCCCAGGGCTCTGTTTTAGGGCCTTTATTATTCTTGATATTTATAAACGATGCAGTTGACATTGTGCGGTCGAATATAAAACTTTTTGCGGATGATACTTCCCTGTTCCTCTCGGTTTATAATCCAAACTTAACTGCAAATATGATAAATAGTGATCTCTTATCTATTGATTCATGCTGTGACGACTGGATGGTGACACTTAATGCCCAGAAAACCGATGCTATGTTAATTTCTCGGAAAAGACCCAGTACATCACCCTCCGTTAGTATTTCAAGATTACCAGCTGGAACAAGTGGATCAACATAAGCACCTCGGGCTTGTATTTCGGAATGACTTAAGATGGGATGATCATTTCAATACCATTGTGGCTAAGGCCACTAAACAACTAAATATTTTCAAAACGCTGCCATTTTGTCTCGACAGAAAAAACGTCAGAAATAATCTTTACCGTCTTTATTCGACCTCTCATGGAATATGGTAATGTTGTCTCGGATGGCTGCACTCAATTAGATGCATTGAAATTGGAGAGTATTCAATTGGCTGCTGCACGTGTTATTTCTGGTGCTATGCGCGCCACATTTAATGCTAAACTATGTGAAGAAACTAGTCTTTCTACATTGGCAAAACGTACACAAGTAAGTAAACTAATCTTAATGTGCGAAATTACTAATAATTTAGTTCCTGAATATCTTAGCAGTATAATTTCTAATGAACAAAATTTTCACAGAAAGTACATAACAAGACAGGTCCTTGACTTGCCTCAATTTACAACCAGAACTGAATTATTTGAGAATTCTTTCTTTCCTTCTACGATAGAACTTGGGAACCAACTGTCTCCTGATGTGAGAAACTCTACTACTTTAGTTGAATTTAAAAACAAAATTTCCTCAAATGTGACTCGATCACTCAAGCAAACAGAATTGTACTATGATGGTAACAGAATTGCCGTAGTTCTGCATCCAAGACTGCCTTCAGGCCGCAGCCAATTGAATGCCCATCTATTTGATATTGGTATTACTCAATCACCAAATTGTCGTTGCGATCAAGGGATTGAAGATGTCAAACATTTCTTTTTCGTTTGTCCTTATGCTGTTCCTCGTGATCACCTTCATAGAATAGTAACAAATTATACCCCTCTCCATCTTGATACCGTTTTATATGGCATTTCCGAAAGTACTCTTGATATTAATAAGAAAACATTCCTGGCAGTCCAAGATTACATTCTAAAAAACAAACGTTTTCAAACCGATGTTGTCACATGGTGAATTGACTTACAATCAATCTTGCTTTTATATTATAACTACACTCATTAATTATGAATCTTCAATAGGATGGATGTCAAATAGCAATTTTATTGCTTCTATACAATGGCCCACTGTCTGTCTTGTGATTTGTGGTGTCTTTCTTTACTTTGTTGATCTGGAGCAGTGCTCTTCCTCCTGGCAGTGTCGTTTTAACTGCCAGCAGTTTAGAGCTTCACTCTGGACCTTTGATGTCTCGTTTTTCCTGAGAGTTTGTCTTTTTCTGACAAGAAGGGTTAATGTAGGGCCTTGCCTTCCTTCTCCATTGGTTTCTTTTTTTGAATAAAATATGTTTAAACCAAGTAATACGATTTCACGATAATATCACACTTTAGTTTCCAAGGCATCTAAGTTGCATCTTATAAGTATCATTCTGACAATAACCCCAGAAACCTTTGGTTATGTTATTGAAACAATGTGAATTAATTTAGAGGTTCAGGAACTTCACCCAAGCTGGACTGGTTGCCCAATCCAGTCTGAGTGAAGCTACCTGGACCAAAGACCAAAATGCA
This sequence comes from Hermodice carunculata, assembly GCA_964020975.1. NCBI lineage: Eukaryota > Metazoa > Annelida > Polychaeta > Eunicida > Amphinomidae > Hermodice > Hermodice carunculata. The sequence goes on from OZ026616.1 coordinate 40,270,234, forward strand.
CTAGTCTCATTTACTCTGAGTAGAAATCTTAAATTCCGACTGCTATGGTGTTACACCTTCTGTTAAGAAGAAAATGCAATTCATAGGAGGACTATTTGAACAATTAAAATATTTCTGCAAAAAATTTACCAACCTTATTAAATTTACCCATCCTGCATGTCATAATACTTTTAAACTTTAATATATTCGGATTGTTCCAATAATACTTAGGTAAATAATGTTTACGTCTTTCTTATAAAGCAGCACACTCCAACACAATATGATAACCGTTGTTCATTACACAAAGTACAATATCCCTGGTGTCTAATGGTTCTGTTATAATGTCCTGTTTCTATAGGTAATCTATGATTGACTGTTCTAAACTTACACAGCTAAGTCAAGAGCGAAGAGGTCTGTTAGATCCTCACTTTTCTATGGTCTAACTGACTTTTACCATCTGGACCAAGACATAAATTTGCCCCCCTGCCGCAGCAATGAAAGTTTAGATTCCTGATCAGAAAGTGACCCGTGCAATAGAAATGATAAGAGTAAGGCAAATTCCTCCACTCTGCAATATTTAGAATAGCTCATTCTGTAGAAGATTGTGGCCTGAAGCAACAGGTCAAAGTAGTCACGTCAGGGCAAATAGGCGCCCCCCCCCCCCATGAAACTCTTGACTCGGTTTTCTAATATACTACAGCCTCCACGCCTTGAAGAGTTCAAGCCAAATGCAGCCATCAAAGATGAGAAGGCAGAAAAGACCATACACGTTCCGTTGCAGCAAACCCTCACAGACACACCCCTGACGACAGTCCAGTCTGGTCCCAAGCCTGACCAACTCCTCTCTTGTCCAATGTCATCCGATCAAGACACCCTCTGAGTGTGCCAGTATTGTGGAAATTACTCTTCCAAAGGCATTGAAAGTCATTATCATAAAAGCTGGTCCTTGTCCCATGCAGATTATGCTTATGGATTGATTGATATATTTTAACATCTACCGCTAGGGACACAGTTTTATCAAAACCCAGGGGTTGTGGTTTTATGATGACTGGCTGTCTGATACATGTACACCAAGACTGTGGGTTGAAGTAGTGAATAGACAATGGGTATTCTGCCCTCTCATTGTCCAAAATGGGTCACTGTGGCAGAAGAAAAGGTTTAAAAGTGTAATTGTAACTTTTGTGACGTTTACAATGATAAAACTGGATTTGCTTTAGCTAACATTTTAATGGCCGACTTCAAGGGTAAGTGGTTGTTGGACATGAGTAATCAGGACCTAATGTCCTTGGTCCCAAGGCTTTGATAATACACAGTCCTGCAGACAGGATAGATTTAGGCTTCACGCGGAGAGCCATGCCCTAATTTGCCTTTCTTTGACCACTTTTTGCAAAATTTACCTTTCATTTTATGATTAAATTAAGTGAGTGCTAAAAATGTGTAATAGGCATCAACCAGGTCAACCACATCTGCGTCTATTCCGGCCAAAGACTTGTACATTTTGAAAAAGACCCGATGGCTAAGTTAAGTGCATGTAGATGCACTTGTTTAAATTCTCATGTTCTCAAGCCTGTTATTTTTTTACTTTAGAAGACACTAATTTTCCAATGCAGAAGTTGATATAATGATGGTACTGCGCATTGTCTATGTAACCGAACAGAAGCTGCATATGAGCAGCCTGGAACTTGTTTCCACGGAAACACACCAACTTCAGTATATGCATGCAAGGTCAGCTGAACACCGCACTTCCACAATCCTCTTGCTTTGTTTTCATATTCTGATGGTTGTCACATTTCTAATTTTAGACATAGCTGCATATAATATCACGTACATGTACAAAATAACATAATATTAAGGAAGCCCATTGGTGTCAACCTCCCTTCACTTTTTATCTGGTCATGACGACATTTTATCTGGTTTGGACAACTTTTTATGTGGTCGTAACGACATTATATGTGGTCCGGACGACTTTTCATCTGGTCAGAACGACATTTTATCTGGATTGGACGACTTTTGATGTGGTCATAACGACATTTTATCAGGCCATAAGGACATAGAATGTGGTCATAAAGACATTTTATGTAGTTCGGACGACATTTTATGTGGTCATAACGACATTTTATTTGGTTAGGACGACATTTTATGTGGTCACAATGACATTTTATGTGGTCATAAGGACATAATATGTGGTCATAACGACATTGTATGTGGTTTGAGGACTTTTTATCTGGTCAAAACGACATTTTATCTGGTCCGGATGACTTTTTATCTAGTCATAACGACATTTTATGTGGTCAGGAAGACATTTTATGTGGTCATAACGACATTTTATGTGGTCATAACGACATTTTTATTGACATGACATTTTATCTGGTTCGGACGACATTTTATGTGGTCATAACGACATTTTATCTGATTAGGACAACATTTTATGGGGTCATAAGTACATTTTATGTGGTTCGGACGACATTTTATGTGGTAAGGACATTTTATGTGGTCATAACGACATTTTATGTGGTTCGCACGACTTTTTATGTGGTCATAAGGACATAATGTGTGGTCATAACGACATTTTATGTGGTCATAGCGACATTTTATGTGGTTTGGACGACTTTATATCTGGTCGTAACGACATTTTATGTGGTCCGGACGACATTTTATCTGGTCATAACGACGTCACATGTGGTCATAACGACATTTTATCTGGTTAGGACAACATTTTATGTGGTCATAACGATATTTTATGTGGTCATAACGACATTTTATGTGATCATAATGGCATTTTATCTGGTTCGGACGACTCTTTTTCTGGTCATAAAGACTTTTTATGTGGTTAAGATGACATTTTATGTGGTCATAACGACATTTTGCCTGGTTAGGACGACATTTTATGTGCTGGTATGTTCACATTAACGTTTCTATGTACGTTCTAAATTGTGTGCAAAACATCTAAGATTCTAATTGCACGTAATTAGCAAAATTTCTCCTAATTTACATACTTTTGAACCCCTAAATTGTTCAAAAAGGGTGAAAATCTCAGGTGTAGAACCACATATCGAGTTTCAGTAATCTATAGGAACCAGATGTCTTTGTGAAAGGTGTAATGGGTAATATCAGACTCCGCACTCTTGAAATTGTATTTGTGTTTTTGCCCAGAACCACTTCCCAGTAGTCATTACCCTATTCCGCAGTCCGAACTCTTTACTTTCCATAACTGAACTCTTTACTTTCCATTAGCTACCCTGTCCCGGTCTAACCTATATACATATGGAATTACTATTGTCCATATTGCCCACGTTCCTCTGTAAAATTTTGACATAGGCTGTATGAGCCCAAATAAATTAAAGAGTCTTCAGCGGGTAACTACTCAACATGTTTTGAAGCGTATTACCCGTACCAGGGACGTGTTATAACACGTCCACGCCCGTACATGTCTCTCTGAGTAACGGCCCTTTGTCTAGGCTAAATATTCAGCAAAGACAACCCACATAATGATAAATTAGCTAAATAAGTGAAGTTTTGCTTATAAATGCAGAGCTTCATTATGAAAGAAGAATACCTGTCAAAAACAAAAAAAAACACACACACAAAAAAAACATAATTACTAAATTTGTATAGCACAGGGTTATGATAGGAACAATTTGACTTACCCCTGAACCAATATGTACCCTTTCGAGCAGGACATCTTATCCTAGTTAAACCACCTGCCAGTGTAAAACTGAAGTGAAAACAAGCTGGGGCATTATATTCAGTCCCAGTGATTGTAAAATAAACAGTTGCAGCTAGACCACCTGTACAAACCAACGGAAATCCTAATAAAGACTGCAACAATGGACATCCTGCACCAGAAATGTAAAGCAAACTCCATGATGACACCTACCCCTCAAACAATTAAGCTCTATTTCACTGCCAACCCTGAGTTAATGTATCAACGTAATGTGTCCGGTTTGTGACATCTGAGAAAATACTGTGAGTGCTTTTTTTTTAATTGAGTGAATGTGCATATAGGCATGTCAGAAAATGTTGAAAGTCATTAGCATTTATGCCAAAAACATGTTATCAAAACAATTTTTCTTAACAGGATTCTGAGTACAACTAGGTAAACATGTAACTGTCGTAGGCCGCTGCTTGCTACCGATAGCGCCCCCCCCCCCCCGAGGGGGGTTAAACTGATAGCAAACATGCAAGCCTAAAATATCAGAAAGTGAATATTAAAACAGAAAGATGCCAAAAGATAAAGTTATGTAGCAAAACAGACAAGTCTAAAATCTTTAAATTATTGTAGCCAAACTTTCTAATAATCTTTGGATATTAACAGCAAAACTATGGGGCGAGGCAGAAAAGAATGAAAATCATTTGTATGTGAGTCAAGAGAATGCAATGAAAATATAATATTTCTTAACCAGATATCAAGTACAATTAGGCAAGATTGTAACTGTCGTCGGGCACACATTTGATTATTTTCTCATAATATATCATGAGGGCACACGTTAGCTGCAATAATATGTCCGTTTGTATGTTATGCAAAATACTAGCATCAGTTATGCTGGAAAGGAATATGTCTTATGGTAGGTGCAAAATTGATATTGATATCGTTACATTTAGGGTTTTTTGCAAAGTGACTGTTTTTACATGTAGTTTTTATCATTTTTATTTTCATATTTGTTGACTGTATTGAATGATGTTGATTCCATGGATTGTATTTGTTTAAAAAAATAAAAGTGACTGATCCTTAACAGCCAAAGAGCGATCCTCCTTGCCTCCAAAGCAGACCCAAGCTGCGGATTTTGTCTACTTCGCTGGGTGTAACAACAAGGAACTTGGTTTGCTTTGCAGGCAACGATCCATCGGTTTCGAACCATAACTATCACCCTTTTTCTGTTTGTTTGTGGTAAAATAAGTAACAAACTGGTATACCTCTGTGGCTGCTGTGGAAAGTTTATGTCCTTCTATATGTTATCATACGCTTCCTTGTCATTTCATGCACGACAATTTGTTTGCAATTCGGTGAAATTCAAGCCACATGTTACCTTGGGAGAATTGAGCGTAGAAGATAAAAGCCTTCAGAAAGTTTGTTTTGAAAAGCATGGGAATGATATGGAAAACAAAAAGCAGCATAGACCAACCTCCTAACTCCATTTTCAGCCATTCATGCCTGCGTGGAACCACCTCGCCCGATACACAGCAAGATGTTCAGTATCTATCTTACTGTGTACGTCACTAATATTACATTCAATCAATATTTTATGTTTATTGTATATTTAACTATGTTTTACCTTTGATTCGTGAGATGCATCAGCTTGCAACCCATCAAAAATTGTAAAAAGATACAAAGTCGTCCGAACCAGATAAATGTCGTTAAGACCACATAAAATGTCGTGCGAACCAGATAAAATGTCGTTATGACCAGATAAAAAGTCGTCCAAACCACATAAAATGTCATAATGACCACATATTATGTCCTTATGACCACATAAAATGTCCTAACCAGATAAAATGTCGTTCAGGCCAGATAAAAAGTCGTCCAAACCACATAAAATGTCATAATGACCACATATTATGTCCTTATGACCACATAAAATGTCGTCCTAACCAGATAAAATGTCGTTATGACCACATAAAATGTCATCCGAAGCAGATAAAATGTCCTTATGCCCACATAAAATGTCGTTATGACCACATAAAATGTCGTTATGATCAGATAAAAAGTCGTCCGGACCAGATAAAATGTCGCCCTAACCACATAAATATCGTTATGCCCACATAAAAAGTCGTCCGAACCACATAAAATGTCGTTATGACCACATATTATGTCGTTATGACCATATAAAATGTCGTTCGAAACAGATAAAATGTTGTCCAAACCAGACAAAGTGTCGTCCAAACCAGATAAAATGTCCTTATGACCACATAAAAAGTCGTCCAAACCACATAAAATGTTATGACCACATAAAAAGTTGTCCGAACCACATAAAATGTCGTTATGACCATATAGTACGTCGTTATGACCACATAAAATGTCATCCGAACCAGATAAAATGTCATCCGAACCAGATAAAATGTCATCCGAACCAGATAAAATGTCGTTATGACCAGATAAAAAGTCGCCCGAACCAGATAAAATGTCGTTATGACCAGATAAAAAGTCGCCCGAACCAGATAAAATGTCGTTATGACCACATAAAAAATGAAGTGAGGTTGACACCAATGTGCTTCCGTATCAATACTGGTTGCTCCATCAATGGTATTCCCCAGGAAAAAAAGTAAAGAAGTACCATACAGGTAAAACATGCTGAAATTTTATTGCTTGGAAGGCAGATCGAATTATCTTTACAGGATTTACAAGAAACGCGTGTTATGTCTATGGAAATTTTATGGCTTATTTGACTTTTACTTACTTAGCATAGGTCACCAGCCGAAGTGGCCTACAGATATAGCGGCAAACGTTGTGTCCTATTTTCATCCATCTTTGCATATGTGCGGCAAGGTGCAAGGACATTACTAGATAATTTAATTATCAACCACTGCAATATCACGACAATACATGGCAAGAATACACGTTTTAATGAAGCTTACATAACCTTTGTTTGTGGTGTACATAGTTGGGGAAGCTGCAATGACGTACAAGGCTACTTTGATTATCGACTACAATTGTAAAATTTAATTCAAACGTGTTTTCATGTGTAATTCGACAAACCGACAGCGACAGCTTCTGTTGTATTGCCATCAGAACTTTGCACTTCAGTTATTTATTTTTGCTTTAGGGCACGGTTTGTTGGGGCTAAGGACCACTATGACAATGATATCTGGCTGCGTGTCGTTATGTATAATGGCTGTGGCTTTTGGTAAAAGGATCATTCCGCAGGTAAGACTTTCCAGTCTAAGATACTTAAGAGGCAAGAAAAGTTCAGTGACGGATCTATACTAAAACGTCTTCCTTGCTCATTGCATACTGCTTAAATCATGTACTGGTGCCCATCTAAAACAACATGCCAAATCAGTCTTCTTGTAAATATTGCCCTAGACGTCTCCATAAGTGTCAGGTACACCAGTCATTGATACTTAATATGTTTTCATGCAACTGGCGTGCCGCATTGAGTATAGCACACCAATGGCAAAGATAGACGCTAATGTGTGGCAAGGAAAGTACAATTATCTCTCTCGAAATAAGTGAATGCAGTGTACTGCCAGTACATACAAATAGATACCATGTAATTTACAGATGCAACGTTTCGACAATAACGAATACGCATACAATTTAGAAAAAAAAGTCTGATTTATTATTTTTTACCTTTACTGTTAATATGATAGAATGGAGATTGACTTTTTGAACACTACCACATACTTTTTGCACGAATAAAACAGCACGTGTCACAAGTCGGAGAACTAAAAAGTGGCAGGCCTACCATGTCTCTTTTTATCTTTGCTGCTCGTGATTGAAGTTTAGATTTTAAGTGGTAAGGCCTATATGCTTTGGAGAAAAACGTAAGTTCATGTGGAATATTTCAAATGTTGAGAGGACCAATTTATATCCACAAGTTGCCTTTTATGGATGACTGCCTGTCTCAAGTCAGGAGTCAAATTTATTTATTCACATTGGTATTGGAAGATGAATATTGATGCTTTGGTCATTCTTGAATATCTGCTTGTTGCTATAATAATATTTGCTCTGATCATTGGGTTGAAATTGATTAATATGAGTAATATGTCTCTGAACTATTAAATAAATAAATACTTTATGGGCTATGTTGTGCTGTGGGCTGTCTTCTCATTAGACCCACAAAGAAGAACTTAAAGGCGGCAGGCCTGCCATGTCTCTTTTTTATCTTTGGTGCTGGTGATAAAGTTTTGGTTTTAAGTGGTAAGGCCAATATGTTTTGGAAAAAATCAAATCTGTTGTCAAAGAACAAAATTTCAGAGGTTGAGAGGACGATTTAAAACCACCAGTTGCTCTTAATGGGTCAATGCCTGTCTTAAGTCAAAATAATTTTTTACATTGTTTTTGGAAGATGAATACTGATGTTCTAGAAATTCTTGAATCTCTGCCTCTTGCTGTAATTAACTGTTCTATCATTGTTGGGTTGAAATTTATGAAATTTGTTTTTCCCAGCTGTTGGTATAATGGCAACATCGGCAGGGTGATGATTGCATTCAGCTAGTTAATACGGTAGGGCACAATGGTTTGGCTATCACTGATTCATAACTCCGCGACTCATGTTTGATTAGTATTTCAAACAGATCATCTGAATATAGTCACACACACACACACACACACACACACACACACACGCACGCACGCACGCACGCACGCATGCATGCATGCATATATATATATATATATATATATATATATATATATATATATATATATATATATATATATATATATATATATAAGTTTAAAAAGTTTGAGAAGTGTTGTCAAAATATGAATTCTCTGATCACATTTTTTGTCTTTGAAAACACCATTCTTCATCGTTTGAATGTGTAATATATATTTCAATAATTGTGCATGTGATATGTCCGTCTTATTTTCAGAGCCAACACAGGCAAAGCAATAGCATACCTCTCTTGACTAAATTTCCTGCGCTTCACAACAGTATCCCAGAACAAATCATGATGCATGTACCTAAAAATCTGTTTACTGGAGGCTATACCAAAATGCCTTGGAGGTCGCCGATAGCCAGCTTGTCGCTTGTCAATGAGAAAGATACGGGTATGATGTGGGCACAAAACACACCTTCAATGAGAAATAGATGTATGATGTGGGCACAAAACACACCTTCAATGAGAAATAGAGGTATGATGTGGGCACAAAACACACATGCCAGAAGAAGACGTCGACGAGTTCCCCTTGTACAGAGAAGCTCTTGTTCTTTCATGGGCAAGCTGTTGTCATCTGCGTCGTCTTCTCTGAGGATTGAGTGTCCTTGTAAAAGTAAACCAAGACACTTACAACCGCCCACAAGACAACCTAGGTTCATGAAATTTAAAACGTGGGTTAAATCAAAACATTGGACAACAAGTGGATTGAATTCGCATTGTTATGTGCCCAGTTGGTACACAGTGGATCAAGAGCCACAGAGAAGTATTCGCCTTCCACGTAGTGTACCCAGTGATACCAAGGTAACTAACAATTGTAGATCAAATAGGAGTTTGAGCAAAAATCACAGGCTGCACAAACATATGGATTCACTCGAATGCCAGAATATAGAAGAGACAGAGCATTCCTTCGCTACAAGGGAGGAAAAAATTATCGAGACATTTTTTCTGGCCTTATTTTGGTTCATAGGGGTAGGTGGGAATCTGTTTTTGTTCGTATGTGCGGTGTTTAAAAAATGTCTCGCAAAATCACAGGACATCCTCATTGCTCAGTCGGCTTTTATTGACCTATGTGCTACAGGAATTCTTAACCCTTTTGCTGCCATAAACCTGTGGTTGGGCGCCAATTATCTGACAAAGTCTTTGTGTGGCTGCCAAGTGGTATTCACCTACATAAACATTCACATGTCGTACATCACTGAAATGATGATGGCCGGCCTTGTCTACTCATTCCTGAACAAGCGGTTTGCCTTGCTCAGAAGGAAAGGCACAATTCTGTTGCTGAGTCTTTTAGCTTGGATCCTGTTGCCGAGCGCAGTGGCTCTACTTTTCGTCATCGACATTACGGAGGTTATTTATGATTATAAGTTTGGTTTTTGTATTTTCTCGGGTGCATACGGGTATGAGCAGTTGTATGCTAAAATGCACATTGGGTTCATCCTTATTTTTATGGTACTTCCGGCTTCTTGCAGCATAAGCTGCTATGCGCTACTGTTTCTCAAGGTCAGGCTGGCGGCTGGCAGTGCCGCAGGGGAGGGGACACCTTCAGGTTATCGCACTACTTGCCGATTTTTGTTGGCTGCCTTTATAATAAAAATTTCTGTCATTTGCCCAACTCTTATAATAGGGCTGATAGATCCAGAAAGAGTGTTCCTGGCATACTGGGTGTTCAGGACAAATGCTAATTTATTAACCATAGAGAGTGCAATACACCCGTATCTTTATGTGCAAGCCTTTTCTGAATACAAAGCCTTTGCCCTGCGGTTCCTCCGCATTTCAAGCGATGGCTCGTCCTCTGACAGAAACCGATCTGACATAACAGAAGGCAACCTTCAGACACTGGGAGACAGTGAGAATAAGTTTTGATTACTATCCATGTACGAGGCCGCAAGTTCTCGCATCACCCTCCTACTCTTACAGAAATCAGAATGTTTGGACAATGTGCAAACTTTGCTCAAAAGTGTACATAAATCAATATAGAAGGATCAGAACCCGCAATACAGCGATAAATGTTGCAAGTACAAAATCTGAAAGTACGTCCAAATAATCGGAAGTGCCGTTTTCAGCATGGCGCAGCATGCAAAACCCGATTCCTCATTGCATGATTCTGATATAAACATATGCAGTGTATCCCTAGCTTCAGACACTTAGTTGTCAACATATAAAGGTCAACAGAGATCAAAATTGATGCTGTTACCTTTGAAATTGAATATTTATTAGCACAGACACAATTTCTACAAGAGATGATAGTCCCCAAAACAGTTTGAAACATATTTTCTCACTTACCTGCGCGGTAACATCACTTTGTACCAAAACTTTCCTGGAGCTGGGATGCAACAATGTTAATCCAGCACCAATATGGCCATCAAAGCGGAGAGCTGTCCCACAGCAACTCATAGCCAAAGGGGTTTTTATAGAAAAACTATCAATTTTAACAGTCTTAGAACACATGTAGTAGTACTACAGTCCTTGAACATCACGGTCCTTTTTATGAACATAAAATAACAATAAGAAGACGTTTCTATTAAAGAATAATGCCAGGAAGTGATGTTGAAAATTTCAGCATACAGGTGTACTGTGGATGATTTAAAAGGGAATAGATTTCGAATTGACTTCTTGCAGACACATCGCGCGTTCCAAAAGATTATAATTTGGAATCAGCTAACCGTACAATTGACGCATACACGCCAACTTCAATATCCATTTGAAGCTGAATTGACAAAGAAATGTCACAGGATTTATAAGTTAATTCATGGATCTGTCACATCAAGATTTTCATTGTATTCGTCTTGAATCCATCATATATATACATATGTTCCGTAGCGTGATTGGAAAAAATTGCCTGTTTCGGAATCGCGCTGCGTATTTCAGGAATCCCCAGAAGGCGTGCCATTTTGAAAAAAAAATCTTTGTTTAAAAAGAAGTGTGAATAATGGTTGCATAGATTTTGCAAGAACTGTGTTTTTAAATGAAAGTGGTTTATGTTTAGCATCGTAAATATGTTAAGAATGTATCAATGGTATTTTGTGAATGTAAAGTTTCAAGATCATTTGGTGGCAAAATGTTGTAGTACTGAAATTGTTGATAGTGAGGACGTCTAATATTTTGCGTATTTACTGGAAGCAAGTCTTGGGAATTGGAAGGTAAATTTGCAACAGTTCTGCGTTGAAATTTGTTTCGTTCTTATATATACGTCTGTATACATGTGTATAATAAAAGCCATATCTTGTTATCTATATCACCTGGATTTTGATAGTGGTAACAGTTGGTTTGAACACTGGCGGGAAAAGAAGGGATTGAGAAAACGTTCCGTAGTATTTGAAGATTTACATTTATATTGTATAAAAAAAATAGTGTCTTTTTGTCCAGAGCCACTTCCTAGTAGTCATTATTCCGCAGTCCGAACTCTATACTCTCCATTAGCTAACCTGCCCCTGTCTAACCTATATACATATGGCAGTAGTACTGTCCATATTGCATACGTTCCTCTGTAAAAATTTTACATAAGCTGTATTAGCTCAAATAAATTAAAGGGTCTTCAGCGGGTAACTACTCAGAACATGTTTCGGACCCTATTAGCCGTACATGTCTCTGTGAGTAGCGACTCCTTGTCTAAGCTAAATATTTAGCAAAGACCACCCACATAATAATGAATAAATATGAACGTGGCAAATGATCAATTAGCTAAATACGTGAAGTTTTGCTTATAAATACAGAGCTTCATTATGAAAAAAGAATACCTGTCAAACAAACCATAATTACTAAATTTGTATAGTAAAGGTTCAGATATATACAATTTGACTTACCCCTGAATCAATATGTACCCTTTCTAGCTAGACAGCTTATCATAGTTAAACCAGCCGCCAGTGTATAACTGAAGTGGAAACAAGCTGGGGCATTATATTCAGTCCCAGTGATTGTAAAATAAACAGTTGCAGCCACACCACCTGTACTAAACAAGGGAAATCCTAACAAGGACTGCAACAATGGACACCCTGCACCAGAAATGTAAAACAAACTCCATGATGACACCTACTCCTCATTTTGAAAGTCTATAAACTATTCAGCTCTATTTCACTGCCAACCCAGAGTCAATGTCTCAACGAAATGTGTCAGGTTTATGGCATTTGAAAAAATGCTGTCAATCTTGAGGAATTTTTTAATGTTGAGTAAATGTGCATTTAGGCATGTCAGAAAAGAATGGAAGTCATTGGCATTTATGCCAAAAAACATGTTATCAAAATAATTTTTCTTAACAGGATTTTAAGTACAATTAGGCAAACATGTAACTCGTAGGCCACTGCTTGCTACCAATAGCCCCCCCCCCCCGTGGGGGGGGGGGGGGTAGCCTGACAGAAACCTAAACCTAAAATGTCAGAAAATGAATATTAAACCAGAATGATGCCAAAAGATAAAGTTATATTAAGTAGCAAAACAGACAAGTCTAAAAACTGTAAATTACTGTAAGCAAACTTTCTAATAATCTTTGGATATCACCAGCAAAATTATAGGGCAAGTCAGAAAAGAATGAAAATCATTTGTATTTAAGTCAAGAGAATGCAATGAAAATATTAACCAGATATCAAGTACAATTAGGCAAGCTTGTAACTGTCGTAGGTTGCTACTTCCTACCGATAGCCCTTGGGGGTTTAACCTAACAGAAAACAAGCTAGCCTCAAATGTCTGAAAGGTGAACATTAAAACAGAATGATGCCAAAAGATAAAACTAAGTAGCAAAACAGGCAAGTCTAAGTTCTCTAAAATTATTGAAGCCAAACTTTTTAACCATCTCGGGATATTTACAGCAAAATTTGTACAAATATTTAATCAAAGTACATCTTTAAATACTCTTGAATAAAGTTTGTTGTAAATATATTTGGTTCTAGATGCAAAGTCCTGAAATTTAGAACAAATACGACCAAATCTCAAAATCTGTGACAACAAACGTATTATATCCAATAGTTTCCGAAATGTTACTGTCCGGGAAAGAAAAATGAACTACTTCAATGTTAAACCCATCTATTTTGTGATAGACTTTATTAAAAAACATGTCATTAGTGACATGAATATCCAAGTCCAAAAACACATCTCTGAAACCATCTAAATTGTTACCCTCCAAAGGGATATCTTTTGGGTAAATTTCTTTGGCAATTTCACTGAAATTTAGTTTATTTACACAAACAATGTCATCAATACATCTTGCGTTGTTTGATAATTTTGTAGTTATTTGAAAGTCCTTTATCATCAATTTATCCATATATTTAAATTCAAGTCAGGTTGGTTGAATATAAATCTGCCAGTAATTTTTTTTGCAGATGATCCCAAAATTGTTACCTGCCTTATCTATGTTAGTTACTACAAATCTTTCTTGTAATTCTGCCTTATCTATGTTAGTTACTACAAATCTTTCTTGTAATTCTTTGACTGCTTTTGAACCTTAAGGCTGGTTTAGATTAACCGTATTGAAATTGTTAATGTGGGATTTGTAAAGATAAATTCTATTTCTAAGACTCTTTTCAAGTTTGATAACCATCCTTCAAATTTCTGAAATTCCATTTTTTCTCTCTTTGGCCATTTCATACAGTAGGAATCAAATGCATCACATGTATCCTGAAAAATACTGTCAATGTTCAACTTGGGACATATCCAAAATTTGTACCCTTTTTCATCATTTCTTTTAAACTTGAATTTTGTATTATATCCGAATTACCTGTGAATACATGTTTGTGGTATGAGTCAACAAAATTAGAATATTTACTGTTAGATACATAGTCACAATTTTGATTCGCTGCAATATCCTCAAGAGTAATTGAAGCCAGAAATTTCTTGTAATTCATGATACTTTGTGCAATATTGTTGCCATATTTATAGGTAATAATGGGGGATCTTTTATTTTGCACTCCTAGGGAATCATGTTACGAACAAATTTCAATTTGAAAAGGGAATCAATAAATTTGTGTTTGAAAGGAATGCTGAAAAACATTTGATCTAATTTTTCTTATTAGAATCTGGTTTCCGAATAGTTGTTGTGTGAGCATACACAATTTCACAAAAAAATTGCGGAAATGTGTGTTCTGAATCAGTAAGACCCAAATATTGATTGGTTCTTGTTATGTCTCGAAACGATAGTGCTTTAAGAGCTGTATGTAATTGATCAATGCCATTGGAGAAAGCCTGTAGTAAATTTTGCACAAGGTCTTTTGTATCCACGTTCCTAAATTTCCTGTTTTTTTCCGTGTTTTTCTTTGTCCCTGACTTCTTCGTCTTTGAATATCAGCCTGATTATTATGAAAAGGTGTGTGACTGCTGTCAAGAGTTACAAAGTCCAAATTCCTAACATCACCGAGCGAGGCCTAAAATTCTGTCATTGAGTCCATAAGGAAAAGCCGAATTAAGTGTTTTGATCCAAAAATCTTCCATTTGTAATAATTTCCTTGTGTTTACAGAACTGTCTTGGTCTAACAAATTTGGCTCTATGTAATTAATAATTTGTATCCGGCAATCCAAATGTGAATGTTCCTCAGAATTGAAATGGTAACACACAAAAATAAATGAATAAAAATAAATGATATCTAATCTGAGAGAGTGTGTACGTTAGTTTTCAAAGAAAAGCGTCTTTTAAACACGGAAAAGGAAAGATTTCAAGGTCCTATTGATTGAATGGATACCACAAATTAGAAAGTTGATGTTTAGGGTCGTTCGAAATGATATCTGAAAACCAAAATGTTAAATTTCAGTTTTGAATAGTGTTTTTTTTAGCTCCAAAAGTGTACACATTTGCGACAGGAAAGCGCGCGAATTTTCTCCAATTATGGCCCGATGTGGGATAGTGTTAATGACGTCACAAACGCAACCCGCTGGCCATGGTGTATGTGTTCTGAGGCAGAGTACCTTCAGTTTGCCAAGAGTTATGGCAGATACAACAGAGCATAGTGATTCCGGAGAGTATGAATTGAGTTTTTATTATGTACGTTGTCTGATGATTATGAAGAAGAACTAATAACAAAAGCTGAAGCAGCAGAGGAAAAGATCATTCAGCCTTACACACATGAGGGGGCGCCCAGAACCCTACCGTCAGCAGTACTGCAGGGAGTGCAGCCGTGGTACAGCCAGATGTTCCCAACTTGCTGTCTGGGCAATGATGATTCGTTGTAAAAGAGATATTTCCTATCAAAACGTAAAATATTCCGTTTAACAAGAACAAGTATAAATAAATTGGAATTTGCGTCAAGATGGGCCAGGTCTTGTAGTGTTTCAAATTCTAGCATTCACGGAAACAGCTACGGCCTACGCCTAAGGTATATAAAAGTCTTAACAAACAGTCACTTTTCTCTTCCCATAAGTGTGGTCTATGGATGATTAAACAAAAGTTTGCATTTATGAATATAGCTTTCATTATCAGTATAACTCCTACCTGGCAGTAACTTCACGACCCTTGGAGGGCAGTAATTTACGTTTTCGTATACATTGTCATCAGTGCACGTGTTTTTGACATCCTTTATTTCAGAACGTATCCATTATGTGACAATGGTAAATATTTTCTTGTGACTGACCTTTTTTCTGGTTCCATATGAACGACAAAGGTACAATAAGATGGAATTTCTTACACCCGATTATTGGGAACTGGCCGTGGACTGTCACAAACACTGGCAGATGACTGGATATGGGATTGAACACCTCGTAATATACAGTAGTAATTGGACATACACATAACAGTGGCCAGGTAACTTAACCTGTTACAGTCTCAGACTGTCCGTTCAACCCTAGACCTGGGTTTGGAACAAGAGCGGTCCCTGTTTGTCCATTTTTTCCACCCATTTTTCTATCAACTAAATTGAGTCTTGTTACATTGTTACTTTGTAACAACATCCTAGACCAGCGTTGTCACTGTGACATTCGGTTGATAATTATGTGATACATTAAGTATAGTATAGACACACATGGATTGTGAAAGAGGTCAAGCATTGACTTATCGAGTCACTCGACATGGCACAGATGTTGGCGTATACTTCCTACGTAGCCTAGTTAAGGAAACCGAAGAACTCGGAGAAAACCACCATGCACATGCTGCCCAGGACGAGGATCGGACCCGGGTCGCAGAGGTGAAAGGCGAGCGTCTTACCGTTCAGCCAACCGTGCACCCATACATTGTAACAGTCGTAGAATTACTAGACCTGTATTCTGCTGTTATGCAAGCTTTGAAATCGGAATCATACTGAAGATTAATTTGTAAATTCTGTGAAAAAAAAAACACCCCCCACCCCCCACCCAAAAAAAACAATGAATCACTGTTCCTGGTTTTATGAGTAATGCATAGTTTGGCCAGTTCCATGAATCCTGTCATTGGCCAGTGATGCGACCGTATTTGGCAACAGCCGCAGCTCTTTCTCGCCAAAACTATCCTAAACATCGTCATATTTGACAAATCATTGTCACTTTCCACAAAAATAGCTTAGATCGGTCCCCATGGCCTTGCCACTTATCCCTTTAAATCTTGACTGTGCTGATCCACGCTCTCCGTAATTTCAGGTCTTTGGGGGAATTTCTACATGCATTTTTAATCCTGTTGGTTTAAATATATTTTATTCAAAAAAGAAAACAATGGGGGAGAAGGGCAAGGCCCTATATTGACCCCTCTTGTCAGAAGAATCCTGTTGATAAAGGGTGAAAAAATATATTTAAACCAAGTGACACTTGACAGCCATGGCTTTCTAGCATTATCGGAGTCTTTTCTGTCAGTCAGTGGTGTTGCGTTTGTGACGACACAAGCCTTTCGCGCCTTGTGGGTGTCGGAAATAAACGGAAATCGACGTTTGAAGAAGCAATGAGTTTTTAAAATAAAAATATGAATAAAATTATTATTTTCACATCCATTTTTTTAAATTGCACTCTCTGGTGGAAACAGCCCAAGAGTCACCTATGTATCAAATTTGAACATGGTCAATCAAGAGGACCTTTAAAAAACTCTTAAGGTATAATATAGTGATAGCATATATTGTCGACACAACCGATATTGGCCGCTGCAGAAAGTGTTCTCAGTAGGCAGGTATCTACAAGGGAGAGGTGTTTAAACACGAAAATTGACCATTTGTTAATGGGCATAACGGAGCAACATTTACATTAGACAGATGTAAATGTTATTGAGGTGTAAGTTACATGTAGCATAGATTTTACAGCATATATATATATATATATATATATATATATATATATATATATATATATATATATATATATTGAAATGCTGTCGTTTAATGATAGTAAATTAATATGATAAATTAGACAATTCTTTATGTATTTGAACAGTGAAATTATAAATTACTTATCTCATTTTCCTCAAATTTTCTATTCATTACTATACATCAGTAAATTTCAGTTCATAAATGTATACATTCCAGAAGAATAACGTAAGAAATACTTCAGGTTTCTTACGTGGTCTTTACAAACATCGCATTCAACCCAAGCACTGGCGATTACTGTGGCCAATCGCATGTTGTGCTTGAAATTCCTAGAGCCAATCACATGTTATCCTCCCCATGACAATTTCCTTATTTCTGATATGCGTGGACGTTTACGACTTGAGCACTTGGTATTTGCAGCCAGCTTGTATAACTTGATTGCAAAAGCAACCAATCATAGGGGTCTTTATGATGTAGACTGTGTTTGTACTGTTTTTTCAGACCCAACAAAATACCATGATCATGTATGAAATGATGCAGTTGTAATAAAGGTCATTCATTCACATCTCATTGTTCACGTGATAATTCTTGCATGTATAGTATGGCTGATTCAGATTTTGCTGAGCATTAGGTTCAACACAACTGGATGCGTCAAAACATGTTGCAAGGATTGCATTCGAAAGGAAAATGCCAGGGATACAGTATGTAGCGCCTCAGATAGCAAAGGAACAAATCATGATCATTCAGTACCCACATGGCTGTGGGTACTGAATGATCATGAGTGGGCAAGCCTAATTTAAGACGTCAGTGCCTACTGAACGATAATGCAGGTCAGGTTGGTTATTTGAGCATGTGCGGCGCTGGCGGAAGTCACCCTCATAGGAATCTGCGCGTACGCAACATACAGAAAATGCACTTTTCGACCGATTCTGGACAGTGCTCGTTGCGGTTTAAGAAGTTGGGCATTTAGACAATTTTCCTTAATTCAATATTAAGTACGACCGTTTTTCTACTTGAGTCCATTTTGATTTATGAACTTAAAAATGGCCCTGTAATCTGCCTTTACCTGTGAATTGATTATTCGAGAGATGTGTCTGGGGTCTTCCACTTTCCCACATCCCTGGCAATAGGTTCTCCACTGCTTACAATTATGTTTGCGTCGTTTCTCACCATTAAATTTGTATCCATGGGCGGTTGATGTAAATGGTCTGGTCTGCAGACATCACATGTTTTCACCTGATGTGGCTGGTGGTCGATTGTAGGTGATTATTTTCAATGTAATATAAATTTATGTCATTGATGCGAGACTTCAATGTCTTCTCTACCGTCTCCTGCGAAGGACCAGTGAATGTGTATTGATATGACGCGTATATCTGTTAATCTAACTCATGTTATTGTGCAGTATCAAATTTTGTCTAAGCTGATGCAGCAATAAAGCTCATTTCATTGTATGGAGTTCAATAGTGCCCCGATAAAGCGGAGAAAAATATTGACATTTCATATCGAAGTGCTCAAAAGCATTTTGTACGAATATAGACGGTTGTATCTGTTCATTGATTCAAAATTGTTATTCGTTGCAACTTCCCATGTATAAATCCTTAACTCCCAACAAATCACACACATATTTCAAAAAGATGAATTTCTCTATTAAAATAAAATTCAATCCTGTAACAATGCAACCTTCTACCAAACATTCTTTGATTGATTCATGATTATTTCTTTGGTATGTTGTTTTCAGGCGAGACCGATTAATTTGTTCGGGAAAAATGGACTAAATCATCATACTGGAAATGCCGATATCTTAAATATCAGAGTAAGGGGAAGTTGACGAGTATGAAGTGTTTCAGGCTAAAGACCAATATCCTTTAATATAGGAGAATACCACGTTAATAGCCTAATTTCGGAGAATTGTTTGTGATCTTGACGTATATTTAAGCTGCCAGGTATAAAAAAAGTAGTAGTGAATAAAGTATATATACACATATGATCGTTGTCTTTGATACTTCATCAAATGGTCATTTCAACTTATATGCAATTTTATTACCAGTGTGCAAGACGGTTCTGGGATCACAGAAAAGAAGACAAAAGGGACCGGCCAGAGGAGTTCAGTCGGTCATAATGGTCAATCCGTTTTGCATAAAAGGACCCAAAATAGATATTCTTTTAAACTTTAATACTTTACACTACAGATGTTCATCTTGCTTCCTTTACCTGACAAACTTTACTTTATTGCTCTTCTAATTGGTCTCTTCTAGCGAAAAGTTATATCCGCTTCCTATCGCTTAAAACCCGATGATATTGGGCCATGTTTCTAATGTTCTTAGCTGGACGCCAGTCAGTGGGCCCCGGATAGCAGGCCTGGGGTCTGCTACTCTGTTGGCTCTGCAACACTTTTCATTAATATTCGCGGTATGCACCTGCAAGCTCCATACTGATCATGACGGTTTTTGTCAGATACTCTGAACCAACAAGTCAATATTATTCCTCTTATCCATGCCCCCATTTTATGTGTTGTTCATGCCTGCATCTTCTCCAGTTGTCATCGTTTTGTTTGAACATATTTATTTCAACTGGATCGCCGTATAGTACATCGAGATGTCACTAATCGGGGGGTTCTCCAGGACATGGAGTGACACACAAAAAGTATATTACAAAACACACAGGACAAAACATGAACAAAGTTACCCATTTAACAAAGAAGCTGTACACATTTTTCAGATTTGTACTCCGCATACAGGAATCAAAATAAAAAAAGTCACCAATATGCAAAACAAAGAAAGATAGTTCACTACGGGTAGAATGCAAACAGATACATCTATACACTGTTCACAATAATACAGACCAGCGGTTAAAAAAAAAGGGGGGGGGGCACAAGAGAAATAAATTTGCGTAAGTCAGCGACTAACTAAATTGACATGACTGCTTGTGCTTAACAGAGCTAAAATATGAAGCGTCTTGTGTCTACGATGTATCTGTGGAAAGCATCACAAATTTGTATGTTGAGGGGAATGGACAATTCGTCGCTACCAAGGAGAAGGATATGAGCTAGCCTGTCAGTTGCTGTGTGTATAATCAGATTCGGGTGGACGCCGGGAGCTATAATGGGGATGACGGAGTTGAGAAGTTTAGTTCTGTAAGTTGAATACTTTGGACAAAAGAACAGAAAATGTTGGAAGTCTTTAGTTGGGAAGGAACAGGAACATGTAGGTTATGGGATGATGTTGACTTTATAGAGATCAAAGTTAAGTCTCGAGAATCGAAGACGAAGCTGGGTATGACAAATGTTGGCAAATCTGTGTCCTTGGGTATAGTGAACAGGAACATAGTCCACTGCTTGTAGAGTTGCTTTCAGTTTTGATTTAAATATTTCTTGGGAAATTGAGTCTCTTATGTTAGAAGGAAGATTGCTCCACAGCTTAATAATGTCAGGAAGGAAGGATTTGTCTGAGCGATTAGTTTTGCAATAAATGGGACGTATGTATGGTACGTCCCGTGCACCCTGTCCCTTCCCATGCAAGAATATATATATATATATATATATATATATATATATATATATATATATATATATATATATGTGTGTGTGTGTGTGTGTGTGTGTGTGTGTGTGTGTGTGTGTGTGTGTGTGTGTGTGTATAAACTCCAAATACAGTACTTCATCTGTACTGAATAAGTACAATGAACTTGGCCGTGTCAAATATGGCATTCACGCATACCTGCCTCCATTCAAAAATTCCTTTTAGGAATGGGGATTTGGTGCAGTTGGTATGTGCGTTTCCCATTTTCCGCTTGGTGATTGGTGCCGAAGATTGCTGATTCGAGACCTCGAGACCCGGCCGTTCCGTGGTCACAAAAACATATAGAAAGGTAGAAAATGCTTCTCTTATTACGGTCTCTCCCAATAATAAGGGGAAAAGTCTGTCACAATAAGGGAATAAATCTTACTCGTTACTTTAGGCTCAAGTTTCCTTTTACATGAAAATCACAATTACATTTCTTTAGTGTTTCTAATGATAAATGAAAAAAAATCTTATCTTGATGTTCAATAGTTTGTAATTTTTGTATAAGGTGTAATTCAGTTAATTCAAGTCGTGACAAGAACGGAAAATAATACATAGTATGTAATGTAACTTATGTGCATATGTGTGCATGGTTGTATATATTGCATAATATCACGTCTGTATGTTTGATGCAGCAATAAAGTTTCAAGTTTCAAGTTTCATAGTGATTTTTCTGCCGATGTAACAATAGTTATTTATGTTGCACTTTCTAAGTGCACACAGGAGAGTCACCACTAAGAAATAGCCTATAGCACATCACAGACGATCGTAAACATGTCGGTTATGGTTTAGGGAAAATTTTTATTGTAAATTGGGGTTAAAGGCACTTGTGGCCTTATTATGGGCGTACAAACCATGACCATTTGGCGGACCGAAACGTAATGAACGAAGTTTCTTTGAACATTAATGAGACAATAACTGCCCTTGCAGTTGCAACTTTTGTTATGACGCCAGGCTAACATACATATGATGACGCAAGAGAAGCAGTTTGTGAAGTGTTGCAACTGTACTCACTTCACGTGGCAAACGGCGACATCCTGGTGCACAAGCGATAGCGCTCCATTTACATTCTTCTGATACAAACACTGTATCCGTAGTTACCCTTCACGACACAATGTGTTTGTTTTTTCTTTTCCTGAATGATTAATGTGATTTGCACTTGTTATTGTGAAAGGGTTCACATGTTGCAATGATGTGATGTCATTTTCATAGTTTATCTCAGTACCTACAAACACCAGGTTGTGTGCATGGAATTACAGTGACGCTCTATTTAAATAGTGCAAATTTTTGAATGAATGCTGGTTGCTCAACAGGCAAAAGCTGTACAACAAATTATCGTATAATCCTGAGGAAGTCATCACGAAATGATATAACATCTATTCAACTTAAACAGAGAAAATTTCTTGGCATCAGAAGAATTTCGCTTGACGTGACGTCAATGTGCTGGCCTTGACAAATGACATGATGAATGTAATACTTCATTTCGTAATATGGGTGGGTAGATTAAAAAAAAAAACAAAAAAAAAAAACAACAACAACAACAACAACAACAACAACAACAAAAACAAAGGAAAGTGCGTTATGTGAGTAAGTGCTTTCACTCTGTTACAGTTGTAACGTTGATGCGACTGGCTTATGACCATACTGACAATAATAGAGGCATATATACGAGCTGTTTATACAGCTTCCATTGTCTCTTATCTCTACCAGCAATATAGATGAATAAGGATACTTTACCGAACGAACGGACCCACGCAAAAGGTAAAAAGCTTGACGGTCTGAACTATCGACCAATATTTCTGACCTGTGTCCTGGTTAAAGTGCTATTACATATACTTCTTAGTAACGCCTGGAAATATCTTCATAAATATGATATTTATACATCCCAGCATGGTTCTAATCCGGCCTGCAAAACCCAATTTGTGGACGACTGGCAAACAAGATCTATAGATTGTAGACGCCGAGTTGATATTACTGTATGGGATTTTGCGAAGGCTTTTGACAAGGTTCCTCATCAAAAGCCTCTAATAAAGCTTAAATACAACGGGATCCGTGGTATCTCTCTCACTTGGATCCCAGACTTTCTTGCCACCAGAACTCAGTAAGTTTCTGTGAATGGCTTTAAATCCACTTACAAGAATGTCAAGTCTAGGCCTCCTCAAAGTTCTGTACTAGGTCTTGTCCTATTCCTAGTCTACTCCCACAGATACCTTGGAATCACTCATGACTCTAACCTAAAGCTGAAAAAATTGTACATGAAAAACAAACTCTTCACCAACTAACCCTCTTTTTCCATCTTACTACAATTTCTTTTAAGAACAGTTATTATGCTATATTTTACACACTATTTTGACGATACTTGCGCGAGTCTGATTGTTGTAGCGGAAAATTGAAAAACATTATGGATATTAACAATCTTTGCATATCAGTAATTTACAACATAAAAATGGCGAGAGCAATTGGGGAATTCCCGCTTGATGGTTATTTTGCACTGCCTTTTTTAAAGACATCTGGGAAAAAAGCTTGCATGTGGCATGGCGTTGGTGACACTTGTGACATTATTGAGCTCGAACCTTGTAAACAACCCGAAAAAGTTGCAATGCAATCGCAAATGTTTCATCATATATAGAAAATGAATTAAACTTTTTATGCTCATCTTCAGACGTCTGAGTTTATTAGCTATTCTATGCTCAATTACGATATATGCTTGTCTCATATGCCTTTCCATAATCAACATAAATTATTTGTCGTCAGCACATTGTAAATCAACTAGAATTTTGTCATTCCACATGCTTTCACATGTGGGCTTATCGACCTATTAAACCATTCATTCTGTGCAGCTGACTGACGAAATTGTATTTACTCAAACTCCATGGTATAGCATCCAGACTAAGCCACCAGTGAGGCCCGACTTTTTAAATGGCTTCTTTTAACAATAAACATTGCTGTAGAATATATATGACTTCTACTGGTATGTCTTTCAGTCCTTCTAGTTGGTAAAGTAATTTTAGGTATACAATTATTGTTTGGTATGAGGGTTGAGCATTAAAAAACTTTTCATTTGTATTTGTGTGAAGTAAATCTTAAAATCAAACACGACAAATTTATCGGACGTTATATAACAATATTACTACTACTAGTACTACTACTACTACTACTACTACTACTACTACTACTACTACTACTACTACTACTACTAATGATAATCTTGATTTCAAGTCGGCAATTTAAAAAATCATTAGCACAACAACACCATTGTTGGGCTACAAAGAATGGAAAGAAAAAGAAAGAGACGTAGTGTGTACAATGAGCTCGCAAAAGAAACTATATACAGCCGGTCTAACCAGTTACCAGGGGCCAAAGAAGATCGTGGGATCTGCTTAAGATGTGGTTTGACATAAATGCACATAGAACAATATCAGAAGCCATCAAGCCATGCTTTGATTAACTTCTTAATGTAGTTCATATCTAGGGATTCTTTAATTGAGGAGGCAATTTGTTCCATAGCCAGGTCCCTTGGTATCACAGAGAGTTATCACTGTAAGTCATGGTTTTGCAAGCAGGCTACTACAAGTTATTATTGTCTCGTATCTCAAAAGATGTTTCCTTTCTTATAAATATGTCATTTAAGAAGGGTGGACAGATATTATTGAGAATTTTTAGACTTATATGGAAAGTGTTCTAATTCTACTGAGATACAAGGAAGGTGTTTTAAGCCTGTTCTACTTAAATTCAGTAACCAGATACATGGTCATTCTATACAAAGTGTAAGTCTCTTTCTTGGGTATTTTCCATTAATGATGAGTCCGTACAGTCACATAGATGCAATATGAGCGGACAATAATTAAAGTTAAAGAGAAATAATGCACTAAAGGCTTAGCAGACTGCTTCCAAGTGTGAGAAATATTCAGTTTGTCGTCGATGTAGACACCTAGAAATTTTACAAATATTTCGCTAAAGCTGTTACAAAGCCAGACAGTTGAGAAATTTAGTGTAGGTTTCCATCACTAGCCTGCAGAGCGACAGAGATTTCTAGGCACATGGTTTATGCTGCAACATAAGTTCCATGTCACAAAGCGCAAATGTAAAAGCTCTGATTCCGCCATCAATGACCCGTATGAATTTTAGTTCTTACGTTTGTATACAGATGACGCTACATAATGGTGCCTATAATGCACTGGCGGTACCTTATATTTTAAAAAAAACCGCGACGCAGCATGTGTATAATCATTTAAAATATTTTAATAGTTTTGAAGCATAGGAGCAGCCTGATAAATACAGTATAGCCTGTCCATGGGCCCACCTATGCAAGGGGCCCACCTGTCAAAAGGGACTGATGCCAGTTCGCCCCAGCGTATTTTAATTAATGTTTATCAGTCTTAAGGGTCCACCTGCTTGACGCACCCAGGGCACCCTTAAGCAGTCTCCAGTCAGCTATTTAACTTGTGCTTAGGCACCCGGTGTTCTCTTTCGGGCTTTATATATTGATGCAAAGGATAAGTTATGGCACAGTGTTTTTAATATTTCGATTCTTAAAGGACAAATGCAATACGTAAGGACAAATGCAATACGTAAGGACAAATGCAATACGTTTATTTATTTATTAATGTTTTTGCACATGCATAAGAAATATCTATGATTACTAAACAAAGCAAGAATTTTACACATATGGTAATATACTGTTATGAATACTTATTTTCAGCTTTTCCTTTCTCCTATTCGGCCAGTATGTGCCAGGAGCGACCCCGTCTTGAGAGCTCATCATTCTGTTGTAAGGGACCAATTTTCAATTCTTCCCATGCAGAGTCCATTGAGACAGGTGCTATTGCATGTGCACAAAGCCAACTTCACAGCATGACGGTCTTTTGGTCAATGATGTGCAAAGCATTAAAATGATGTTCTCCTAATATCATTGTTAGATTTCACAAACATTTCTATCAAACTTTTTCTTTACATTTGATGTTAGAAAAATATCATCGTTAGGGTCCGTTTCTGTGAAACCTGTCATCCATAATTGATGTTTGAACATGCCGTGAAAAATACTTGAACATACATAACATTTTGACAACACTGCAAATATATTATTAAAACTCTACAGTTAAAAGGTTGTCTCAAAATACAACCAAATGGTATGACGACGGAAATGATGTCCGTGATTTGTGTCGGCGGGGAACAGGCTGGCGTTCATTGATGTATTATGATAATGTATGCTCAACTCGACTGCTTTTTCATAAAGTGATACTAACCTGTCTCATGTGCGGTATCCAGGGGCGAATCCATGACTTGTTGAAAGGGGGGGGGGGCTGAAATAGGAGGCCTGGGGTTTGGGAGTCGGGACAGTGCCGCAATAGGGGTACGGGCGGGGCGGGGGGGGGGGGGGAGAAGGAAGGTGTGTTTCCGGTGCTCCCATTGGATCTACGACTGGTCTGCATATTCAGGCTGACCAATCTAAATTTTATATTGCCTCGAATGTGCGACAATTAGAACTGAAAAGGCAGAAAATTGATCACTTCTATTACGTCATACATAACCTTATCAAAAAAACAAACAAACAAAACAAAAAAAATACAAAAACAAAAAAACAAAAACAAAACAAAACAAAACAAAAACAAAAACAAAAAAAAAACAAAAAAACAAACAAAAAAAAACAAAAAAAACAAACCAACAAAAAACAAAAAACAAAAAAAAAAACAAACAAACCAATCCCTTTACAGGTATTCCTATAACGGGAGACTCTTCAACATCATCTAAAGAACACGTCAAATTGTTAAAATGTAAATCAAAATTTAGTCTTCCATCTACTGATTTAAAAGAATTCAATCGTGGGCCTTTAAAAATAAGAGTAAGATGGTGATTTATACTTGATGAAATGTTATGACCCTTATTCAGAAAAAAATGTTTTATTCGTGTGGTTCATCACAGTAAGTTACGTTCATTTTGAAAATCCTGATTTAAATCTCATTTAAAATTTCATGTTGTATAAAATTCATTGATCACAAAATAAGATTTTAAAGCATTACATAAACCGACTTCGATCTTCAAAATGCAAACCTTTCATGGCGCTGTAGGAATGATTTTGACATTTTGTTTGATCACAGAACCTTAACTATTGCTGAAAATTACTTATCGTTGCCAAATTATTGACAGAAGCTGAAATGCGTTTTTGGACTCTGTGGGTTATTGTTTTTTTTTTCAACCAAACAAGAGAATAGTTGATCCAAGTTCTAGATTTCTTCGCATATTCTTTCATTTTGACATATGTTTGCATAATCACAAACTGACAGCGTGGGTTTATTTAGTTAGTTAGTTAGTTTGTTTGTTTCTTTCTTTCTTTCGTTCGGTTTTTCTTTCTTTCTTTTTTTCTTTCTTTCTTTCTTTCTTTCTTTCTTTCTTTCTTTCTTTCTTTATTTCCTTCTTTCTTTCTTTCTTTCGTTATATTTTTTTTGTTTTAAAAAATCATTAAAAAATCACAAGTATAACTAGAAATGACGATTTGCTTCAAAGCAAATCTGTCTGTGTGCCTTCAGAAGTTGTAAATATTAAAGGCTACAAATTTTATCCTTTGGTACATCACGTTACATTAAGCTTATGGCTGCATGCAAATTTCAAAGTCCAACTGACCTTGACATATAACCTTTACAGGTCACATGTAAATTGCGCAGTGTTACAATAAGCACATTTTAAGCTCAAGATGAACCAAATCGGATGAAAATTGACCAAGTTATGGCAAGATGAACCTTTCAAAGGGCCAGATGACCTTGACCCTTGCCCTTTTGAGGTTACATGTTCTTATAAAAATGTGCAGTGTTGCAATACCTACAATTTGAGTCCAACATAATTAGAATTGGATGGAAATTGGCCAAGTTATGCCTGGATGAAACTTTCAAAGGTCCAAATTACCTTGACCTCTGACCTTTTGAGGTCACATGTAAATTTAAAAAATGTACAGGGTTACAATAGCTACAATTTGAACCAACTTGATCAAAATTGGATAAAAATTGACCAAGTTATGGCCAGAAATAAGCCACGATCGAAAGTGGCTCTTGATCTTGAAATGACCTTTGACCTTGAGATGACCTCTACCTGAAGTGACCCTTGACCTCAAAAATGACATTTGGTTTAAAATTGACCTTTTACCTTGACATGACCTTTGACCTTGACATGACCTTGACATTTGAGATGACCTTTACCTTGCTATGATCGAACTCCCATACACTCGGAACCTTTATTTCTATAGTATATAAGATATTGAAGATTTAAAACTTTAATTAGCCTTCATATGGATAATTTTGAAAAACATGACCTCTCATTATAAAAAGGTCAGACTTTATCTATAGAAGTATAATTGTGCCAAGTTTGGAGTTACTACATGTAATACTTTTCAAATGAAATGTCGGACAAATTTGCCTGTAAAGACAGAATACAGAAAGAAAGAAAGAATTCCTAGAAAAACAATATGTCTGTGTTGGCACACAGACATAAAAATCATCTCAGCCAATATTACTCATAACTAATTTGAGTACTTTAATTTTTCACTATATTTGTATTGTGGACTTACCATGTGGTGCAAACAGTGCGGGCTATAGTTGTTAATTCATGTACTTGTTGGCTATTTTTAACATAGGATAGCGGAAAGCTGTACAATTCAAAACATCAAGCAAGCATTTTTCAGATATATACGCCTCTTGATCCCAACCTAACATATCTTAGTATTTATGTCGAATGAAAACAAGCAATTGTTTGTTATTATCTTTACCATTAGGTCTATATTAATTGGAGGAATGTCTTAAACGCATCACAAGTTCGGTTCATCATTCAAATTCAACTTCTTTCTATGCATCAATACTATGTTTTCTGGCGTTGACAGACCGCGCTTTTCCATGTGTATGCACCGGAACTTTTCAAATTAAATCATCACCAGGCATTTTCTTTTGCTTCGGTTGGAAATCTTTGATAATACACTCTTATTCAAATTATAACTGAACAAGGAACATGAATGCAATGGACCATATGGGAAACTAAAAACAAAAAAGACGCAAAGAAAAGACAAAATAAACGACTGAAGAGAAGGTGTAGAGTTGCAAAATACAAGGTTTCCAATAAATAAATAAATAAATGAATGAATGAATGAATGAATGAATGAATAAATAAATAAATAAATAAACAAACAAACAAACAAACAAACAAACAAACAAACAAACAAACAAACAAACAAACAAACAAACAAACAAACAAATAAATAAATAAATAAATAAATAAATAAATAAATAAATAAATAAATAAATAAATAAATAAATAAATAAATAAACTTTTCGAGTTGACGCAAAATGTAAAGAGTGGTTATCTTTTACCAGTCGACCTCTCAGAATAAAGTTATCTGATGTATTTCAAACATAGACCTTGTGGATCATATAGCCCTAGGCAAACATACAATCTTGTCAAATGCGGACATCCTTGAAACAGATAATCAGAGTCTATCAACAACTTTAATGAACCGGTGAAATAAGTGATCAGGAGTGGTTTAGCCTACTTTAGTACAGAGGCCACACCCTGCTCCTGGGTTATCCCCAATATCGCTTCATCTTGCATGATTCAGTATTATTACATAATACACAGGATAATCCATGAGCAGTGTTCTTTTTCAAAACAAGAAATATTTCATTTTGTTGTTGTTATTGTTGTTATTGTTTTAGTTGTTCTTTTTCATATTTTATAAAATTCAGTAAATCTGATGACACACACACATAAAAGATTTTGTGCAATCCAACAAAAGTACCTGAAAGCAAATTCAAGTGATATGTAAATTTCCTGAAACAACAACAACAACAATAATAATAATAATAATAATAATAATAATAATAATAACAACAACAATAATAATAATAATAATAATAATAATAATAATAATAATAATAATGATGATGATGATGATAATAATAATAAAATGATAATAAATAGATAAGATTAAATATAATACATAAAATAGATTCAGCATTCAACTCCTCAAGTTCTGTTCTCATTTGCTTTCAAGTTCCTACAGAAGCAATCTGTAAACAAGACCACTGGAATTGATGGCTTTTGTGGCAAACTTCTCAAGATCTCAGCGCCTGTAATCGCCATCCATGTATATACGATCTGTCATTGCAACATCTCTTCAACTACATTTCCTGACATATGGAAGGTGGCCCGGGTGTCTCCATTCTACAAAGGTGGTGACAGTGGAGATTTTGGAAATCACAGACCTATTTCTGGCCTATCTGTCCTTTTCTAAAATCCTTGAGCGTCACTTATATAAGCGGTTTTACTACTTGACTCAACACGGTCTTTTACTTGACCAATAGTCAGGCTTTTTGACGGAATCTTTTATGGGAGGCAGTTTTAATTAGGATGGCTGATACTTTAAGCGAAATATGGACAAACAGAAAGTATGTGTGTCACTGATGATTGACTTAAGAAAAGCTTTCGATATTGCTCATCACTCACCTCTAAATACAATTATATTGTGTTCTTTCCTCCATGAAATGTTTTCAATCATACTAAAAGAGAGGGGACAAATGGTTGGTTATAATTTTTTTTTTCTAGATTGACAGCGTATGAAGATTGATGTTCCTCAGGGGTCAATCTTGGGATCACTGTTCTTTGTCATCCCTCTGAATAATATTATTCTTAAAATTTCGGACACAGGGTTTTAAATGTCCATGGATGATACCAGACATTTCCCTGAAGCCAACACGGTCCTAGATGCATCTCGTAAACGTACCGAAAATTCTCTGCCAATATCTAGGTGGATAGCAGAAGATAGAATGGTGTTCAATGCAGTATATGTTGATATATTGAAGACAAAAAACAGAGACTCATAAAAGATAGCATGGAGGACAAGATGGTACTACACGAGCAACCAATCATGGTGGTGAAGAATCATAAATTGCTTGGTCCACATATTGATGCTCACTTGACATGTGATATTCATATTGATTCCAAATGTCGACAATTACATTCCAGACTGTTCTTTTTCAACAAAATCACAGATCTTCCTTTATGGGATAAAAAACATGTTTCAATTGTTTTGTTCAACCTATCATAAACTATGGATGCACGGTTTGTGGAAACAGATTCTCATTCGACTTCATCGCATTATGAAATTGTTTGGCCCTTGCATTCTTGAAGTCAAACAACTAAACGACATATTTACAGTGGTGGTTTTCAAAAATTAGGTTAACTACAGGTCAATGAATGCGCAGATTACATGAAATGTCTATTTGCCCTCAACTGTATTGATGGGATAGTCTCTTCCTACCTCAACTCACATGTCTTTGTTTCAGAATCTACGAAGTGATATAACACCCGTCTCTGTGCTTTCCCCGGGTCTGCAACATTTAAAAGAGACCACCTTTGCTACCACATCCTTTAAAGTGAAAAGAGCACACTTGTGGAATACATAAGACCATCATACTTGGGAATCCTCATTAGTAGAAACGTTTCAGAAGAGATACAAGAAAATGATTAAAATTCACATATATAAAGACTCCCAGTTTTTGCTCGATTCATATAAATTCACTTGAAAGTTCGGTAACTGTGAAGTGACATGATGATTTCAACCATTAGACCATTTGGTAAATTTTATCGTGATGATCATTTCAATCGCATTGTTTTATGTAAGTTCTTTTATGTGATCATGTAATGTGTAATTTTTGTTTATTTGTGTATTTCATGTTTTCTGTATCTATTGTATCAGCAGAGGGCCCTGTGACAATCAATTCTGTATTGAACAGGCAAACCTTTTTTTAAAAAAAAATAGCTTTTACGTACTAACTTGACTACTATCTTCTATACAAAAAAGTCAGCTGTTAAAATATTTTCTGTATAGTTCTGACATAAGTTCTTTAAAATACAATAAATAAAATTAATGTCTATCAACGTTTCCAATTTTCAAAATCACATTGATCAGATGCAATACAACATGGACCGTAAGTGTTAATTTTGTTTCCAATACTTTTATTGAGTTCCTCTATTTACAATATACATGTGGTAGAATAGAGGATAAAAAATTTAGCTACCATACAGTATGATACAAAATGATAGCACATTGTGTGCAAGATTTGAAATGTTACAGCAACTTGTTCCATACACAAGAATGACATATATAATGTTGCAATGTGTAAAGTTTACATATTCTCTTTGACTAATTAATTATACAAGTATTATGATTATGAAGCACAAAATACATTCGATTCAAAGCAGGTTATTCATAATCATGATAAATGATGATATAACGTTGCTTTTGACTGTGTAGTTCTTGCTTTTACTGCACTAATGTGTTTAAATACAGTTTTTTCCTTTTTAACAGGAATAAAAAGGATGTGAAGTTGTTATTTTCAGAATCAAATCTTTGTGGCTAAAGGATATATTTTACATGCAGGATACAGTGGTTTAGGTCCATTCTATTATTACCCACTATATATCTTAGCATTTTAATTGGGACAAAAAAAAACATACTTGCCATTTATGAAAAACATTAAATGAGATACTGCGGATAGTTACATTTTGTTGCCTTTTAACAATATGCTTCCCTTGATATGGACTGGCAGGCCAAATTTGTAGATACTCTAGAAAATTTGGCATAAACCCAACTATTTAATCTATTTGTTCTGGCGTAAGTAATTCGGCATTCTCATTTACAATATCATTAATATATCTAATTCCCTTATCATATCATTTTCTGTGCCGTAAACGTTAAAACTGTCCCTTTCTAGTCTTTGAGTGTCTGATTCGGTTTTCATGGTTCCATGTCAAAACGTACCCTGGGTACATTTGATGGAGGGTACGTTTTGACCAGGGTACGTTTTGACTCGGACCCGTTTTGCGTGCCACCACAACTTTTAGCTCCGAGCAGGGGTTACTCAGGAACACTAATTTCCGATACAGCATAGCTTAAAATGTAAACTAATACTGCTCATTATCGTCGATAGAAATGTGAATTTTCTTTCGCGGCTTCCACTACCGCCATTTTTGATTAACCATGAGGCACGGTCTGATTGGTAAAAAATCAGCTTCTGCATGCAGTTGCTGTAGAATGCGGAGAAAGCATGGAAAACCTGCACTGACATACCAAAAATATGGGGCATTCTCGATTTAGTCGGGAGTTTATCATATTTATCACCCCCCTTTGTTTCACATTGCCATTCTGAGTTGTGAATGTATGAAGGTATGATACGAGAGATCTAGGTTAGTTCTAAATTCAAAGATGGCGCTGCCCGTCATGGTCATGGTTGACTGCTCACATCTTATGGTCACTTTCCATGATCCTCACCTTTTGGAATATAACAGGTATAAATTTAACCTATCTACATGTTGTCAAATAAGATATAAACTTTCATTTTATCACACCAGGGTGTCATTGCAGGATGACTATATATGTACTTCATGTACATTGGATGATAAATACAAATTCTTCGTTGAATGCAGGATGAAACTTTTAGATTCATTGTAATGTAATGGGCTTTACTGATTCACTTTTACGCCTGACCTCAAATGGCTTTGGCCACTAGGTCTCACAAATGTGCACCATGGGAATGAAAGGTTGTGTGTCAAGAAATTGAACCAACCCAGATCACCCCTATTGATTCAGGTTTTTATGATTGAGGAACATGCACACTTTCTGTGGCTTTTAACGATCACACAAGTTGATTATAGACATGGGTATTTCACACTGTCAAATGGCCATATTAATAATAATAAATGCTTTTTGCAACTGGTCAAACTGCTATCTTGACATTTAATTCACAGCTAGGTCAGTGATTTGCTTATGATAATGAAAGACTTTATTGACTACAACATTTACAAACACGGTAATTTTTCAGTCAAGGGAAAATATAATAAGCACGATACAATACAACAGAATAAACGAAGATTTAATGCTGGACACCCGACACCGCGACGCGTTCGGGAGGCCGGCATTGCCCACCGAGGGCGGCCACCGGTACCCGGAGTAGAACCCAAGATAAAAAACCCAATACCAGACCAGACTAGATTAACGAAATCTACCAACTGACCACCCCGCGCCGGGGCGGGCCTCATTAAATGAAATGGAAGTTCGTATTATTATTATCTTTATTCATACCCCAATTTCTGGGGGAAAAAATACATACAAATACAACAGAATATAACCCAATGTCACATTTACATATCCAGCAGAAATGCCAGTGTAAAAAAACAGCACTGACTAATAAAATGTAATAATCATTAAGCAAGAAAGATGGGGCTGCGCACAGCATGAATACAAAAAAAATAGAATGCTCTCGTAAGGAGCGACACCAGAATATCTTCTTCTTTATATGGTTTGATAAAATTTTCATGAAAATCCGAAAATTTTAATGAGTCAACAATACCGTGGTTTCTTGTATGATGTTTCGTCTGGCTTGGTTTCAAACGTAAAGCCAGAGCACAGACACTTGAAGCAGACAGCGGGCAACTGCATCCGCGTTCTGCAGCGTCAACGCCCATTCATTGTATTCTAGTAAACACCAAGATATGAAACTAGAGTCCGAACCGGCTGACATCGCTCTCACAATCATCCACAGATAGCATTTATCACATGGTTGTCCCCCATCATTGCAGGTCATGAGGAAATGAAATTTAGTAGCGTCTGGTAGTGATTCAATTGTTTAGTCTTTCAGTGCAGAAAAGAGTCTGGAGAGGTTTGTAGTTTGTGCATTTTAACATAAAGTGAAATTCATCTTCCACTTCACCACCTGGGCAATGGTGGCAGATTCGTCTATCGGCAGGAATTTTGTTGTATTGGCCATATTAAATATTAATGTATGTGCACTTATCCTTAATCTGGTGGAAAAATTTCCTTTTTTGAATTGGGAGGGTAAGACCTATGTATGTTTCTTTATAAAAGTTTGCCCCTTTAAATTTGCTATAGGTTCTTAATTTTTGGATTCCCTTCCTTCGCCATTGACATGCTTAGACCGGTTGTCCACATAGTTCAGGCACATTTTGTTGCACAGCTTTTTATGTATAATGTTATGTCCGGACCCCCAACATTTTCCCAACAACTTTGCAGGTTACATTTAAAGAAGAATGATTTTATGTGTTTAAGCCAGCATATCCTATTCTGTTGTATCAAGTTGTAATTTTCACGTAGAGATTTGGTTCAAACATATTTTTATTCGAACGAACATAATTAGGGAAAAGGGCAAATCCCTATATTAACCCCTCTTGTGGAAGAAAGACGGATGGACAGGGCAGACGAAACAACACAAAGCCAAGTGCGATGCTCTATGTGCACTTTCCATCCACCGTAAACGGGCCACAGAGCATCGCACTCTGCAACAAGTTGAAGGAAGACTCCACAAGTGTAACAATACAGATAGTGGGGCTATAGAGATATAACTAATCATATGCTAAATGTGAAAAGATGTAAACATATTTTCTGAGCAAAGTTAGAGTCGCAGGATTAACAACGAACTAACTGAATTATGTTAAGGCATCAGATTGAAAGCGTCTAGTTTTTAAAATGTAGTCATGGGCAGCGAGAAATATAAGTTTATCATTTTCGAAACTGCGGCCTGAAAGACCATACAAGATTGCTTCCAGACTAAAAGGAGCATAATTTATTACTACGCTGTGGAGATAATTCCTTAAGATGTTATGATAGGGACAGACAAAAAAAATGTCATATATCTCCAATGTCTTGCCCGCATCTACACTCTGGAGAATCAATAACACCGATATCAAACATGCGAGCATTCAGCTGACTGCGGCCCATGCGCAGTCTAGCGTGGGTGACTTCCAGGAATCGTTTACCAACATAATTAAGTTGAGTTTGCTTAACTGATACTGGTACATTCTGGGTAATTTTCAGTTTGAAATCAAATAAAGACTGAATTTCGTTCTTCAGAAGGAAGTTGGTTCCAAAAGCGATTTAAAGACCAGAGTATCTTCACTGAAGCTGTGTAGATGGTACCAATACTTGACTGCCGAGCACAAGCTGCTGATGAGTAGGGAAAAGTTGCCGAGCTCACCTTTTGTAGCGGCTGTGCAACTTTTTCTGTGCACCCCCAGGATGAAACGACAAATTTTCAAGTGGACTTGTTCAGTGGGTGAGCGTTCACAGATAAGCATTAAGTTTTCATCATTAAGACCGGGCAGGAGGTAAGGAGCCCAAATTTCACTGGCATGTTTTGCAATGGGTACAAGAAGGCTTTTGAAAAGTTTCATGGATAAATCTATGTTTCCATGAGAATTAAAATACTGTAAATTAAATAGCGCTTTATTTGCTTTTTCTTTTAGTTTGGAAATAGCCAGGTTAAAAGTGCCTGCAGCTGAAAATTCAATTCCTAAGTAACAATAGTTCTGGGAAATTTCAATTGGAATGTTCTTGTAATAGAAGACATTTTCTTTAGGTTTTGAGCCGCCCTTATTGAATATGACAATTTTAGTTTTCTTCAGGTTAACCCTTAGTTTCCATTTTCCACAATATGCCTCTAGTTCGTCTAACGCAGCTTGAATGCCAAAGTTACTTTCTGATAAGAAAACAAGATCGTCTGCATATAGTAAACAATTGATGGGACAGGACTCAAGGTGAGCAGGGCTGCAAGTTTCATCAAAAATATTTGGGAGGTCACTGAGTAATAAGTTGAAAAGACTGGGACTTAGCACCCAGCCCTGTTTTACCCCCACATTTGAGGAAATCTTTTCAGTGTTCCCGCATTTAGTATTGACTAAGTAGGAAACAGCCACATACATGTTTTGTAACAGGCCTAGAAGGTTGCTACCTATACCATTTGCAGTGACTTTGTAGAACAGAGCCTGACACCAAACTGTGTCAAAGGCCGACTTAACGTCTACGAAGCAAGAGAATAAATATTGCCGGGGCATTCAGTTAATGTATTTATCGATAATAGTTTTGAGAGTAGGATGTGGTCGGCAGTTCTGCTTTTCCTCCTAAAGCCGATTTGATTATTTCGGATGCTTTTATGTTTTTCAGTGAAGTCTGTTAATCGATCATTAAGCACTTAACAAAGGAGTTTATTTACATGACTAGAAACTGCTATGCCTGTGTAGTTTTCGGGGCTGTGGGTACTACCTTTCCTATGAATTGGCGCAATAGAGTTTATTCTCCAGCATTCGGGAAACTGCTCAGTTACAAGTGTTAAGTTAAACAGTTTTGTTAAGAAAGGTAATAAAATTTGTTCACTACTTTTTATCGTTTCGTTTTTGATGCCATCCGGACCAGGATATTTGTTATTTTTAAGTTTAGATATGGCTTAACTCAGTTCTTGAGAGAGGAAACCCTAAAGTTCAGTTCACTGAAAACCGGATCTTTATTTTCATTTATGCAAGATTTAAGATGTGGGTCATTATATTTGTCTGACTGACTGAGAAGAACATGGAAGCAAATTTGCGACCTAATCATTGTATTGTATTGTAAACATATTTATTTAAAGAACTGGATCGCCTAATAGTTACAAAGCAACTAATCTGGAGGTTCTTCAGTACATGCATTGAAACACATAGTATGTACACGACAAACAGGACATTACAAAGAGTCTGTTTGCTATTTTTAATTGTATAATACCAAGCAGTATTTTAGGAAACAATATCAATAAATGAAACGTCTCGATTCTATGATGAATATATGAACTGCAGAACAAATCTCAACATTCTGTTTATTTAAAAGGGCAAGCACTTTAACAACAGCATTCAAGAGTTTACGCCTTTGGTGGTTGTACAGAGAACAATGAAAAAAGAAATGAAATATATCCTCGATTGGGTGGCTACAGGAACAGGCTGCTGATGGGTCAATATTTACGTTAAAAAGACGTGAGCTTAGTTTAGACTGACGCAGGCGGAATTGGGTCTGAACAATATTTACAAAGCGGTCCCCATGAGAAAAATATGAAGGAATTACTTGCTGGAAAAACTGAAGTTTTTAAATTTCAGTTTTAAGTTCGAGAGTGAAGGTGATTCTCTAACAGCAGGTGGGAGATCATTCCAAACTCTGATAGATGATGGGAGAAAAGATGTGTAGAAGCGGTCTGTTCTACATTTTATCTGTTGGAGTTCAGCAGGATTTCTTAATTGACGACGAACTTGTACAAGAACACAATCAGGTATAAGGTCATTTAGATATTGTGGAGTAAGTTTGTGAAGTATTTTGTATAAAAGTACTAAATTAAATTTAAAGAATTTTTTCGGGTATGGAGTGGCTCCCACCCAACGTCTGCCAACAGACGAGCAAGGGAAGTGAATTTAATAGCTCCAGTACAAATTCTGGCTGCTTCATACTGTAACCCTTCTAGCAGGTCAGACAGTTCTTGGGTACAGTTGTCAAAAAGAACGCAGCCATACTCCACAACAGGGCGAATCGTAGTCAGATAAAGTTTTTCTAGATTTTTCCTAGAGAGTTTAAATTTAAGTCGTTTTAGGAGTGAGAGGCGTTTGCTTGCTTTAGTGACAATGCGGTTGATATGCGAGTGCCATGTTAGGTTGTGGGATAGTGCTACACCTAAATGAGTGTGACTTACAGTCTCATGTATTACGGAGTTACCAAGATATAACGTTGGATGATCTACTTTGTTGCGCTTACACGTAAACAGGAGGGAAAGGGATTTGAGAGCATTAAAGGAAACAGGCCAAGTCTGCCCCAATTATTCAGATGGCCAACATTAGTGTTAATGTGAGTACTGGATGCCTCCGGATTATTGATAATTTCAGGAATACACCTATCGTCGGCAAAGAATCTGATATCGCAGGTAACATCCTCAACTATGTCATTTATGTAAAGTAGGAATAAAAGAGGCCCAAGAATGGAGTCTTGTGGAACGCCATCCTCAATTAGTAACCATGGAGAGGATTGGCCATGTATGACTATTCTCTGTTGAAGATTGCTCAGGTAACTTTCGACCCATTTAACTACAGGAGGGGTTATTCCTAATTGTCGTAGTTTGAACAATAGACCTTGGTGCCATACCCGGTCCGAAGCTTTTGATATGTCCAAGAAAAACATTCTGGCTTCTTTGTGGATTTCAGGTCCGTTGTAAATCTTGTGAACAATGCTTACGAGTTGATTTATGGTAGAATCTTTTGACACAAATCCGGAATTGCGATTAGTTAATAGGTTTATTACCCACTAAGTACTCATAAAGTACATTATAAACGAGTCTTTCTTTGAAACATTATATAATAAAGAAATAGGACGATAGTTTGATTTAACTTGCATATCTGACTTTTTGTAAACAGGACATCTGTTTGATTTCTTCCATTGAGTCGGGAATACACCTAAGGATAAGGACAGGTTAAACAGTTGACATAAAGATTTACAGATGCTTTTCCCGTGCCCCCTCGGCCCGTAAGAATAATATTTTATCCCTTCAGTGCAAGTGACTGCATGTACATCTGTTTTACATCCGTTTCCCCTTTCTTTTTCAAGAACGTGTTTTATTTCATTTGTACATGGTGTAGTGCGTGACCCCTTTAAGACACATGGAGCTTGAACTTTGACATAAGGTAAGGTGACCAATCAAATCATTTGGTCAAGCAAAAGACCGACATAAATGCACGACCAAATGTTCCTGAAAGGATTTGCGTAGTGTGTGCATTGAAAAAAGCGCGATATTTAATCTCATTTTGCGCTGACAAACATAGAATTTCATTTCAATCGGGCGTGACTTTCACACAATAGGAGGACAAACCACCAAATCGTTTTCATTGAAAGTTGTCCAAATAAAAGTTCTGGGGATGTTTGCGAGAGCGAGATCAGCCGGTTCTGACTCCAGTTTCATATCTTGGTGTTCACCATAACACAATGAATGGGGGTTCAGGCTACAGTGCGCGAATGCAGTTCACCGCGGTCTGTTTCAAGCATCTGTGAGCCAGAGGGACAAGAGAAGATTCTTGCTTTAAAATTTTGTTAATCAGGGTACCCAAAAAGTTTTTCCCGTTGTTATAAACAAGTCCAGAAAGAACAGATTTAAGTCTCGTACGGGCGAATCCATGTTTAAAAAAAATCCACTATAAAGTGACCTGGCTCGCTCTACAACGAGCGACTCTATAGTTTTAATGTCTAGTGCCTTTAGTAAATTAGAATGTCTGTGGAGCTTGCCGAGTCCTAAAAACTGTTTTATTAGACCTATTTCAAATGTGGGACTTCTACTGTTGTTCGATCAACAGATAGACTTTGCATGCTAATTTTTAATTTGATGAGGGGAGCAGCTATTATAACTCTGTCTCGTGATTCTTATAATTATATGGGTTTAGTTTACGTGACTGTCTTTCTTGAATCACTATATTAAAGCAAACTAAAAAGATTTTTTCACGCTGAATCAGGTGTAAAAATGTTGTAAATCGAGCAGTGTTCAAATGTGTTTCAGTGCACAAACACGTCCGCGCGAGTGGGTTTCTTTTTTGTAATGGAAACACATTAATAATCAAGGCCGAGAAGCAGGGTACCCAAAAAAACGGAATCAGTCGAGCTCATTAGAATAAGATCGACTTCATGATGTCGACAGTTTTGATTCCCTTTTTGTGAGAAATATATTTTAGAGCAAAAGGAAAGAGTGGCTGACTTTGAAAAAAAAAAAAACAATAATGCAAAGCAGTTCCACCTCCATGATAACTGGAATCACTTTGAAAATTTTGTAAGGTGTTTAAACTCCAAACCGAGCATTTTAACTGCAGATGCAGATCTGTGAGCAACAGGCATTGTTCTGGGACGGAAAGATAAACGCCCACTATTGACGCTATGTACATGTGAACCTTGTGTTACAACATCTTTGAAACTTCATTTGATTTTTTAAAATTGTTAATTGCCTCTTTCTTTCAAAACGGTTGCACCAGTACTTCGTTATTTAAGGTTGTGTCAAATAGTAGTCCACAGTTTGAATATTGATCATCGACGACCCAAGCACTGAATGAAAGTGGCAGTGGTAGTCTCACACCAGTTGCTGTGACCCCCAACTCCCACCTGTAATGGATGGAGTGGAACGCTCAGTACACTGCTGTCATTGGCTGCGTGACAGAATCTCGTGTGCCGTCTGAGGAGCGACAGCGTAAATCACGCTTTAAAAAATATGGATTCCACTTTTAGTCGAAAGAACTTTACGTTATCATCAAAATCAATCCAATGAACGACATAAATACATATGCATGGGTGGTCAACGATCAATGTATTGAATGATGGTGATGATGATGATGATGATGATGATGATGATGATGATGATGATGATGATGATGATAATAATAATAATAATTGCCTATCCTTATACCAGTTCCCTTAAGTTCGAACTTGAGTGGCCGAGGTATAACGCTCATTGACCACTGTTATTTTAACAGTGTGACGGAATCTCGAGTAGCACCTGATGAACGACAGCACAAGTGCGAAAAACTTTTTCACTGAATCTTCAATTTTGTATGAACGTTCGGAACAAGTGCTCAGCACATGATAGCGTTTGTTGATGTGTCATCAGGTCGCAGTTAATTTTCATTATAGCCTTCTTTCCCGTCGGGTTTGTTGTATTTACACTGATGGCCACTGAGCAGGCGCAACACTTTGGCGACTGTTTGCTGTCATTGAAGTAGTACTTTTGCTGTGAATGTTTTCGCAGGTGCGACTTGAATATCGGGAAACGTCGCACTTACCGCGCACACTTCGACTTCTCACTACCCGCACATGCTCTTTCGCTATACGATCGACTAAATCTGAACACATACAAATAATTGGCGCTCCCTGAGTGTCGAGTAGCACCTGAGGTGCGGCAGCAGAAGTCCCAGATTTGAAATAGGTCTATTAGTCACCCTCGAGCTGATTCCATACGATGCAATGATGGATCAGTATTTTTTAAACATTCAGCCCCATACAGTAGTGTTGGAACGCACATCGTATTCCACAGATAACATTTAGTATTTGTATCTAAGCCAGAATAAATCATACCAATTTTGCCAGGTCCGAAAGAATTACGTCTACAGGAGTTAATACGGCGCTCCAGATGACCGCTTCCTGACCGGTCTCGACTAAATACAACACCAAGAATATCGAATTCATTAACAACGTGAATCTGGTGTTTTCCGATAAACCACCTTGGTTCAGTATAGAACCAATGTTTACCAGAAATAAAACATTTTGTCTTTGGTGGATTAAAACAAACCCTCCAGTTTTTTTAATAAGCTACACACGTCAACAAGTTTTTGTAAGCCGTTTACCGTCGCACTAAAAAGTGTCAGGTCATCGGCGTATGCAAAACTATTAGACTGATATGAGCCAATTGATACACCAGACTCGAACACATCAAGTTCACACAACAGGTCGTCAATAAATGTGTTAAACAGAACAGGATACAGCAAATTGCCTTGCCTGGTGCCAGCAGTAACTTTGAAGAGTTCCAAGTTGGCCGTTCCATCTAACAACCGCTGATATAGAGTTATCGAAAAAAAATTTGCCCGAATCTCGCACCCAGGACCTCTGTATAAATTAATACTTTTTTTTCACCAGTTTTTCACATAGCAGCCTACGTACTCTAGTGAAATGGAACGGGAAGTATTCTCGAGTGTTTACGGTCGGTAGGGGCAGCCGTCAGGGTAACATCCTCTCTCCGGTATTGTCTAACATATTCATTAATGATCTCTGACAGAACTTAATGAATCTGATTATGGTATTGCGATGTGAAATTGTAAATTTAACTCCTATGCTTATGCGGAAGACATTACACTTTTCAGTGCTACGGCCTTTGGGCTTCAACATCTTATATATATTGTATTGTAAATATATTTGTTCCGCAAAAAAAAGAAATGGATTGCCCAGTAGCCATTGAGTTGCAAATCGAGGGGGTCTCCAGACATATACACATAGAGACTGCTATATACAAGACGCACGGGACAATGCAATATTCTGTTTGCAGGTACATTCACACAAACGGTTACAGAAACCAGGGGTAACAATGCACCTGTTTGCAGCTAAGTTCGCATAGATGATTACAAAAGACGAGGATAACATTAAATCAATAATACCAAATGTGCCCTCCCTCTCGATGGCGGGCCCTTGGTAATACATAGATATCAGTCTACGAATCGTCTTCTCTGGATAATGTAGAATTGTACCGCAGCAAATATATCAGCGTTTGATTCGTCAGTAAGATCAACACTACCAAATAGCATGATTTCCAAGAGTCTATTGCTATATACATGTGAAGACTATGCCAAAACACGGGGCTTTAAGTTTAGTACCAGTAAATCTAAGTGTATGATCTACAATGAGCATATGTATGCAGACCAACCTATATTTATCATCGGGCAAGAGAAATTACCTGTTGTGGGCCAATTGGAAATTGTAGGTGTTGTATATTCTAATAACTTTACATATGATGACCATGTGGAAACTCGTATTAACAAGTAAAAGATCTTGCTACAGCTTGAACAAACCTAGCATGAAGTGTCCAGGGCCAGCACCCAACAGCAAGAGTTATCTGTGGAATACTATCTTCCAGCCTACTGTATAGTTTGGAGTGCCTCGACCTGGAACAAAAGCATGTTGCTCAAAAGCAGAGTCTACTCAGGGCTGTCTTGTAAAACAATGACTTGGATTGGGCAAAAGATCCAGACATACAAAAACATTGAATGCTATGCGTGTCAAGTCTATATCGCAATTAGTAAACAAAGAGCGTACCCTTTCATTATATTTACGAATTTTTGCTGTTGACTGTCCAGGTCGTGACTAGATTTATATTTTATCTTAGGTATATGACCTCGAGGAAGCTCTTTCATGGAACATTACTAGACCGTGTTGAAGCCAAAATATCTCTCCTTTGAGTGTAGTTTTCGGTCACATGAAGCCTAAAGTATTTTGTTTTAACTGGTGATGGCATTGTGGATTCGTTACGTCATCTACTTTGCCACGAGCA
Organism: Hermodice carunculata; assembly: GCA_964020975.1. Lineage (NCBI taxonomy): Eukaryota > Metazoa > Annelida > Polychaeta > Eunicida > Amphinomidae > Hermodice > Hermodice carunculata. The sequence goes on from OZ026616.1 coordinate 40,314,172, forward strand.
TTTTCTTCTACCGTTTAGCGGTGAACACACGCTGGTATCTCTGCTCACACGTTCATTTTGAAGGCCCAATTACACAGGAGAGCGGTAACGGAAAGCGGATAGTGGATACTGATATTTCCGCGCGGATTTTAAATTACTAGTACACTGAGAGCAGTACATCGCGCGGAATTACAAGATTGTACCTTAAAAGTTGCATAGCCCATTGGGCCAGTAATATATTTGTGTGTGAATAGCCTTCTGAAAGACTGACTATTAATTTAAGCAATGCAATACAAAATAAATGTTTTAAATAATAGGTCATTCTTCTATATGTGCCGACTGAAATTAGATCGGACTCCGATTATTTCACGACCCAAATTCCGATCTATATGGACCACACGGTCAATATACTACACATGTATTTGGGACTTTTGTGCACAGCGCAATTTTCACCTTTGAACCAACGAGTTTCCACACATCCTGCTCCTTTTGGGCATGTTTATACCTTTCAGCCGTTGGGTCGTCTAATTGACGATATGTTTGCACTTCGAAAATCATGTTTTCCATTTCAGCTTCATGTTTCCGCGCAATACACAGTAAAAATCGATTGGATTTCTATTTGGAGCGGTTTAGCGCTGTACCGCTTTACCGTTCCGCTGTCAGTGTAATTATATCTAAGGAAAACCACGTATCTTAATTATTTTAACGCGCGGTTTTTCCGTTACCGCTCTCCTGTGTAAGGGTCTTAACTTAATATGTGGACTCCGCTGTTCAGTGAGCCACGCGACCTGTCTCATGATCCTGTGCGTACTATTATTATAAACATATTTATTTTCTGTTGATTGCCTTATAGTGAACAGAGACTAATCTGGAGGCTCACCAGTACACAAAAGGACGCACAGGACTATATACAATACACACTGGACGAGAATAGAAGACTTAATTCACAGCTTGTACGGGAATAATACAATTGCAGGGCTGTCCAACTGGAGCATTGTAGCAAAATTTTGCTACAAAGCTCTTTAAAATTGCTACAGATTGTCTCAAAAATAAGTGTTTATTGTGTAAAGAAGTGGCAAAAATTACTACAAGGAAAGAAAATTTTGCTACAGATATTTTTAGCTGGACAGCACTTAATTGATGCCAAATAATGGAGACTTATAATTAGATCATATACCAAATCAGTAAATAAAACGTCTAGAATCGGATATGAATGTCTGAACAGCCTCAAAGATGAATACATTATCGGTGTCTGGCAAATCCTCACTACCTTTTAACAAAATATTAAATAAAATATCACTGCAGCACTGAACTATTAGAGTTGGATTTACACCTGGAGCGAGTAAGTGACACACACTGTTCAGTAGACGGACCCTTTGCCCAAGGCCACACCGCGGCCGCAAATCCACTATGTGGATTTGCCGCCGCGGTGGCTCGGTGTCGTGCTGTGTTGTCGCTGTTCCGGAGAGGGTCCGCGTGCCCATGAGACCGTTTGAGCTTGTGTTACAGGCCCGGTTACGTGGGCCGGCGGGGTCTTTTGCCGGTGGGCGGAGGCGTGGCGGGGCATTGGTGGGCTGCTGGGATGGGACCTCTTACTGTCGCGGAACTTGGTCTGCTTTGCTGGCAAACTATCCATCTCCTGTATTTTAAATTTTAAATTTGCGTATCATAATGCTATATTTTAAATTTGTATGGTTATCTGTATTCCTTATTATTTCAATGCATACTTGAGTTCGTATGATTCTTTGGTAATCTGTTATCTCGATGAAGGCTTACCAAAGTCTGTATTTTCCTCGTATGAGGTTTTTGTTTTTAAATAGATTATTATTATACAGTGAAAACTGGTTAGAATGACACCATGTGTTCCCGAAGAAATGTGTCAGATAACTGAATATGTTAGATAAATGAATCGAATAACAAAGGAAAATTTTCCCATGAAAATTTGTGTCATTATATTGAACATGTCGGATATCTGAGTGTCTTTTTTTTAAAATAAAGTTTCACTGTACCATTTATACAAAAATACCCAATGTTCGGCTGGCAACAAGTATAATCATTTCAACGAGTTTCGAGTCGCAAGATGGTAGAGTAATGGGCCCATAATTAGAGACCAAGTTTGGATTGAGAGTAGTTTCTTCAGGATGGAGATAATAATCCCAATATGAAAGATAAGTGGAACAAAAGCATGGGACATAATAACAGAATAATTAGAAGCCGATGTATTACACAGAGCCTCGGTCAAACCAAATACCGGGTGTTCACTGCTAACACCATTGCAACTTGAAGAAGAGTTCTCATGTAGTGAATGAATTAACGATCCTACATCGTCACTAGTAATATTCATATTGTGAAGTTTACTAACGTTATCAGAGTACAGAGATTGAACCTTATTTACAATCTCGGTCTGCTCATGCGTCAAATTATAGGTACTGCCTTCTCCAATAATACCACCATAGTACTCTCTTCGCTGGGAATTGTTTACTGATGAATTAAACCTTTTCTTTTCACTGTATTATATCGTATTCCAGAAAGCTTCCAGATTCTTTTTGACAATTAAAGAACTGACGCGAGACTATCTTTTATTTTGCATCAGATTACTTTGCTATCTCAATCGTTTCCTGTAAAGTTTCCTTTATAACATTTAAATAATAATAATAATAATAATAATAATAGTAGTAGTAGTAGTAGTAGTAGTAGTAGTAGTAATAATAATAATAATAATAATAATAATAATAATAATAATAATAATAATAATAATAATAATAATTATTATTATTATTATAATAATGATAATTATAATAATCAAATACCTCTCCATCTCACTGGCGGCCTTTGTTGACCCATATGTGCCACCACCACCGTTTACGATCTCGAATGGAACTCAACTCTAGGCACCAGAAACTTCGAGTTTAAAGTGATTCTTACTGTGTGAACTGCAGCCGACTTCACCCGCTCTTAAGTTGATTAAATGGTTTACTTCGTTTAAAAAGGAGTCAGTTCTACGTTGAGCTTTTTCTCGAGGATACCTTCATATCTTCCATTCTTATTATCATTCGATCAGTTAGCTTGATAGCGATGGCATGAGAATGTAATCACCTACATTACATATTTTTTGGACTGGGATAATTAGCTCCCGCCTGACTGGCAGGTGGTCACTTACATTGGTGTCTTCTTCAGGTATTTTATTACACAAATACTGTCGAACTTAAATCGTACTTATTTGATTACACGTGGTCTATCCAAGAATATATGCCTCATTTATGATCAAAATATGTACATGTGTAGCTTACTTCACTCTCGTGAGAAAAAATCAGCGACAAATAGATCGTTAGCAAATACAAAGTCATACATAATACTGTTATATGATATAAGCCCATCACAGGCATACCAGCGTTTGTGGAGCTTGTCTGACTTTGCCAGTTGCACATAAAGATCTCTACGAATTCTGATCGGGACTATCATACAATATGAATCTAATAAAGCTTGCGAGGCATCAACTGTTTCGACACGTAGATCTGTTACTTTGCATCCCTATGCTAAAAAAATGGCATATACCCATTAACAATTATCTGTACAGGTTTCCCTGCAGTATCATACACAACAGGTATAACTAAAAAAAGATTTGCTTCAAAGCAAATTTGTCTCTGCGCCTTCAAAAGTTAAAAATATTAAATGCTACAACTTTCGTCCTTCAGTACTTCACATTCCATTAAACTTATGGATCAATGAAAATGAAAAGTCCATATGACATTGACCTTTGAACTTTAGAGGTCACATGTAAATGTTATGAAAGTGTGTGGGGCTGTTTGTTTTCATTTGGACACGTCACTGTATTCATACAGTGTATGCCGGGTCATTGAGTTTAATGAATTCTGTGCAGAGTCACTGCAGAACCACTGAGTTGGCCTGTTTTGTGGGTGACTCAAAATCTAAATCTTTGTAGCAGTCACAAATCAGTGCTGCTGCATTGTCTTACGCATGCGCAGTCTCTTAGATACGTAACATATACAACATATATAAGTTACGTATCTATTCCATTATCAATTTGCATAACAGATTAAGGGGAACCTCTTTTCTTGAGAATTTTCCAAAAAAAAAAAAATGTTTGTAGTATCTAATTCTATAAGTATCATTCAAGTTCATCAGAAATGTAATTTGTTCCTGGTCATGAAGTGTGGTAAATACAAGTACAACATCGGTTATGTCATTAAATAAAATATTTTTTTCAGATTAATATATTTTGCAATGTAATATTACGTGCACTTCATCTTCAATTTCTTCACAAATTTCAAACCATGTTTCTACCAAAGTTTTTCATTTTTTTATTTATTTATTTATTTATTTTGATCCGCTGGATCTCCTTGTTTCAATTTCCAAGTTATGTGCATTGATTATACATCTCGTTATACTTTTTTTCTCCTGAACCAATCTTTGATAGTAGGTAGGTGATTTTCTTTTCGAACTTTCATTTAAATTTCGTGTAAGTTCGTAATTTTCTATCAGCGCCTGAATTGATTTTTCATCTCTGCCTGTCACTGGTCTATAAAAATGTTTTCTAATATTTTCGGTTAATTTTAATGTTGGAAAGTCGTCTGTCAGTTAATCGATATTTTCCCGTATCATTATGAAATCTGGGTTACATACCCTTACAAAATCAAAATTCTGGGATCATGCTGGATTTTGCTGGTATTTGCTGGACATGCTGAGAAATGCTGGAACCACGTTGCATTTTGCTGGAAAAAGGACTTAATTTTTTCTCGATTTTCTGGTTTTTGCTGCCAATGATGGATACTGGTGGAAACATGCTGGGTTTTGGTAGAAAAAGAACTTAGTTTTTTTCATGGTATTCTCATTGTTGCTGGGAATGCTGGGCATTGCTGGAAACAGGCTGGATTTTCCTGGAAAGAGAACTTAGTCTTTTCAGGGTTTTCTAGTTTTTGCTTCGGATGCTGGTTATCGCTGGGAGCATGCTTGATTTCGCTGGGAAAAGAACTTGTAAAATTTTAGAATGTTAGATTTCTGTTAAAGATGCTGGATTTGCTGGAGTAGGCTTCAGGGTACAGAACTTAGAAAATTTTGAATCTTGAGTCTTTGACAGCCCAGCAGAATCCGGCACAGTGTTAATTTTGTTACTGCCTAGTGTTTGATGGGCATGCTAGATTTTGGTTGTTAAGAGTTTGCTGAAATTTACCAGCACAATTTCTAGTCCAGCAAATTTTTTAAGTGTTACCACAGTGTGGTTTTGCTAGATTTTTCACATTTCTCAACCCAGCAAATGATTACGTTTTTTTTTTTTTTGCTGGACCTGCTAGATGACAATTAAAATTGATCTCGATCTTGGTAAGATATTCAATGGTCAAGATTTCTGTGGAAGGGAGGCAGCATGGGCGATAAAGTAGGAACAAGTGCGTCTACCCTCTCTCAAGTTCCATTTATAATCTGGATGTTTCAGCATTATTAATTAGCCCCAACAGTTTTATTTTAGTATGCAATCTTATGTATATATCTTATAACTGGATCTTTAATAACCTGGGCCAGATTTTTGGAAAATTCATTAGACTAATACCTATCAAAATATTGAATGAAGCTACAAAATATTCAATTATCGGTTAGCCTCGTTCTCAAAGGTTTGCAAGGCGGGAAATTTCGTTTAACTGAATTTGCAGATTGTGAAGACTGCGTTCTGTTGTGCTGTGTTGAACGACTGCAGAATTCAACAAAGCATGGGGCAAGGCAAAATAATTTAAATATCTAGTGGTCTTTCCCTTGTGGTCGGATCAAACATTGGCAGTGGATAAAACCCGCGCAAACATCACCAGCCTTCAATGGGGGGGAAATATTGGGGAAGAGGTGGATATGCAAACACTGCAATGGCCGGGGATAATTCACAAGGCTATCATAATGGACATGGCTTGTGATGACACTATTATTAACTCATGAACTTTCATGTCTTAATGTTACTGGATTAATACACAGTATGACTATCTTTATTGACACGAACCAATGCAACTCAGTATGGTAGAGGTACAGTCACGATGTATGTGATGTACAATGTAAAATGTAAAAGATGAAATCATGCCTTTCATGGGGTCACACTAAACACCAAACCCCACCTGAACCCACCAAAACTTACCAAACCCCACCTGAACCAACCAAAACTCACCGAAACCCACATTTTTGCTGGATTTTGTCGGGATTTGGTTAAATCCCGACAGAATCCAGCGACATTTTGTTGGAACTAGCTGGAAAAAAAGGCTGGATATTGCTGGATGCTTGGCAGAAAATGCTGGATTATGACGGATGTTTTCTCCAGCATTTTTTCCACCACGTCCAGCAATATCCAGCATAATCCCAGCATTTCGTTTTTCTAAAGGGTAGTGTGTCTTTAACACTCGTCAGCCAACAGAATGTTTGGGTATGCACATTTTTAGCATTCCAGGGAAAAAAAGTCATAAAGAAGCGAGTCTGGTTTCATATGTACTTTTCTGAACCAGTTTTTACACATTCAATTTAGTATCTTTAACGTGAGTGTGTATCTTCTGACCTCATTTCACCTTGCAATATTAGTCGACTTTTTGTGTTCTCCTAGACAAACACACGAGAATTTTAATTGGACTTTTTGAAATGGGAACTTTACCACTGAAAAACTGAAAAGTGCTCCAAGAAGAAAATTAAGACTTAAGTCAGGAAAATTGTGCTGAATTGTGGGCGATAAAAGAGAAATATTGTCCTTTTTTTTAAGGGAATTACTGGCAAAAAAGAGGGGTCTTCAGAACGGTACATACCAAGTATCGTCTCTAAAAGGAGTAACCCCCCTCCCTGGAACTTTATTTGTGAAATTTGTGTTTTTAAAGAATAAATTTTAGGTCTGCCTAGAGATTTTGTTGCTTTGTTACTGAATATTTTTATGAAATTTACAAAGGAGTAATCTCCATTTACTTCTATACCTTAATATCAATACTTACGAGTAATTTCTAGTGCCATGTTAACAATAGTAAAAGTCTTTTTCAATTTTGAGTTTGCTTTATTAAAGATATTATTATTATTATTATTATTATTATTATTATTATTATTATTATTATTATTATTATTATTATTATTATTATTATTATTATTATTATCATTATTATTATTATTATTATTATCATTATTATTATTGTTATTATTATTATTATTATTATTGTTATTATTATTATTATCATTATTATTATCATTATCATTATTATCATTATTATTATTATTATTATTATTATTATTATTATTATTATTATTATTATTGTATATTAATTGTCATCTTCTACATGTAGCCTATACAATATTAATGCACTTTGTCAAGACATCCTTGTAGTCCTATTTCGCTTTCTGGTAATATGATTAGATAATCTCTGTATGAAAAACAGTTAATATTTTCATTATATAATTTTAGTGGACGGAATTTTCTAGATCAAATATATGTGGAAAGTCGTTAATAAACGGATTAAAAAGAGTGTGACTAAGAGGGCATCCTTGTCTTAGCCCATTTTAAAAAATATTTATTCCGCTAAACCATCTTTAAATTTCAACTGAGTCTTAGCTCCCTGGTACATGACTTTTAATATATCATAAAATTTTCCCATTTATACCACACTTCATCTGTAATAATCTTTCTTTCAAGTCGAAAAAGTACAACATTAAAACATTAGCGCCGAGGCACTGTTACTCAACCATGACGTCTGAGGAATGGAAAATGATATATACAATGGACACGCAATGAAAAGATATTTACACTTGGTGCATGTTCGCAATGGAAGTGACACAACTGGGTTCGGCTGTAGCATAAGGTACATACAGAACATAAGTAGGAAGGACCAAGCCATGCGTTTATAAGTCTTTTGAATTGGGATAGAGTTGTCTGTTCTTTGATTTCAGGAGGGAGGGAGTTCCAAAGCTTGGCCTTTTGGTACTGAACAGAATGTTTGCCATAAGTAACAGTGCTGTAAGCAGGCTGCTCAAGCCTCGTATTGTCTCGTAAATCATACTGAGTTAAAGTGGTAGGAACTATCCACGGCGAGAATCGAACCCGGGTCCCAGAGGTTAAAGGCGAGCGTCTTACCGCTCAGCAAACCGTGCACCCCTAATCTCAATTTAAAATCCCACAAAATGGTTTCGAGATAGAACTTCCCAGTGAGATTCCCTGGTATCGATTTGGATCAAACATTGATCCCCTTTATGCTCTGGTGTAATCAAGTAATTTTCCACAGGGGGGGAAACATACGATAGCCCTGTATTAAGTGATTTTAATAGCAATAGCATCAGTAAATCTTGTGCATGTGCCAGAATTTCGTTGAGAATAAGATCTTTTCCAGGAGATTTATCATTTTGTAACTTGTATATCATCAGGTCAATTTCAATCCTGTTAATTAGATAATCGAGTTCTGAAAATGAAAGAATATAAGTTGAACTTTGGGCACTTCCGAAGGACTGATACATCAGCGGGGATTTTGTTGGATCTATAGCATTGGATATGGTTTGTGCCAAATGTTTACACCACATTCCCGTGCTTGTTTTATCGCTGGCATTGCTAGAATTATTGCTTGTGATACTCTCCAGTTCATTCAATAAGTCCCAAAACTTTTTGGAAGTTTCCTCTTTGGTGTTCAACATGTTATCGGATCAGTATTTTTCAATTGCTTCTCTTTCATTTTAGCTACTCTTTTATATTTCTGTGTGGTAGAACGACAATGGTTGTCTTAAACCAATATTTTGGTATTGATTTGACACTTATATTGTAAGGTATTTCATTTTATGATATAAATTGTAACAGTGAATCAGCATACTTATGTAGTTTATTCTTAAGGCACTTTTTTCTTTAGAAGTTAAGACATAATTCACCTGCCATATGCATTATATCAATAAATCGGCTACCATTTCGTAAACACTTTGTCTACAGCCTAGATTTCATTCTTTTGCCAAAATTCCTTGTATATGTTTCACACATATTAGTTTTAGTACATCATAAAACTTAGTACCCTCAGTACAATCCCATACAAACGTTTCGGCAACGAGTACAAAGCCTTGTTAATTTGACATCTGTCCGCGTGCGCTTTAGTGATTCGCCCTTAACACATGGCCTGCATATCCGTATCTGACCCGAAGGTCACAATGACAGGGCTCAATTTTTAGAGAACCGGTAAGGCCAGCTTCTTTCATAAAGGGCAACAATGTTTCGTCACTTTAAGACATGATAGGATTATTTGCATTTCGGATATAGCATGTATTTTATCACGTAAATTACCAAGCTTGCGGTCGTTTATGATTCTTTGTCCAGTTAATATGCAAAGTTTGCCACTTTTCTTTTATTTTCATTTCGTTTCTCATATAGGCCTACTTGGTCTTCTATGCCTTTTTTAGGCAGGGGAATATAGGTAATATCAGCTTCATCTGGGGTTGAGAAATCGAAATCAGCATTTGTCGAAACATTTAAGCCCCCCATTATTGTACTTTTTCCTGTTTTTGTTTTTGATAATGCTTGCAACGTCTAGAAATAATAATTCAATATATATCGATATTGAAATAATGCTTTTCATTTTTATCTCCAATATGTGTTTGTGTTCAATTTTGAGAAGGTCAATACCTTATGCTTTTTCTTTTCTATCTACACTTTGTTTGGGTGTTCAAGTTTGAGAAAGTCGATACCTTTTTCAATTTGCTTGTTCACATAGATACATATACCACCTTACTGGTTGGTGGCACGTTAGTGTTTATCCCTTATAGTTTTAAGTGTGACAAAACCATCTACGTTTACTTCAGTTTTAGAACTTATGTGTGTTTTGGTTAGTTTCAATATATTTTATCATAAAAAAACAATTGGCCAACAGGCCCACCAGCCTATATAAGGGATCCTTGTACATTTGTAACAAGCCTACAATGAATTTGTGAGCACCAATACACACACAGTGTCAGGTGAACCACATATGTCATATATTTGTATTTAGGCAGAAAAGTCCGGACCCTCAAGTTGAGAAACAGATTGGCCACAGACTTTCTGCCTATGACCATGAGCATTCTGAGACACGATTTTAATTGTTTTTCCAGCACAGTGTTACTCGAGATTCAGAAAATATGCTACTTACATTGTCATACTCATCTATCATTGTTTCGTTTGCAATTTCTGCGTCGTTTTTTAAATTGGGCTTTGGGGGACGTAATTCTGGGTTTACCGTGTATTTCAAGTTCGCTGAAAGTAAATTTGCCTCATCCTCATTCACATGAATACTGTCCATGAAAAATTATTTCTCCGTTCACCGTCAGCAGTGCGAAAACTGTTGTAGTGGTCGCAGATAACGGTGTTTTCTCGGCCCTCAATTTGTAAACTTACCAAGGATGCTTTTGCCTTCAGGGGCGAGTCCTTGTTGTCGGTTCTGGATAAATCTGACATGATGACTCATTTGGAAATCCCTGTTAACTGTATGAGATCACACGGCTTCTCTACAATGTCGGTACTTCTTCGGGGGTCCTTTTTTAAAAATAAATATTTGCAATCAAGTGTAGAATAGTAACATCAAATGTATATTGCCGTTTTTCAGATAAACTTCAGCGTCTTTTATTGTATATATTGTATACTACTGTCACGAGGTTATCCCGGATCATTTTCTCTGGCCGTAAATATTGCAGCTGTGAGCTACATAATATCAACAGTTTGTTTTTAGTCACATTTGCAGACTCTGTCTGTGCCTTTTTTGTTCGTTTTCGTTTTGGATTGTTTTATTCCTTTGTTTGCGGCCCTTAGGCGCATGTAATGGGGCCTGTGATGGTTCCTCGGCATTATGTTTTGGCGCATGTCTTGTACTTTTGTCCATGTGGAGGGGATTCTCCCCTATCCATGATTTGGGCGTTCAATTGCCAGTTTATGGTTTGCTTTTTTCTTTTTGCTGTATAAAACCCTCTTTCATTTTTATTAGGCTGTTACTAAGTTTTAATATAGCATTTCTCTATCTCTCGATTAGGTCATATTGTTCCTCTCCTTCTTCACGGAGAGCGCGTGAGATACTTTTGCTTAGGCTAATTTCTGTTTGCACTTCATCAGGCAATTCCGTGGTTTTGTCCTGGTTCGTCTTCTTTTGTGTCTCAAATGCTTTTCAGTATCTTTTAATTGCGTCTCTAATTTAAGTTTCACTTTTTCCGACGTGACAACGGCACTTTCAGAGGTTAATCTTTCGATCTCCTTTTGCAAGGCTTTTCCCCATTTGGTCCAATTTGCTTCTCATGAAATTCTCTTTTTTATGTAGTTTCTCTTTTTATTCCTTAAGCAGGGATTTTTCTTTTTTTTTTTTATCATTCTCTGACTTGTTCTCTGTCAGGTGTTTTGCTATTGTCCCATTCCTATTTGCGTGTTTTCGTCGTGATATTCTTTGAACTTTTTCACTCATTGGGTCTCTAATGTGCCTTCTCTTGCTCAGAACTCTCTCTGGCTTATAAAACACATTACATCACTCATAATAGAATGAACGAGCCATACATTGTTTTTATTGCTGAAGTCACCATCAACCTAGCTCAGTGAGTCACTGCCATGAATCTCAACTCTCACTGTCGGTGTGGTTTAGTATTAGGTACATGTGCACTATCGAACCAACAGAATGGTCAGGAGAATGAAAATGAATACTTTCCCGTTAGTTTAAGTCCTAATACCTGTATCACATATTAAAGACAACATCAGTCCACGTCCAAATATTCAAAGATATATTACCAAATATGTTGCCACGTTTTCAATATTTTTATTGGACATTTTTCATATACATACGCATAGAGTTGTCAGCCACATCAAAACTAGATAACAATACATATACATGTTTCACAAAATGTAACTATAATAGACCAGGCACAAAAATTGACAATTTTTTTTCAAATATATCTTGTTTACCCTGGGAATTTAATAATTGCTTTTCCACTGATCTTTTGTGTTTAAAATAATTCAAATATCCAGCAAATGATTTTTTTTCTTTTTAACACAATTTTTTGTGAATATAATATTTTGTAGTCAATGGACAATTGTTCAAAGTGTAACATGATTGTTCGTGAAAAAAAAAAAAAAAATTGCATCTTTTAGAGATAATATGATTATCTGCATTGGACTCTATTTATTGTACCAGTCCTCAATATTTGACCAAAATGTGTTAACATACCTACACTTCCAATATCTCTATGTATAATATTGTCCTGCACACAAATTACGTAACTCAGAATCCAAAATGCCCAATGCTATGTAGTATTGAATTATGAACAACAAATCTATGATAGTTTGAAAATTGGAGTGCTTGTAATTTACTTTCATGGTGCATTTAAACGAAAGACTAAATATGCTTTCCCATTCTTCCTTTTCAGCACCAAACAGTGCACGCCATTTGTTTACACAAGTAGGAACATCTTTCAAGCTATTTGCAGTGATGTACAAATCTTTACAAGTTATGTATTTAATGATTTTCAACACATTCCCTGTCATGAAATATAGAGCAGATGGGTCTTCCCTAAAGTTTAAAAACGGATGAACACAGTTTTTGTTTCAATTCTCTGGGAAAGGCTGATTGCAGTGAATAATGTTCCAGGAAGTTTATTTGTATGTCAAATATAGCTTCTAAAATGTCTGCATTCAAGAATTCCCCGGCATTATCTACTGCATTTCCTGTAAACTTAATACCATTCCTATAACCACATTTATAGAATATAGAATTCCTACCAACTGTAATGAAGGGATTGAACCACAAACATTGGAAACATATGTCCTTTGCAGTATTAGGGTGGAAAAAAACTGAGAAATTTCTTCCGCGCTAAAATAAGATCATGATAAAGGGCTTGGACCAGTCATCTATGACTAATGTTATATATTAAAATAGGGACATTCGCTGCCTTATTTTTCCTAAGTTAAACGTAAAATCACAACTTCTTTTTCAATCCATTCCAAGGTTATACCTATAGCAACAAGTTAAAAGCAAGAAAATGGGGAGGGGGAGGGTCATGTGATTATATTTTTTACAGGTGCATTTGTATAGCATACCTTCGTGATTACCTGCTCCACGCCAAATAGGTCTCCAAAAACACAAAGTTATCAAATGATTTAAAACACTTTTAGAGTAGCAATTCCTTTCTAAAATTCATAGTGGATAAGTATTTTGATATACAAAATTATGATGGAACTTAATTTTGGATGCTCTGCTCCTGTGATATTAACATCCAATAGACACCGGGACAGTATTCAGTACTCGATCAAAAGTTAAGGATCAGTTGACCTGAGCCTTAGAGGTTTTCTGGTCCAAGACCTATATATATATATAGTGATCTGCATGGATCACTAATTTCTTTTTTTAACTTTGTAATCTATAATCCCTGGCATTAAAATGGACACTCCTGTGCTATCATTAGTCCAATGCGAAAATTTAAAAAAATGTCCCCCATTCACTTTTCCAAACCTATTCAACATCAGTTGTGCTGTAAGTTTCCTGAAGGAAACAAACACTTCTAGGAAATTTCCTAATCCAGTAGAAGACCGGACTGTGTTTAAAGTGTCAGCCAAATATCTTATATTTAAGGAAAAGGGTTAAAAGTTGAAAGCTGTTAAACAAATTTCAGGTTTTGTATGTGTCAGTGTTCCACAACAAGACCGACTGCTCTGTGCCCCCCCCCCCCCCCCCCCACCACCACCTAGGTGACGAGAGGGGCATAGGAAGCGGGCTCAGTTGGAGGCAACTGAAACAGTATAGCTGAATTTCCAAAATCTACTTCACATAGCACATGTGATGAACATTTAGTTTTACCTAATGATGCAGCTGAAATGCAGGTACTTATTCTAAAAATATCATTTTGCAGTAAGAAACATAATTTTAATACTCTCCTTAAGATACAGCTAGCAATGTATGCAGCACAAAGCAAGAAACCACAAATGTAATTTGAATTATGAAAAAAATACACAAGTATATTGAACAATAGTCGTGAAGAAATGTTCTATATATATATATATATATATATATATATATATATATATATATATATATATATATATATATATATATATATATATATATATGTATATATATACATATATATATATATATATATATATATATATATATATATATATATATATATATATTCAACCAACAACCAAATCTCTTTGGCAAGAGCAAACAATTCAGGACCCAACATCTAGGGGCCAACAGAAAGAAAGAAAATATTTCATATACATGTATCTTTGCATGAAAGACAAACATATTACAGAAAACAAATAATCATTTGTACCACTGCCCCTTCAGATATATTCATAAAACATGACCGGTCAAGGAAAACGAAGACAATGAATATGTAATTTAATATAAAAAAAACGCAGCATAAGAAAGTAAAGTCCAATTCGAAATTGGCAGGCTTACAAATGGAGGCCTGCTCAAACTTCCGGCGGCGACCATGAAGGAGGCCTGCTAAAACTTCCGGCGGCGACCATGAAGGCAGTAGCCACAATGCCTACGGTGCCACCGTCAGCACAATGGCCGCCACGGGGAGTCTGAGCAATGATAATGATCTCTCTTACTGTCCATTGCTGCTCCACACTAAGTTTTATATGGCTCCGTGTAATAATTGAAACTAAAGACCAGTCCATATAAATCAGAAGCTAAGGAGAATTGGTACATAAGTCTTTCAAAATACAACAAACATATAAATTTTTCAAAGCACGCAAAATGAATTGAAAAGTCACTGAATAGTTTCCAATCAAATATATTATAGCGCTGTCATTTTTTATGATTTGTGGTTCAGCAAATATGCCTAAATGGGTATTGTGAAGTTCAGTATCTCAAAACGAATACTGACACCAGATCACATAGTATAGAAGCAGTGTACTTTTTGGACCTTTACAGGCAGTGATTACACTGTTCTAAGGTATAATAATAATAATAATAATAATAATAATAATAATAATAATAATAATAATAATAATAATAATAATAATAATAATAACAACAATAATAATGATAATAATAATAATAATAATAATAATAATAATAGTAGTAGTAGTAGTAGTAGTAGTAGTAGTAGTAGTAGTAGTAGTAGTAGTAGTAGTAGTAGTAGTAGTAGTAGTAGTAGTAGTAGTACAGAAAAACATGATCCATGTTCATAAATTCCAAACCCAACAATGACAGCAAAGAGATTCCAGAGTTGCCAAAGCGTCAACATTCATCTTCCAATACCAATGTGAAGAAACAAATTTCACTCCTGACTTGAGACAGGCAGTCACCCATAAAAGGGAACTGGCAGTTTTAAACCGGTCCTTTCAACCTTTGAAACATTTTTCATTGACTGCAAACCGTAGTGTTTCCAGAATGTATAGGCCTAACCACCCAAAACACAAATTTTATTACTTTGCTAAAATTTAAAAGACCTGGTGGGCCTATCACTATTCAGTTCTCCTGACTTGTCAGGCAGCTAAGTTTACAGCAAAAGAAGAAAGTAGGCCTACATCGTTTTTGTGATATTTATGAATCTGGAACATTACAAACGCACTCTACCTCCACTATTACTATGAGTCGGAGAACACAGCCCACAGCATACGTAGCCAATGAAGTATTTCAAAGTATAGATATATGCCTCTGCTTTGCAAATGTGCATTGTGTTTACTTGTGCTGAAATATGATAAAGTATATCTAGGTCATAACGATATTTAAATCCCAGCACTACAGCAAAATAATCCATATAAATATCAGAAGTCAGTCAGGACAACACACCGCCACTCAACTCAACCATATATAGTCCTTAATATGAAAGATCATTCAAGGAGCCACACCACCAGACACTTCAACCATATAAGTATCAAAGGTCAGTCAGGAAGACACACAACCACTCAACTCAACCATTTATAATCCATATAAGTATCATAGGTCAGTCACGGAGACTCGCTGCCACTCAACCATATATAATCCATAAGGGTACCAGAGGTCAGTCATGAAGACACACCACCACTCAACTCAACCCTTTGTAATCCATTTAAGTATCATAGGTCAGTCACGGAGACTCGCTGCCACTCAACCATATATAATCCATATGGGTACCAGAGGTCAGTCATGAAGACACACCACCACTCAACTCAACCATTTAAAATCCATTTAAGTATCATAGGTCAGTCACGGAGACTTGCTGCCACTCAACCATATATAATCCATAAGGGTACCAGAAGTCAGTCATGAAGACACACCACCACTCAACTCAACCATTTAAAATCCATTTAAGTATCATAGGTCAGTCACGGAGACTTGCTGCCACTCAACCATATATAATCCATAAGGGTACCAGAAGTCAGTCATGAAGACACACCACCACTCAACTCAACCATTTAAAATCCATTTAAGTATCATAGGTCAGTCACGGAGACTTGCTGCCACTCAACCATATATAATCCATAAGGGTACCAGAAGTCAGTCATGAAGACACACCACCACTCAACTCAACCATTTAAAATCCATTTAAGTATCATAGGTCAGTCACGGAGACTTGCTGCCACTCAACCATATATAATCCATAAGGGTACCAGAAGTCAGTCATGAAGACACATCAACACTTCACTGAATCATATATAATCCATATAAGTATAAGAGGTCAGCCAGGGAGACACACTGCCACTCAGCCATATATAATCCATATAAATATCAGAGGTCAGTCAGGGAGACAGACTGCCTCTGGTTGGCCAAAACGTCAGCAAGTGACTGCCCATACCGCACTTGATCAATGTAATCTGTTTGATCTTTGACATAAATCTTGCTATTCCATGACCAGCTGTCCTTAACACGGTCGTTATTTCAAACCCTGTTCAATACCAAAGAAAGATCCTAACAAAGGTCATCATTAATTGTTATCTCGCATCCTCTTAAAGCACGCCTCTTTCTCATCACTTTCATTTTTACTTAGTGGCTCATGAATCTCATAATGATAGGATCTGGCTTGCTATTAGCACCCCATGACCCCTGACCTGCCTTCAGCTTGTGAGCTACATCTATTTCTGCCTTGCAACTTTGCCAAAACATAACAAAGAAAAATACGCAACTGATCAACAAGACAATTCCGAAGAAGACAGTTTGTCAACACCCCAAGGCTTTCAGAATGCAGAATTAAAGCATCTTCTTGAAAATGCAAAGAAGGCAAACAAGAGATACAAACACAAAGGACACCCCATAAACTATCAGATCTGCAAACAGGAAGTTGAAAAATTCATTAGGATCTAACACGAAGCAAAAGAAAGAAATCTGAGAGAAGTATAACAACCTGGAAATGAGTGACAGCAATTTATGGAAGAAAATAAGCCGCATCAAAGGAACAAAATCTCAATCAGTCATACAACCACTCAAGGACACTTTAAAATCTCTGTAGTTTAACAACTCTGAAATCTCTACTATCCATAGCAACACTCATATCCGAAAAGATTTAAACTCCAATCACTTCAACCAAACCTGCGCCAATTAGGTCGACACGCACATGAACCCAGTCCTGCCATTTGAAGTATAAATTATTGCCACCCACGAAAACAGGAGACTCACAACTGTGATCTCAAATCCCAAGAAATCAGTAATTTTATCAAAAAATACTCTTACACTTGGCCCCAGGACCAGACAAAACTCTTCCCATCTTGATAAAAAAAATGCTGGCCCCCCAAAAATGGGTCTCCTGTATACACTCTACAATGCGGACCTAAGGAGTAGGTTACTCATGCACATCAAGTCATACCTAGAGGTAAGATTAGTCAGAAATAAAGTAAACACTTACACTTCAGACTAGATCCACACCACTCGAGACGTCCCTCAGGGCAGTGTTATTGCCCTGGTTCTACTTATCTACTATATAAGGAGCATTATTGAGAACCTAGGCAAACAATTTTCATTTGCTGATTATATCACTTTCTGGACAACCAATCTTGACATCATCTATGCACAAAAAACTGCACAGATCAGACTTTTACACTTAAAAGAATGGCACAATATTTGGAGAATGATAGCCAGCACAACTAAGACAGAATCCATGTGTTACACAAAATTGGACTCTAGTAATGTACACCTCATCTATAATGGGAATGCACTGAAGCAAGTCAGCAAAAATGAGGGTACTATGCATAATCAACAATGAGAAACTATCCTTTACGTGCCATGTACATAAAATCTGTGCAACTGCATTATCCACCCTGCATACTTTATCATACCTACTGAGTAGGTCCTCCATTGAAATGGGGCTACATCTCTGCGGAACCCAAAAGAATATCCAATTTGGTGCACAACCAAGTGTGACCTAAGGAAGGTTGACAGGGTAAAGAGACAGGCATTACTTAGAGTCACCAGGGCCTTCACCTCAGCACCTACAGCCTCTCTGGAAATCCTACTTCAAACTCAACCTATTAAAATCAGACTTGAAGAAACGCTAATTCAGGAATATACAAGAATCTGCAACAGTACCGCCTTTCTGGCACAACAATTTCACGTTTAAATGAATGAAACCCAATTTCTAGATCACAGAATTCTATCTTTGATCCCCTTACTAGAATGGCTCCCAAAAATTTGGATTTGGATTTGCAAATCATTAACCCTTTTTCTCCCTCATAATTCAAAAGCACGTTTCATGCACTGCCTACCGCACACAATATGAAAGCCAAATTTGGATCATTGGGAAATAGAACTTTACAGCAGATATATGAAGCACAAGCCAAAACCACTGAGCTCATAAAAAACTTGCCCCAAAATGACACTGTGATCTTCAAGGACAATAGCACGGCACCAAATCCTGGCCTTTTGGTGCAGCCACTGTCCTAAATGTGAATGGATTAAGATCACAACCACTAATAAAAGAGAAAGTTGTATCACCATACAGCACCAGTTACCATGGTGCACTAGAAGCCTTATATTTGGCAGCAGACAGACTAGATACAAGACCACTGTCAAATCAAGAAAGAACCGTACACATTTTTTTCGGACTACAGGACAGCCATCATTGGTGTGACATCTGCTGACCATCCCAGATCACACAACGACCTTATTGATGAAATAAGATCTAAATTTACTAAAGCCTCAGGAGCTAACATACAGCTAAATATCTATTGGATACCTGGACATGTTAACTCATTCCATACCAGTCCTTGATTTTTCCGTATATTTACTCAGATTTAAGACGACAATTGCATATTTAATCTCTTTATGAAAAGAGCTTTCGTTCAAGTACCAACATGTCTATAGTCTTACGTCAGTGGTTTTGGCACTGCCTGGCAAGTCATGCTGCAGCTGCCACAAGGGCAGCTGCAGCATGACTTGCCAGGCAGTGCCAGAGCCACTGACCAAGGCCTGTCACCATAGTATGGAATAAGTTAACCTTACACCCAAAAACCTATCCAACATATCAACAAAGAAAGCTGCTGCTCAAGCTGCCAACACAAATGTGGCACATTCCCTAACAGAGAGAGTGGCCTAGAGGTACATACAGAAAAACAGCCTGCAGAAATGGCAACGAGCTTGGTTAACCACCAGCCTTAACAACAAGCTCTTTAGCATCATTCTCAAGGTTCCAAGCAGGAGATACATCTCAACAACATCCAGACAAGCAGAAGAGATAGCAATCAAACTAGCCTCCAGGGGCAATAAGCTGAACAATCATATGCACAAGCTAGGCCTGGTAGAGTCACCATGCTGTACCTGTGGAAACTTCAGGCAAACTGAGCATCACGTACTTTTTCAATGCAAAGTTTTGTCTATACCAAGAAGCAATCTCATTAATAAAGTGGAAATGGTGCACTTGAAACAAAACACCCCACTCTGGGAAAGATCTGTCGACTTAAACTCGCTGTCCTAGGCCAATCATTCCTGCTCATCTACCACGATTCGAGTGCGAAATGTAGTCAACAGCCATGCTCATGGATGGGAGTGCAGTGCTGCGTTTGCAGCTCTGTCAAACAATGAAATCAATCAACGTAACCCATTCACACTCAAGTCTCTTGACATGCAACTAGTCACTATCAACCACATGATTTGTCCAGTGAGGCATTCTACACCCCTGTGTACATAGCTTGTGTTCTAACTTGCCGGCTCACTTATTATTATCATCTCATCATGAAATGATGAGCTATCATGATGAGCTATTTCGTTCTTGCTGGAAACCTTTTTTCTATCAATTAGGAAAAAAAAGAGGGATATCAGATTTATTTGTGTTCATGTTAAGTCCCCGTTTTATGGTGTTCCAAGTTTTCTTATGTCATTTTTGAATCAAATAAACTGGGAAGAATAATAGTCTAGTCTCGCACTGCTTGGGTTTCTTTTTCTCTTCTCACTGCTTGCATACATGTGAATTTCACACACTATTACCCATATCTCCTGTAGATATTGCCGGTCTATATTCATCACCAATGCATGGTCATGCTAGTTGAACATGTGTGTCGGGAAGCCACACAATATGTCTCCATGGAGTACTCTGCCAGGTCTGGGTGTTGACTGTGGCTTCTGGCACTGGGTTGTCATTCTCAAAACAGTTAACTCCAAACCTGCCCTAAAACAACCACAATGTGGAGTTTTGTTGCTGAGACCAGCCGCCCCCACCCCCCCACCCCCAATATTATGCACAACACAAGTAAACATTATGGGATACACTGGAGTTCTAGAGCGCTGGTCTTGCAGCTTGGAAGATAACCTTGGAAAATGCCACATTGCAGGAGTTATTCACGGCATTTTATGTCTGCTCAAAGTGAACCTAAGAGTCTTCCGTAATTGCATCATCGAAGCTATGAATAACAATTTTTTTTTGCTAAATTGATATCCACCTTCCCCTTAACAAGCTGCAGATTCATGCTCCAAATTTGAAAAGTAATGTATGTATGTATGTATGTATGTATGTATGTATGTATGTATGTATGAGTGTATGTATTACAACCTCATCTTTATTTTGGGCGTCTTTTGGGTTACTGAAAACGTTTCTTCGCATTTTGCGACGAACTCAATGTTTTCTTTACAATATGCAGCAGGAAAAAAATATCCTTTCATTTTGCGTAAACACAAAATGTAAAGTTACATTTTGCGGCTGTACATGAGGATTACAAGAATTGTGCATACACAGAAAAAAAAAGCTAAACCTGGCAACCAAATCACCAATCAATACGTTTTATATACAGGTCTGAAAATACATGTGTCCACACAAACGGGTTTGAAGGCCAGAAACAGTGTATCGCTTTTGAAGACAATCAAAATCTTGAAGACGAACAGACAAGGAAGAGTTACAATGTAAAATGCAACATATTCAAAACTGACCAATTGCAGATTGTGTGTGTGTGTGTGTGATGAAGCATGAAGCATCTGTAATTTATTATGTGACTATGTTTATACAGGGTGGTCCATTCAGTAGCAGACTCTTCTTAAAGGGGACTCTGTGTCACATGATAGACACTACAGCACAAAATACTTGAAAAGAATATAGAATTAGTCAACATACAAATACATGTGTGATGACAAATGTTTTTCTCCTTCTGGTGCAGGAAGGGGCCTATGAAAAACGGTACTTTGTGTACCCTCTTAAAAGTTACGAAATGTTGACTCATCTTTAAGACTACCACGTTACACGGTTTTTCATTTTGTGACTTAAGAGACTACAACCTTCCAAGAACAAAAAATTATAAAATCAATGTTCCCCTCAGATATGGATTGTTGTTACAGAAGTTGTTCACATCATCATAGTTATTGAATATAAACATTCTATCCTTGCGAACGTGATAGTAATGATTGGCTATTTTTTATCGTTGAAGACATGGTAGTGATGACTAAATATAAATATTTTATCTTTCCAGATATGATAGTAATGACTTGAATTGTAAATATTTTTTCGAACATGAACGTATATATATATATATATATATATATATATATATATATATATATATATATATATATATATATATATATATATATATATATATATATATATCTTCTACATGTGTGGACTTGATATCAATGATCACATTGTATCTCTTAAAGCTGTATTATAATTGAAAATAAATATATCTTTGCGGACATGATGGCAATAATGAAATATCAGTGTTGTACCTTTGCATATTGCAAACACACCTGAAGAGCCAGTATAAATTCTACCACATGGTGTCAGTAAGAACACGAAAATAGTGGGTTTTTTTACCTCTCATAATTTATTAAAAATTGCAACACAGTGACCAATACCATATTACAACAATACTCGCCTCCAGGTGTATAGAGCCTGGAGTAGACAAAGTTGTTGGAAGACTTGTGAGCCAACAAACAAATAACATGCAACAATGTCTTAACATTTTGTAAAACAAAAATGTCATGAACACATTTAGGTGTTGAGATTTAATAATATCGAGAAAAAACATTTGTAAATTTTAGAGAATAAATGTATCCAGGATGTAAGGAAAATATTTCGAAACATGTGTCAGACATACTTGTTCTAAAACGTTTAATTCGTTTTTTTAAAACAGTTTAAACATTCCATTAAAACTCTACATTGTCATGATACAACATCGTTATGTTCAGTGTTTGCTGAGAGTCAAGTAAGCCACATACCGGTATGTAAGCCAACAGAAAAGAGTATTCTTTAATCTCACTTATGAAAAGAGCATTCTTTAATCTCACTTATGAAAAGAGCATTCTTTAATCTCACTTATGAAAAGAGTATTCTTTAATCTCACTTATGAAAAGAGCATTCTTTAATCTCACTTATGAAAAGAGTATTCTTTAATCTCACTTATGAAAAGAGTATTCTTTAATCTCACTTATGTAAGTTACTAGTAGTTTCGCATTTTCATGTGTACCTTCGCTCAAATATGAGCTTCACGAACCAAATTCTCTATTTTTTTCTCAAACCAAAAAAAAATAGCTACATATATTGCACACTGCATAAATATGACCCGATATTGTAGTCAAAAGATGACAGTATTTTCTGTGTCACTGATGCGTGTACTCGTCAAATATTAAATGATATGAGATCATTTGATGTATGTGAATATTGGTCATGATATTATTGACTGTACCGTCTGAGATTCTGTTGATATCTTTTGACAAAAAGGTCATGTATTGCCATTGCAGTCTCTGGCTGTATCTTAGTTCCAACATTAAAATTCCTCCTCGTCACCTCTCTATCGGCAGTGTTCCAGTTTAAACTGACTTTGAGATACTGCTTGAAATACATAATTATAGTGCATCGATTGACATAAAACTTCACAAAAAATTAAATTATTTTATCAGAGCAATAAATTACAACATATGAAGTGAATAAATAAGCAATAAATAATAATACAGTTATCAATAAATTAAAACTGTCCAAGACGTATAGCTTATGATATACATCTCAGGCGTCCGTGTCATATCACTTAATAAACCTGAGGAACCTAGCGCCGCTGTATGTACATGAATTTTGCAAAAAAAAAAAATACCAGCAACCAATTGATGTAAATATTGTCTGCTTTTCTTGCTTGACATTACGACGAATATGCCATCAGTCAGGAGCTTTCTTCGGCTTACATTTGGTACATTGTGCCAAGAGTGAGCCGAGAGAGCTGCTAACTCAGTGTCCAGATGGCCTTTATATTATTCAGTGAAAAATGATTCGCTACGCATCTTTGTATAGTCATTGAAAACTTCCGTCCTCTCCTGAAAAGTCTTGCCGGCTGAATAGACCGGTTTTCTTATTTTTCTCCACTCCACCCAAGTTTAGCAGACTTTATTGCCAGCTTGATTGCTAAGGGGGCAATAAAAAAAAAAATCAAAATTCCCCCCAAGTTGCTACAATTTAATGCAACAGTCAAATTACGTAAAATGAATGCAGGTCAGCCCGACACACAATATGAATCAAATTGTTGAATTCAAACATGATGATAAAATGATACACAGATTGAGCTGGTTTGACTATCACAGTTCATCTTCACCCACATATCTTACACAACAGTGTAAAAAGTAGAAAAGAAGATTTGCTTCACGGCAAACCTGTCTTGGTACTTTCAAAATTGGTTTAGGGTATTCCCTTAATTTGCATAAATTAAAATGCTAGAATTTCCGTTTGTGATTCATTGCATTCAGTAATATCACAAAATTTTAATTGGAACAGCACCTCTTTCTTGAAGATATATAAGTTTTAAAGTGTGTGTATTTAGCAAATTTGTACAAATCGAAATGTTACTACTTTGGTTCATGGTTAATTGGGTGCACCAATGGCACAATCATATAAGTTAAACTAAGAATGGCACCTCTGTCTGTAATAGATTCGAAGATATTGAAGATTTAAATATTTCCTATTGACACAAGTTGCGTAATATAAAATGCTACAACCCGAGTTCATAGTTCATTGGATATCAAAGTTAGCTTTTTGTTTAGTAAGCATGCCGTGAAGAATGAAAATCACTTATGGTACAAACATAGTGACTCAAATTGGAATGGCACCTCCATCTACAATAGCTTTTTAAGATATTGATTTAAACTTTTCAAATGTCCCTAATTACCATAAATTAAATTGGCACATTGCTACAAATTTGTCTTTCTGTTCATTTGATTCACCACTAGTATAAACTTTTTCATTGAAATTGGATCATGCTTATTTATGATATTATTTTGAGGTTGATTTTTTAAGCTTGTTTGGTCAGTAAGGAGAACACTAAGCGTATGTGATTCAAGATCCTGTGGAAGTCCCTGATGACGATATAGTCTCTGTTATGCCGTTCAGCACGGTCTGGTATATCTCGGATGTTGTCTTCCATGATGGCGCGGGTGATGGAGGGTTGGTGCTGGATTTTGAGCGCACGGTAGGCCACCTGTAGTTTACACAGCAGCGTGAAGTTGTCTTCTTCCAGCTCCGCTACAGTACTGGCGAAGCCGTGGTTATGTTCGTGGTCTTTCTCGTCCAAGCGGGTTTCCTCCAGAAACACCGCAACACGGGACAGTCTCTCGTAGGCTTTTGTCAGCGAGGTCTTGGCCTGCAAGCACATTTGGTATAATGCAATGCTACATCATCTGGTATGTTCGCGGTTACGTGAAATATCGACACACTGATGTGTAATATTTTCACTACACAAAATTAACAATGCCAAAGGCATCATATGTTTACCATTTGCGAGATCTTTATATTTTTATTATAATTTATAGCATCTACATGTACAATTAATGTTATAAAAAAGCAAATGTTGACTATTTTCGGCAATACGTTATTAGTTATGCAAGGACCGCTACTTACCACGAGATTGTTAAATGTCTTGGGCAATGCTTCGCTCAAAAGTCCCATAAGAGCATATTTTTCTAGTTCTTGCACGTGACCTTTATTGGAAAAACGAGACGACACCTGCAAAAGAAGGTTTACACTTGAACAAATAGTCTGACATTTCCGCCAAGTACTCCTGCGCCCAAATATTCATGCCATAGACCTGCATGGAAGTACACATTTTATACCAGAAGGGAATTTTTAAATGCTGCAACTTTTGTCAGATGTTTGTTGGATGCACCTTCAGCGCAAACCTATGAATCAAATATGGGATGGCACCTCTGCCTATATCTATATACATCTTTATTTCACACTTGATGTACAGTTTTACAATTCTAAACAATCATATCTAAATAGATTTTTTTCATTAAAAAAAAAGGTTAAATAACAAAGCCACAAAAGTCCAGTGTTGACATGTCCTCCCATTGGTACATAGCACTCGGCATCAAGAAAAAAAAGCACAACTAATCAGTACAGATAACATCAATGAGCATTTGAGCTTCGAATATCACACATTTCACGGATGACTGAAGCATTTGCGTTAACCTCATCAAGGCATTTTTTTCCTACTGTATATGCACACTTGGGATATATATAGTCTTCTTCAAACAGGGTGTTTCCAGGGATCTGATATTTGTGTACCACAAAATTAAACAATCTTCCAAGCGAGGAACGGAAACCTTCAAGAAGCATTTTGGCGAATGCACTGCCTGTCTTAATTGTTATCGCTGGGAATCATGAAGCGTATGAATTTTAAAGAGCGCCTGTGCCTTTGCACTTCTATTGGCAGGTCTTTTGATATTAAAGGTAAGAGTACCGAACGAGCTTTTCTTGGAATTTTCCACAGAAATCAAACTGATTTTCTCCAACAAGTAAATATTTTCTTAATTTCTGTACTTCAGAAGGTTTGAAGGTAAGTGTCCCCAATTAACATAAATTAAAATCCTACAATTTTGATATATCGGATCGCCCATTTGTCCGGCTAGGGGGTGTTCCAAGTGATAAGTGTCCTTGAGGTGCAGATAGTGGAGGGGGAATCTGTTTACGTGAAAAATGCATGTCCTGACGTGACAACGTGACACTGCAATGTGCGAGTCTCGCCCTCTAGACTGGCTAGGTCTGTGAGTTTACATCTTCTCATCTTTATAGTGGTTTTACACACAACAACAATTTTGCGACCACATTTTACCAATATTACACACATAGTATGAAATAAAGAGATATATACACATTGTCACAACGATATAACGTCAGCGCTAGTTATCTGTGATTTTAATTCATTCCCATTCAAACTGATACAGCGACCTTTTTCTAAATATCATCTGCGTCACATTTTCTCTGATATTTGCACCTTTGAAAATGGTTTAAATACAAGCAGTGCTGTAGAATGCAGGAAACCTGTGGAAACTGTAGATATGTATGATTATGCTGCCGGAGAATAAGAACCCGCCGCCCTCTGACCTGTCGACTCAACCTGCCCACTTTACTCAGTTTGCTTCACTGCAGCGGAAAACTACCGTTTCACTTCCACATGTGGCTATCTATTATATGATCAGGGTTCTTGTTTCACTGACAAAACGTTTCCGTTGATGACTAATTTCAAGTGCATGTTATTTTACAAAGTGCACAGAAAACACGTACATAATGTCTGGAACGTGCGAGCTGTGAGATATAGCAGAGGGATGGGTGCTTTATCCCGGGCGTGATTTCCTCACTTTCACCAGTAATGTTGACTTGGAATTCTTACACTTTTCAAAATCACTGTGGTTAGATTGGCTAATGTTGACTGCTATGGTTTATAGTTGGTCATATTGGGCTATCTAGCATGTGGCCCTCAAACCGCCTATTGTTGACATTGAGGGCAATTTCAAATCCACAATCAGGTAGCGTATCAATCAAAGAGGACCTATTTTCAACCCGGAATGACATAATTATCACGTTGTAGCCTTCTGTTGGTAGAAAAAGGACAGGGATACTTACGAATCTGTTCTGGAGCTTAGCGACGCGAAAACTTAATGCTGCTGCATACTGTGATATAATCTGGTACTGTTTTTTCACATTTGTTGCGGTGTCACTGTTTGTTGGGAAATCCCTCGTGCTTGTTGTGGAGCCAGCGCAAGGTCTGTCCCAGCGATTGGTTGACGGCGTTGGCAGGGCGCTAGCGCGGGTAACCAGGATGCACACGATCAGGACCACACAGCACACACCTCGTGTCCAACCTGCCGCACAAAGAAATAAAGTGCATCAGTAATATTACTTTCCTGCTCAGAATTAGAAATAGGGGAGGGGAAAGGAGCAGGGACGAGTGCTTTCCTTTACGTTCCGGAACAACCAGCAACCAGCTGTTGACAGATAATTTCGGGAAGGGTGGGAGGGGGAGAGGGCAGCTTTCAGCTGCTGCGAAGCAACCTCATGCTGACGACTGTGACATCCCATAATCTGCGTTCTGATCAACATAAGCAGAACAGAGTTTTGTTTGCACTGGAAAATCATTGCGTAAGAATTAAAACAAATATGTTCTTAAAAATCAAGTTAGATAGGAATAAGATCACATTAGCTAATCAAGACAGAAATATGTCTATCATAACAGTTATTCCTAGGCGGAAAGAGGGGGTGGGAATTTGGGTGGGAACGGCACTATTTGCATATCATTGCAGTTGCTATGACAATTATTTGTCAAATTTTGGACACACTTGTACCAAATTAATTATAATTGCATGGTTGCCTGTGTATAATATTTGAATAAAAATTACATACAATTAATTTTTGTCAGGTAATAATTATCAGATAAAATACATTCGACAGACTTTACAGTGTACTTATATGCAGGAAACCTTGAGTAACTGTGGTGGAAATTGTCCCAATAATAGAGTTTCCAAACTGGAAAAAAATGTATTGTTTGAATTGAGATTCAGGGCACATACATTAAGGGTTGAATCTGGCTGGTTCACGAAACCGAAAACGCCACCTGAGTTCAGAAAGTGTTCATCGAGTGATGAGAGCGATTGAGGATGAATTTCATTTTACTTGTGAACTGCAGTAAATATCAAAAAGCTGGGAGTGTATTATATGACAACTTATTAGAACTGGATGTAAATTTTCTGATCTTCAATAATGAAGATAAATTTATATATTATAAAAGCTGAAAATAGCCAAGGTGCTAGCCAGTTATCTAATATGTAAATTATCTGTTTGAAATCATAGACGTTGGTTTATGTCAACAAAGTATTTCATCTGACTTTGAGACATTCCACAAGCGGCATTAGATAAAGCTCCATCTTGAATTCTAGACAAACAGTATAATTCTTGTTATCACGTCGATGATTCATTTAAAGACATATAGTATTAATATAAACATTACCATTTGCATAGTGTATTATATAATTGCGATTGTGTAATATGCTTCTGAATTGGTCTTAAAAATACAAAAACAAAAGCAAAACAAAAACAAAAAACAAAACAAAACCAAAAAACAATAAATAGAATGCTAAGACGAAAATGTGGCATTAACTTGTCGCGTAATTATTATGTCTGTCATAATAATTTTCGGATTATTTTTAATGATTGAAGCCGAGTCAAAGCAGGAATATCACTTTAGAGCTTCACTGATTTTATGTTAATGTCAACTTTGCTCGCTCAGAATTGGCTTTTACTTCGAAGCAGAACATGCTCCAAATTTCAATTATCAGTTAAACTTTGTCATAACTGAAAGTAATAACTCAGTAAATCCTTCTAATACATGCGATATGTACACCAGTTTTTCGTTCCGCACTGTTATTCTTATGACATCCAGAATTGATTACCGAAAGTGCTTTCCCGGAATAACAGTTTAGATACATTTGATTAAAACTGCTAAAACCTATAAAATCACGTTTAAACAGCCAACTTCATCTTATAATTAATTATATATAAATGCTGCTGCTGCTGTGTTTGAGAAAAAAAAAAGTTAAAGCGCATTGAAAATGCAGGGGTCAGGTGGTTACTCTATAATGACCGTGAAGTGTGTCGTGTGGCCTGAAAGGCAGACTTACCGTGGCACGTGTTCCTGACTTTGGCTGTTAGTGATAATGATATTCGTGGAGTCATTATTGATTTCTGTCCAGCAGTAAAAGTACCAAGAGAAATTCCGAATTCTTCTCTGCTTTCCTTAGTGTTTCAGGCTTATGGTTTGCAAGTTGAGACTTGTTCCCCTATTTAAGTGAACCGTAACCGCAATGCCATCCTGTCAATCCCCATCTTGACGTCAGTCAAGGCGGCTATTGTGGTTTGACGGTCTGGTTTGTGATACTGGTCACAATGTGTTCAAGGAGATTGAACAACTGATGCTGTAAAATGCCTAATTTAGATCGTTACCCATCTACTCCCCTGAATAGTAGTTTAATTTGGGATATTCCATCAAAACTGGCTGTGGCAGGGGTATCCCCTTATCCGTTTACTAATTTGGCGTTGCTCAGGGCCTGCTTCAGGATCTCCTGTATTAACCATTGCCCAGTTAAAATGAGAGCGGGGCAACAGTTTTACTTGTGACCCGTTCCAAGGCAAGATGTTCTCTTGGGCTATGAGATCCCATTGATTTCATCTACAATTGCCACCAAAATGTTTTGTACTAGCGAGAAATTTAAGTAGAGACATTGAAGCAGACGACATTTTATACCGGGGCACTTTCGGACGATTGGAGGGGAAAAGGGTCGACTCTACAATCTGTTCATTCATCCGGTACCGGTGATCTGATTAATTGGAAAAACTGTTTGGCTGGTCCTGGTTTATTATGGAAAAATTACGATCAACATTGACGACATTAATCCCACTCCTCTGATTCAAATGTTAATCACATGATATGAGCACGTCTTCTGCATGTCTCAAATCTGATCGATTTCCTGTTTGTTTGTTTTTTTAAGTGATTTTTGGTTTTATTTATTCATGCATTTATTTATTAATGTTTGAAGAGCTGTGGCAAGCAAGATTAGTTTATGTATGCACGGCAGACAACTTGTCATCTGTGTTGGCGCAACGGGAATGCATGGTGCCACAATCCTGGAATCTTTGAGGCCACATGGGCCCTGCTATCTGTTGCCTTGCGGCTATCATTGTGGTTATCGAGTAGGAAACGGCTTGAAATGGAATTGAAAGAACACCAGAACATACAAACACATTAAAGTGATTAATCTTACTTAAAGTGCCGAAATGTGAACAAAAATTCAGTGACTGACAACAATGCAAGGTATGACACAAAGCTGCGCCACGGTTCACAGGATGTTGCCTGGATGGGGGTCCAGATTCAAGAAATGTTTAACCCGTAGGCCGGAGGATAAAACTTCCGGCAGCAGCTAAATTCCGAAAAGACATAAAAATAGAATGACACACATAATAAATTGTATTGTGGACTGCAAATAGCGGACAATCCTTCGACTCCGATGACATATATAATGCCGTTGCAGGGCCGTAGCCAGCCCTCTAAAATAGAGGAGGCAAAGGGTACTGGTGGGGGTGGGTTTGGGAGGGAAGCATGCCCCCTCCCAAGATTGAAAACTTTGGAAAAATGGCATATAAAATGGTGTAATTTAGTGGGTTTTGAAGGAAAAAAAAGACTTTATACATATATAAATTCTCAAATTTTTACTTCAATGTGACTATTTTTGATCTTTTTGTATGAATTGAATTTGGTCCTATAACTACTAGGGCAAAGATACAAGTAATTATTGAAAAAAGTACACCTCCTGTGATGCTCTTATCTTCTATCACTATGAGTGACTCAAAGTCTTAGTTACAATAGGGTCTTTTTGTTTTTGTTGTGTATAATAACTTAAACTGAACAAGTCTTGTTGAGGCTAAATAAACTATTTCTATGCTAACTCCTAACATCATCAGCCAAAATTCAGAGGAGGCAAGCGCCTCCTCTGCCTCAGCCTGGCTACGGCACTGCGTTGACACCATTACACGATTTACGGGGGTTTCGCGTCGAATGCCGGGTAGATTATCTTGTACTTTTTGTGTCTGGTTGATTGTGCTTGGTTTCGGGAAGTCAGTTGTCTTCGTGGAGAGATCGGCACAGCCGCACTTTTTACATTTTGTACTTCAACTGCCGGCGAAAGGGGTTACATTTTTTGGACGCCTTTAGAGCGCGGTCTGAATGGCCTGTCCATGATGGCAAGGAAGTCATACACATAAATATCTGTATTAAAATCAGAAGGTGTCTTCGTTTTAAAAGAGGCATTATTAACAACAACAAAAAAAAAAAAAAAAGCGAACAAACAAACAAACAAAAAAACCAAAAAACAAAAAATTAAAAAACAAAAAATTAAAAAACTACAAAGGTCGGTTGTATAAGGCCTATTCCTGAGGGGATTAAAAATTATAGGGCCACATTCCAGAAGGGATTATGACACCCAACTCACCTGAAAATAGATCAGGGGAATTCCATAGGATCTAAATATAGATCACCTGTGACAGCATCACACTGATTAGGGCAACAGGTATTCCTTACATAATAGGATCAACATTATACTGACAAGGTCAACAGGTGATTAATATCCAGTGTAAACCGGAAAATTATATAACAAGGATTAGTCACCCCCACTTCCATAGATTGGGGGAAAACACAATCTGATAAGGGTCAACGGGTTTAAGTAGACACAGGTGTTCATTACATAACAGGGATTATAGCATCATATGAATATATAAATAGAATAGGGGATTTTGATAATCTGATAAGGTCGTTCAAATATACCAACTTCCTCATGGGAACCATATCATTTATGCATTGCATAATGGGAATTATATTTATCACAATAGGACATGTATGATAAGAGGATTAGGCAATCACCACTGTCCACACAGGTGCACCCCATGTTTATCAACATATTACGCAATACAAAATTTAATCACTTGCATGTGTTCAGGATAAAGTGGATGCATTTTCGAAGATTCTAGAAATTAAAATCAAGTTTGAACTTGTCAATTTTATAAGGTGACGTGTGCAAAGTTTCAGAGCCCCCAAACCCTATAAGTAGCTAGGTGGCTTCACTTCACTTTTCCTCACACTTCAAGACTACACCCAGCTAACGCATCAAAGTTCTCAGAGAAGCCGACCATTGAATTACACGGTGAGTACATTGTTTTTAACTTAAATTCTGTTTTTAGTTATAATGTCAATGTCAGGGAGTTGTAGGTCTAACCATCACCGTGCTTGACCCAGGGTTTGACCGACAAACACACAGGGGCCTGCGGTCTCAATGGCAAGGTCAGCCCCGGCCGGGTGGAGGTCGGCCGGAGATGCACCTATGTCACCTATGAGCGGTGTCCGTCATCCCCCCCCCCCCGGGCCGTCACCGCAACCGATAAAAATATGAGTCCTACCGAAATTATCATTCTAAATTATTTTCCAAATCTCGCAATAAATATAGGGCTACTAAGAATATACTTGTAAGGAGACGAGCAACATTTTAAATACCGGTACTTGCGTTGAGCCTGATCCAGGTGTTGAGGGGCAGAGTTTGTATACAAATTTACATATGCAACAAGATAACATGCGTGTATGTGGCATTGCCATTGACATTGTCATGGGGAATCTAACGTTTAAAATAGGTCACCACCAAACTATACAAAATTCATGTGTTAACAAAGCAAGCCAAGGTGTCAGATCATAGTGATAATATTACTAAAACAAGGATAAAAAGTAATTGCCAGTACTTAAAAGTTCACATGGGCCCTGGTAGTGTTTAGTAGTAGTCATGGGCTTAAGATCCACACTTACCAAGATATAAGCCAATATATATGACTAGCGGAGTAAAGATGAAAAAAGGCTTGAACTCCACTAACCATTCACTGTCAAAAGATACAGAGTTTTGCTTGGCCATCCCTTCACACATCCGATGAATGTTAGCCCGAGCAACATTTATGTGCCTTAAAACGAAGCGTTCCATACACCAGTTTTTACAATATTGCTACTGTTGATGACCCCTGGTGACCTTAATAATACGTCAATATCACTGAATGTCGAACCCTATCAAGATTCTAATGAGATGCTCCAACAGTATATTAAGTTTCCTGAACAAATCTCATGACACCTAGTGACCTTGGTCAAGGTCACTGAATGTCAAACTCACTCAATTTTCTAATGATATGCTTATACAGTACAGGTTTCATGACAGCAGCTCAATTTCTACTGCAAGAGTTATTGGCTCTGCAAGAGTAACGGGGGTGGGAGGTGTGTGTGGTTGTGTGTGTGTGTTGTTTTTTGTTTTTTCTGTTTTTTGTTTGTTTTTGTTTTTGTTTTTGTGTTTGTTTTGTTTTTGTTTTTTGCAAAAGACGCTTAAAATTATGAAATATAAACAGATTATTGCATTATTATCTTTTTTTCGGAAACTTGGTACAGAACTAACTGGGGAACATCCATGGGTAAAATCAAATAGAAAACATATTGCTGCTGCATCATCATCATCATCATCATCATCATCATCATCATCATCATCATCATCATCATCATCATCATCATCATCATCATCATCATCATCATCATCATCATCATCATCATCATCATCATCATCATCATCATCACATAGATGGTACATGCCCACCTAGGAAACAGCTGTTTTAAAATCAAAGCATTCCACAACACCATTTTGAATTCATTCATAATTAGCTCATTAAAATAGCGTTGAGAGAAGGGATTATCCTCCGCGCCCACAATCTTTTATTCCTCAATTCTATTTTTATTTATTTATCTTTTTTTTTAGACTTGGCAGTAGAATATTCTACATACAATGTCCATATTGTTATCTATGAAATGAAAGACCAATTTCGGAAGTGTTCTTGGGGTAAGTTCTGGTGACAGAGACCACTAATAATAAGAGGAAGCTAGTTTTCAATAGGAATGTGGTCCACTATAACATGCATTTCAGAAAAAAAATGGTGAAGCTGCATTAGAACCTTGTTGAGATATTATGGTAACGTCGTTCCCTTGTGCACCACTCAGACGGCCTTGAAGATATATACTTTAAAGTTCCATAAAAAGGTTTATAAAAATACAAAGAGGAAGCTGGTTTTAAATGGCAACCTGTTTCAATAGGAACTTGGTCCATCATAAGGTCCTGATGTGACAAAAATTTGGTACAGTTACGGTGAACGTTTTCTAAGATATCGTGGTAACGTTGGTAACGTTGACAAGACGGACGGACTGACGGACGGACGACCCAGGGGACTACAAAATCCTCCGGCACTTTATGTGCAGAGGGTAAAAAGTAGTGTGACAGTACTGTAAACTTAAAGGCTGCATGTTTACATAACTGATTGCTTCATCGCCTTTCCTGCAAGAAAAACAAAACTTATTTGTCAGCCACAACCATTTCATCTACAAACAAATCAAACATGATTTGCCATATTACGGAAATTCGTAAGTGCCTGGAAACCAACTTTTAAAGACTGAAGGCCTATCAATGTCATGAGCAAGGTCAAGGTCAAAGAAAATTTCCAGGATAATACTGCATGTACCATTTGTTTTACATCTATACCACATATATGTACAAAAACAGGAAAATACAAAATAGTGTCAAACTAATAAAACAGTTAGCTGAACATAGAAAATAAAATGGGTGAAATAAGTAAATTATTAAGAATATGGTCATGGAGAGATCTATCATTAATTGGTAAAAATGTGGTTGTAAAATCATTGGCTATATCCAAAATTCTATATCAATGTTCATGTATCGCTGTACCAGAAGATATAAAGAAGAAAATACAAGAGATAATAAATGAATTCATCTGGGACAAAAAGACACCTAAGGTAAAAAATGAGGTGATGTATTTAAGTATCAACAGAGGGGGATTGAAGATCCAAATTTTTAAATCACAAACTAGTTCATTGATATTGGCATGGATCAAACGATTACTCGCTCAATCAAACTCTAAATGGAAAACATTAGTACACAGCTTCTTTATGAAAATTAAGCTTGAAGACCTGTTAAGGACGAGAGCGAAGGGATATGAGGATTCGAGTGTACCTCATTTTTAGCACGAATTATTACAAGAATGGAATAAATTCCAAAAGCTAACATCGCCAAATCTGCCGAAAGAAATATTGAAAGAATGTCTTTGGTACAATGATTTTATTAAAGTAGATAAAAAACCTGTATTTTATCAAGATTGGTACTTAAAAGGAATCTTATATGTTGCAGATTTATTCGATGAACAAGGTGAACCATTATCCTTGGATAGATTCCAAGAGAAATTTAGCTTGAATACTAATTTTTTGCAGTATTATGGTCTTCTAGCTGCATTGCCAAGTACCTGGAAACAGAGTGTAAAAAACAATTTCATTTTGTGCCAACCAACCAATACAAAATAAGCATTGAGGGCAAGATGATGCCAATTAAATTTGTTAGAAGCAAAGACTTTTATTGGGAGCTTCAAAACAGAAGTAATGCAGTCCCGACAGCAATTCAGAAATGGAACAATAAATATGCTATATCAGAAATAGAGTGGGAAGAAATATTTAAACTCCCATTTAAGTGCTGTATGGAAACAAAATTACAAACCTTTCAATTCAAAATTGTTCACAGAATAAAAACAACAAATAAGAGACTTTGTCTTATGGGTATAAAAGAATCTGACAAGTGTCACAGATGTGTGGACAACATCGACACTATAGAACATAGGTTCTATGAATGTAATAGCTTACAACGATTCTGGGCTTCTTTTCAAGATTGGTGGTCCAGTATTTGTAACAATGATGTGCACTTGAGTGAAAAAGATGTGATATTTGGATATACAGATAGACCCTTTCCATATATTTTAAACTTCTGTATTTTAGTAGCAAAAATTTGTATACATGTTCAGTTACATAGAGAACAATATAATTTAAATTTTACAGCCTTCTTGAAAGTATTAAGAAGAAAAACACAAGTTATTAGAGATATAATGTCAAACAATGACAAAATGCATGTCTACGACAGATACTGGTCTAGCATTGCAAACAGCCTGGAAAATGTATAAGTTTATACTTGAGTATTGGGATGCATGACAAAGTAATAGACAACCTTATATTGTACAATTGATGAATAAAGAATATCAAAAAAAAAACAAAAAAAAACAGTTAATAGGTGAAGATCATGTGAAGGTCAAGGAAGCTTCAAGGTCACAGTATGGAACACATTTTATATGTTTTGTGCCACCTATTTGCAGGTAAAAGGCCATCCAATTATTAATTTGAATGATTATTTTGAAACATATTGTTAGTGTGTGGTGAAGAAAGCAAATACGGGGCTAGAGGGAGGGCTAAATGAATAAACATCCATATTTTAAAATACTCAAGGATGACAAGATGTCAACCGGCATTTTCTGACTTTGTGTGACCCAGTCGTCATAAATCAAGCAAAAAACAAACAAACAAACAAAAAAGCTACAGACAATAATGTCAGGTGAACCCAAACTTCTGCTGGACTAAGAATAATATGAGACACAACATGGCAATATGTGCAGCCTGTGACGAGAGACAAGATAATGCACGCTGCAAGATTACACCAGTGCGTGGATAAGCATACAAACACGTGTTGGCGACATTCTTTATACAAGAACATTGTGCAAATTCTCTACATTTAAGCGCCAATAAGATGTTAGACTATGTGACTGGTTAAAAACTTCTTCGGCTTTAATTTTTACCTGATTTGGATATGAATAAACATATAGCTTAAATTTAGGGAATAGCTGTCATGAACTTCGGAAGTTTCAAATGCACGCATGCGCTCCCAATCTGACGGTGCGTTCTTTAATGGCGTGATACACTCTTAAAGCACTTCACAAACAAAATGCGACTTTGCTCCAAATATGTCATTATATACACTAGACGCATTGTTTCAGACCATATAAAATTAATATTTTCTAAAAGTATGCGTTTGGATTAAGCGATTGAAAATAATGAAATGTCGTAAGTGTTAAGAAATTGAATTTTATTTGTTTAATTAAAAAAATTAAAAGTTTCCCTGTTTTTGCAGACAAGACAAAAATAGCGCAAACACCAAATATTGGAAACATTTTTTTTCTTATGGGATATGAAAAAGTACACTTCTGGCAGCAAAAAGGTATTTTAGATTTTGGATAAGGATTTTAGTTCAAAATTTACAGGACATTGATATCAAAGTTAAAATCTTCAGAAAAAAAATTACACAGGCAAAAACTTAGAACTGAGCCCTTTATATAAAAAAGAGTGTTATGTGCTCTTTCATTTCACACAATAAACTAAATCTGATTTTTATTTTCCAAATTGCTATTTTAAATTTTATCTAAAATTAAGAATAATTTTTATCAAAATTTAACAACATCAATAGCGACACTAAAATTGAACATTCAGTACTACAATCCAACTTGATGCTGTGTTTTCCTTTAGAAAATATATACTTTTTAGGGTATTAGATGGTAACAATAGACGGTAATTAAACATTTATACACGAGTCATGAACTATACCACGCGCTTAATGTGCTTACGGAAATCATAGCATGAACGGGGGAGGTGTTGGATGCAGGCAAGTTAATTCCAACTATGTGGAATCACGACACGTTGTCTGCTTGCTGTGAGACTTGTCCATACTTTCTTTTAATCATTTCTATCACGCCCATGCCAATTTCCTTTGACAGGATAATGGTTGAAACGCTCTGTAAAACACTGGACATATGCACAGTGCAAGGAAAGAAGTCCAGGGATCCTGCTTATTTTGAGTCGGCTCTCAAGTTTCCCTGGATTGGCTTGTTTCAACACACCTTACCCTAACCTCCCCCCCCCCCCCCCCCGTCCAGGACCAGTGATACTGTCACATAAAATTAATCAATGGCGATATCGCTTTAAACATTGCAGCCATATGACTATGTGCACATAGCACACTGTTGGAGCAGGTCCTGTTGGGCTACTTTGCATTGTCCTCCCTGTCACTCTCATTTCCCAAAAGACCACCCGTTTTGAGAAATCATTTTTATATCTGCACTTGAAGCAGCCTCTCAAGAAACATACTAGTGAACAGTTGTCCTTGTTTTGAAATACCACTCTCAGGATATGTTTTAGAGCCGGTCTGTCGGAGCAGATGGTCTCTCTTTACAGGTACTATAATATTGACGAGATAGCAACAGAGACCTGGCAGATGGGGGCTTTCAAGAGAGGGACCATAGTGTTACAAAACATTTTCCGTGCAGATGTTATGGATAAAGAACAGGTGGTTTACCACGGGCCACTTTAATAGCGTAACCCACCCTGCTACACTCTGTGGCTCCCTGCTAAAATTTTACCTGTTGCTAAACTTTCTGGCCCTTCTGCTAAACACATTGTTTTCAATGTTTATCCATGAAAATAGACCGTAAGTTTACAACATTTTTTTTTCAAACTTATTTTTTTTTTCTCGAAGGAAACATTTAAGAACCTGAAAGTTATTCCTTTTTGGGGAGGGGGGAGCGGGGGTATCAATATAAAGTTGTTCAATTGAAAGAAATGTTTAACAGGACATATGGTGCTTAAAGATTTTCTTAAAATGACTGGTTTTTGACAATCCTGCTATTTTTACTGTGGAGAACCGTGACAGCTGTATATTATGTCAATATTATGTTCACTGAGTGGCCACATTGCTTGGTCGGCATGTGTAGGACCATTTGCTCTAGGACGCGGTACCTAGGCAATCAGTCAAAAACAGACATAGTGTACCTAGGCCATCGGTCAAAAACAGATATGGTGTAAAAACCACACACGTAGGTAAGTTGTCACACTGGAGACAGTTAAATACACGTACAGGACAGTATTCATTATTTATTACTGTAGAATAGCTTGTACATAGATAGTAATACAAACTAAGGCAAATAAAAACTGATGTTGAATATGAAACTTCTACTGCCGTGACAAAGCAAGGGAATAAAGTACTAAAGAGAAGTACAAACGTTCCTATCTCAAAACTATAATAGGACAAAATTCTATCATATGGGAACTCGTATTAGCTAAACGTTC
Source organism: Hermodice carunculata (assembly GCA_964020975.1). Taxonomy (NCBI): domain Eukaryota; kingdom Metazoa; phylum Annelida; class Polychaeta; order Eunicida; family Amphinomidae; genus Hermodice; species Hermodice carunculata. Next base: position 40,353,371 of record OZ026616.1, read on the forward strand.
CGATAAAAATAGGAACCTCTATTTGGGCGGAGGGCCGGCAGAGCATGAAGTTTCAGCATGCACATGTTCGCATACATGCAAGCACTTTTTCAGTCACACCTTGTGTTCACATGTACAACATACTGCCTTGTTAATCTGAAAGCGATAGATGTCATGTTTAGAACGTGGAGCCATTAACCAAACGTAGTACGTTTCGCCAGCACCTTACTTGGTAACAAAAACAAATACACACAAAATCATTATGTATATTGTTTTTCTAGGATTTCTTTCTTTCTTTCTTTCTTTCTTTCTTTCTTTCTTTCTTTCTTTCTTTCTTTCTTTCTTTCTTTCTTTCTTTCTTTCTTTCTTTCTTTCTTTCTTTCTTTCTTTCCTTCTTTCTTTCTTTTTGATCATGTTGGGCTCAAATTGTTGCCAATGTAACACTGTACATTTTTTAAAGTTATATATGACCTCTAAAGGTCAAAGGTTAAGGTCATTTGGACCTTTGAAAGTTTCATTCAGCCATAACTCGGCCAATTTCTATCCAATTCTAATGATGTTGGACTCATATTGTATGTATTGCAACACTCCACATTTTTGTAACAACATGTAACTTCAAAAAAGGCAAAGGTCGAGGTCATTTGGCCCTTGGAAAATTTCATCTAGCCATAACTTGGTCAATTGTCATCCAATTTGGTTCATGTTGGGCTTAAATTGTGGGTGTTGTAACACTGTACATTTTTGCAATTTACATGTGACCTGTAAAGGTCAAAGGTCATGGTCAGTTGGACTTTGAAATTTTCATCCAGTAATAAGCTAACTGGAATGGTAAGTATCAAAGCATAAAAGTTGTAGGATTTAATATTTGCAACCTTTGAAGGCACACAGATAGATTTGCTTTGAAGCAAATCTTCTTTTCTAGGTTTTACTTACACTTGTAGTCAGAAAATGTTATCTTGAAAGACTACATGTGGAGGTTTTTTCTTGATTTGGTTACTGCTTGTTACTGCAGAGATTTTTATGGGCAGGCCGAAGCGCAATTTGAACAATTCTCTGATGTTTGTTTGCAGCAAATATTAACATTCCTATTTCCAATTAAGCATTAATGCTTTGACTTACTGCTTTTATTATTATTATTATTATTATTATTATTATTATTATTATTATTATTATTATTATTATTATTATTATTATTAGTATTATTATTATTATTATTATCATTATTATTATTATTATCATTATCATTATTATTATCATTATTATTATTGTCATTATTATTATTATTATTATTATTATTATTATTATTATTATTATTATTATTATTATTATCATTTTATGTTTTATTTATTTTTTTTTTGGGGGGGGGGGGCAATAATTTGAAATGTTATTCTGTGATCCACTGGTGTTCTTCCTGGTCAAAGAATGTATATGTCATAGTGTTCAGCTTACACTCTCCAAGACGGGTCAGTTTAATATCATGTTATAATATGGAGCATGTGTCAGCAATAGGACGAAGCCCCTTCTTAACCCCGTGCATGATGAATGATGCGTTAGGACCAAAACTTGTCTTGGGCTGAAAATCTGGCATTTCCCCCAGACTGTATAAACAAGTGAAGTTTTTATTGTCAACAGAAAGCCTTCAATGTTCCCGTATTCATCTACTGGCGCCCAGCTGACACCAATGCAAAGCCTATTTATAGTCTCACGTATCGCCTATCTAAGCACCACCCCCACCCTCAAAAAAGTCTTATTGGTGGTTTCTGGTGTCGAGGTACAGGAGTAGGGTTGGGATGTCAGCAGGAATAAGAAACCAGAACACATAAAGTGGTATCATTCATTCTGACCCAAGAAACAACGACAACGGTCAGATGGTGTTTCTCTTTAAACAAAAAGGTTGTCTGTTTGTATCTGATTTTACTAGAGCAACATTTGTTCCTACGTTGAACTTCGTGCGTTCTTCAACAACTTGGAAACAGTGCTGAACTGTAATTTCTAACAGGCACCAGCAGATCGGGTGTGGGGGTGGAGGGCGGTGATGCCATAGAACACCCACCCACTCACCCCCATCCCCGTGATGTAAAAATAAAATGAAATAAATAAAAGAAAAAATAGAATATCAGATAAAGCATTGGAATATAAAATCAAACAGTTTGGCCTATTATCCTGCTTTCACATTAAAATAAACTGTCTGGCAGTATATCTAAGCATCTATGGTCTTTAACGTGTTCATAGTGTCATATATAATCGTTACATTTCAATATACATTCTCTGTGGTTTTTGGTATTGAGATGCTGTATATTACATCAGGCTTCGTCGACGCAATATTTTAACTCATGCTACTGATGTTGCCATTATGGTAATGACTTTTGTCCATTTTATTTTAAAACCAGCGACAGATTTGTCATGGTTTTTTTTTTGCAGAAGGTCAGTCATTTCACCTCTTACCGTATCCTGATACGTATCTGTGTAGTTTCGTTTGGTGCAACTTCAGAGCTGTCTTTCTCTTCATCTTTTCTTTTCAGTATATGGAAGTATGATTTTTGGAAATGTCTTGTCTTAATCTTTCAGGTGGGGCAAATGCCAAAGAATTATTGTGCTAATTTTTAAATATAGTGAGACATAGGCAAGTGCTTTGAATTGGCTTTCTTACCTTATCGTGCACATAAGAATAGCACCCCATGGAAAAACAGGGAAAACTAGGAAAGAAGATTTGCTTCAAAGCAAATCTGTCTGTGTGCCATCAAAAGTTGTAAAATTTTAATGCTACAACTTTTGTCCTTTGGGTACTTCACATTCCATTAAGCTTATGATGGATGAAAATTTCAAAGGTCCAAATTACCGTGACCTTTGACCTTTAGAGGCTGCATGTAAATTTCAAAATGACAGTGTTACAATAGCTACAATTTGAGCACAGAACGAAATCCGATGAAAATTGGCCAAGTTATGGCTAGATGAAACTTTCAAAGGGCTGAATGACCTTGACTTTTGACCTCTAGAGGTTACATGTTCATTACAAAAATATGCAGCGTTGCAATACCTACCATTTGAGTCCAAAATGATCAAAATTTGATACAAATTGACCGAGTTATGCCTAGATGAAAATTTTAAAGATCCAAATGACCTGGACCTTTGACTTTTAGAGGCCACATGTAAATTACAACATGGCAGTGTTACAATAGCTACAGTTTGAGCCCAGCATGATCAGAATTGGATAAAAAATATCCAATTTCTGGCTAGATGAAAAAATTAAAAGGTCCAATTGACAACGATCTTTTAGAGGTCACATGTAAATTACAAAAATGTGTAGTGTTACTATTGCTATAATTTTGGCCCAACATGATCAAAATTGGATACAAAATTGACCGAGTTATGGTTAGATGAAAATTTAAAAGGTCCAAATGACCTTCATCTTTGACCTTTAGAGGTTACATGTTTATTCCAGAAATGTGCAGTGTTACAAACATATTAATTGAAGTTGGATTGGTTACCTGTACCTATAGTAGTTTTGGAGATATTCCAAATTTTAATTTTCAAATGGCCCTAATTTGCATAATTTTCAAAACCATGGAACCTCTTTACATAAACCCAAAACTCCATGTATGGAAGTATATTCATGCCATGTTTGGAATTTCTACGTATAATATATTTCAAATGAAATGTCGGACATATCTGTCTGGAAAGAAAGAAAGAAAGAAAGAAAGAAAGAAAGAAAGAAAGAAAGAAAGACATGTCTGTGTTGGCACACAGACATGACAAGATCCATGTCTCAAAATACTATGAAACCTAACAGTGTTCTTAAATTTGTTCTCATCTGCATCAGGTGTAAACTTATGAGACTGCAAAGTTAAAATTTGCTAATTTGCATATCGAAAACTTTAATTTTCAACAATGAAGATTAATATTCCAATATTGGCCTAAGAGGGACAATTTGGAGGACACTTTTTAGATTCATATTGTTTGGAACAAAAGCACATGATTTTTAGAACTTCAGATTGGATTTTACTGAGAAATAGATAAATCTAAAATAGGTGTCATTCTTTATTTAGTTCTCTTATGTTGGCACAATTATTCAATTAGCACACTATTTCGTTGATCTGTATGTGTGCCAATTGATAGAGCAAGCCTACGCAACTTCAACGTTGTACACTTTCACCTAGCTGCACCATTTTTTTTAATTTTTCTTTTTTCTTTCTTTCTTTCTTTCTTTCTTTCTTTCTTTCTTTCTTTCTTTCTTCCTTTCTTTCTTTCTTTTGTCTTCTTCCTTCCTTCCTTTCTTCTTTCTTTCTTTCTTTCTTTCTTTCTTTAGTTCTTTACAGGCAAATTGGTCTGACGTTTCATTTGAAAACTGTTATACGTAAAAATTCCAAACTTGGCATGATAATACTTCCATACATGAACTCAAGTTTCTATAAATAAGTTTAATGGGATTGGAAATCATGCAAATTAGGATCACTTGAAAATTTAAATCCTGAATGTCTCCAAAACTATTATAGGTGCAGGTAACTAATCCAACTTCAATTTTTCGGTTTGTAACACTCCACATCTTTGTATTTTACATGTGACCTCTAAAGGTCAAAGGTCAAGGGCATTTGAACCTTCAAAACTTTCATCCAGCCATAACTTGGTCAATTTTCATCCAATTTTAATCATGTTGAGTCAACTTGTAGATATTACAACACTGAACATTTTTTTTTTTTTTGATTATTATTATTTCTTGTTATTGTACGTGACCTCTGAAAGTAAAGGTCAAGGCTATTTGGCCCTTGGAAATCTTCATCTTGCCATAACTTGGTCAATTCCAACTGCTTTGGTTCATGTTGGGCTTAAATTGTAGAAATTGAAACACTCTACATCTTTGTAATTTACATGTGACCTCCAAAGATCAAGGTTCAAGGATCAAAGTTATTTGGGATTTTAAATTTTCATCTGGCCACAACTTGGTGAATTTTTATCCAATTTCAGTCATGTTCGACTAAAATTGTAGGTAAAGCAACACTGCATATTTTTGTTGTTTACATGTAACCTCCAGAGGGAAAGGGGTCAGGTCATTTGGACCTTTGAAATGTTCATCCAGCCATATTTACAACTCTTGAAGGCACACAGACATATTTGCTTTGAAGCAAATCTTCTTTTGTAGTCCTTTCTGGTTTGGTTGCATCGGCTCTACCTGTATATGGTTTGGCTTTCAATACAAAGTTTGATGCTAGAGACTGTACAAGGAATCATACGGATACTTTTTTCAGTCTTACAGGTTATATTTGTATCCACTGGTATTTCAAGTTCAAGAAACAGAGCTCGCCAAATTGAAGACTAACACTATATAGATTTAAATGTTGTGAACGCAAAAAATGTGTAATGAACCGACTTGAACGAAATAACTGCAGTCATCGTATTGTCGCAGTCAGACCAAATGTGCACATCGAAATGAGTGGGTGCAGGCTAGGGCCAGTGCAAACTTTCAAGCATTGGCCCTGTCAAAAGTTTGGGACTCGTCTGGCCCTGTACGCCCTACCATGAAAGTTAATGGGAAAGCCAAGTCAAGCGAATTTTGTGTCTTAGATATCAAATTCTCCGTGTGGAAAAAAAGAGTTTCAAATGCCAGTAAAACGCGTCTGAGTGTACCGATTTTTAAAAATTCCCGGGTCCCCTCCTCCCCGCGGCTGTGAGCTTCGTAGCTCCGAGCCTTCGGAACTCGTAATTCGACCCCCCTGCCCCCCGTCAGGAAGTCTAGATCTGCCCCTGTTATAACATCCGTGTACCGCTTGCATAATAGCTTTCGCAACATGCGCCGGAAGTTAGCCAAATAAAGAAAGGGTCACTCAGTTTCAAAGGGTACATATGTTTAATAGTTGAGACAGGTCGTTCACACGTTACAGTTGTCCATGGCCGTCTTGGATCGAATCCACTGGATCCCTTAAATTTGAATTTTTGTGTGTCTCTGTATGTGTGTGTGTGCGAGAGAGAGAGAGCGAGAGAGAGAGAGAGAGAGAGAGAGAGAGAGAGAGCGAGAGCGAGAGCGAGAGCGAGAGAGAGAGAGAGAGAGAGAGAGAGAGAGAGAGAGAGAGAGAGAGAGAGAGCAGAACACGTCAAATGCCTAGGTCTGCCGCAAATAGTTCCACAAAACAAAAAAAGCAAAAAAACAAAACAAACAAAAAAAAACAAAACAAACAAAAACAAACAAACAAACAAACAAACAAACAAGCAAAAACGAACCAAAAAAAGAGAAAAGGAAAAAAGAAACAAGCTGTAGTCTACCTGAAATAATTGGAAATTAAGGAAAGAGGAGCAGCATGCTTTTAAGTGTCTGTCACACCTTGTTATCCTAACTGTTGTTTGGTGACACTGGTGGATTACCGGTATAGCCTGGCTATGACAACAAGATATATCTGGCGCCCTGGTTTGAACGGTAAATTACTTCAGCCACTCTATTTAAGTGACCTAAACTTTTCAAAAACATTAATCACTTGTGGGTTTCCTTTTTTTAAATTATTTCAGGTGTAGTGAACACCGTGTTACGTAAGGAGGTCACCTATATTTAAAGCGTGGTAGAAGGAGATGAATTAATGAGATGTCACTCCTGTTAAAAAAAAAAGTTGTGGTGGTTCAACTATCCAGTGACTTGCTTTAAAGGTACTTGATTCAAAAACAATTAGACGGACAGACTCACCAATGATTTCTAAGTGATTTAAAAACACAAAAAGAAACGAAGCTCTATTTCAAAGTAAATCTGTCTGTGTGCCCCAAAACGTGTATGAATTTAAATGCTTCAATTTTTTTGTTTGTGGTTTATTGGGTGCACCTACAGCACAAACCTATTAATATAAGTGGGACTAGCTCCTCTGACAGTTTTGGAGATATTCAACATTTAAACTTTTCAAGTGTCCCCGATAAGCATAAATTAAAATTCCATATTTTTGTTTGTGGTTCATTGGATACGCCTAAAGCACAAACCTATGGATCGAAATTTGAATGGCATGTCTATCTTTAATAGTTTTGAAGATAGTCAACATTTAAAATTTTCAAGTGACCCAATTAGCATAAACTAAAATTCCGCAACTTTTGTTTGTGGTTAATTGGCTGCATCTACAGCACAAACCTATGAATCGAAGTTGGAATGGCTCTTCTATCTATAATAATTTTAAACATTTTTAACATTTAAGTTTTGAAGTATCCATAATTACCATAATTTAAATTCTACAACTGTTGTTATGTATCCAGTGGATACGCAGCCCCAACAAACATACCAATAGAACAACATTTGAGCCTCTATGTTGAATACTTTGGAAGCTAGAAGGGATTGAAATTTTCAAATTGCTCTAATTTACATAACTTTTAAGCAGTTGACTATTCTGAACGACATGCAAAACTTTACCATAGGAACTATATCCATGCCAAATTTGAAGTTTCGGGTTCGATTCATGTCTGAGTTTAACTCATTCGACCCTAATGACGGTTTTGCCCGCTAATTTCTTAATGTCGTCTGCTAATTGTATTTTACTAATTTAGGGATTATTTTTCAAACTCTTGGATGAAACTTGCATTGAAGATGATTACAAATTAGATGCCCATGGTCAACAGCTTTCCTTGGCGCGCTCTGGGCGCATTGCACCCAAAGCGCGCCAAGGAAAGCTGTTGACTCGGTCTTCTATCAGGATAGAATGAGTTAAACCGACACAAAATTAAGTGGAAAGATCGGCAAGACTGAAAGAAAAGAAAGAATACTGGTGAAAACAATATTTCTGTGTCCACACACCGACACAAAAAAGGCTAATCCTTTTACCTGGACTTGCATAGAACGATGACGCCATTATCTTGACACAAGTTCTGCTGGTAAGTCCCTGATAAGTTTTCATGGCAGAGTCGGACATTCTGTGCAGGATGGGTGTACAACCGAGTGATGCTGTGCGTGTTATTTCGCTGAATAGGACATACTATGAGTCTGAGTACTGCAGCTGACATCATACTTATATCTATCAAGGGTTCCTTTTGGGTTGTCCATAAAATATTATCGACATGTTATATTATATACCCGGGCGTCCTCGGGGAAATCTTTTCTTGTTCATTGTGATTCATAGCCATGTGTTGTCTGGTGTGAGGGTCAACCAAAAGAATTACATGTAATTCTGTTGAAAACTAGGTTTCGTTGAAAACTGTCTATACTTGCCCCGTGCGTCTGCTGACATCAGCTTTATATTGAGATAGTTCATACTTTGACAAGGTGCTTCAAAAAAGGGTAGATCAAACTTGTAGTATAGGAAGACACTATGTGGAACAGGCACAGTAGCATTAAATTAGTTTCAGTTTTGCGAAAAACGTTATCTTATATATATAGTATATAGATCGAGACTTCCAAAAAGCTGAAGAAAGGTAGTAGCCACTGAAAATAACTTTCCTGCCCAAAGTTGCCTACTCAGCAAAACTCAGTGTTTCTCTTTGCACTGTGGAATGAAAAGTACATGCGAGCGAGTCTGGTCTAGTGGGTAAGTTGTAGAGAAATGAAAAACTCATAGTTCAGTAGGCTCACAATGCACCGGAGACCGACAGAAAATCTTCCAGGAAAGAAAAACATACACCATTTCTTTGAAGCGGATTAAGATCATAGCCCGTGGCTAATAAAATGATGATGATGATGATGATGATGATGATGATGATGATGATGATGATGATGATGATGATCATCATCATCATCATCATCATCATCATCATCATCATCATCATCACCAATGAGGTCACCACCCGTCCTTACCACTCACAAGAACGCATGTCATACTCATGTATCATGTCAGTTTCTATATCAGCTGGGGCACATAAAGCCTCAATATAAACTGTACCTTTCGTTGTTAATTTCTTTATTATTGGAGGAACTCGAGCTAGGCTCCATGAGTGACCTATCAAGTCTACAGGGTTTGTATGTTTAAGACAGGTTGAGGTGGTGGCCACGAGAAAAAAATAAGGAAAAAAAAAAGACTTGGTCCGCGGCGGGGGGGGGGGGGGGGGACCCGGAAAAAAATGGTACACCCTTACCAAAAGAACCCATTGACGCCATATGGCAAGACACATTTCTGAAGGTGCACCTGACTCTCCACTTTCAGACCGGATATCGTGGTGAATCTGTTTGCCAGAAGAGCCATTTTTGGAGGGGGCGGGGCGTGTGCACCAAATGAATAAAACCAAGTTTACTTTTAAAAAGGAACCCGACTTGACTGGTATAAAAGGGGAGAAATCGGCTGGGACAAGTTTGTATACAATTGGTAACGTATAAATACCTGAAATCTTAGATAAAGCATAGTGAAAGACAACTGAACATTTGTTTAAATACACTTTATTGAACAACCAGACAATGTGCAGATAATGATTGAGACTAATGAATCCCCACGCACATTGCCTTGGTGGTGCAGAAACGCACAGGGTCCGCTGTCTCTGGTGCGCGTGCCTTATCGACTCAAAATAGGTTTGAAGCAAGGAGACTTCAAGAGCTGGAATAGTAAATAGGAGACCTAGGCTACAGCAAGGAACTTGACAGGAAGGAGGGCAGTTATACGTGTGACGCAAGGGCAGATGAGCTTTTATGATAAAAGTAATTACTGGAGAAAGCAAAATACTTATGAAAAGTTTTGGACGTACTAAACAGCTTTCCAAAGTGCGCCGAGGAAAGCTGTCGATCTGGACCATAATATTCTATGGAACTATAGGCATGCTGGTAATTGAATGAAGGGTAGTTTTTCAAGGAATATGTATCTAGCATCCTTATTATAATTGAAAGCAGTTCGTCTGAAGCAGCTCGACTTAAGTCGCAGTTGGTATTGAAAGAGGTAAAACATACAAGATACAAAATATATTTAGAAAATTTCATGTGTTTTATACAAAAAGTGTTATTTCATGGTTAACTTGACTGGTACAAATTCCCTCAACATGGTGGAGTCAAAATTCTGTTACCTGTCCACTGAGGGGACCAGATCGGGTCTGCAGTTGAATGTGATTGTATCGTATTGTTGCATGAAGCCTATGGGCCTGTGCACACAATCCAGACACAACTCCTGCTAAAAGACACCTATAAAGCTACTTGTTCACAGACATCGGCCACATCATAAATATTTCAAAGTCCATGGTATTGTGAAATTGAATTAAATGACGTAGAAATCACAAGTGTTGTTTTCTTTTGACATGGACATATACAACTCTATTTATAGGTCTATGCACGTGACCGGACTGATTTTAGAATGTCTTTTTGGTCGGTTGAGCAAGCAAAATCTGCTACCAATCAGCTGGAAATGTTCGCTGCTGGGGGGGGGGGGGGCACTTGCATATAAGTCGCACGGGAGCAGGCAGGGAGAGCACGGGACATGGAGAGCAAATGGATAAAGTAGACGTGAATGATATTTTAAAGTGTTACAATACATTGTACTTTGCAGGTGAAATGGAAATATCTTGGAATAAATATTTTCATTCAAGTTTCTGTCACATTAATATTTACCACGTTTAAAGACCTACCATGTGATGATGATGATGATGATGATGATGATGATGATGATGATGATGATGATGATGATGATGATACCAATAATAATTTGTTTAGGAAAACTACTCCAGGAGCACCATAGGGCTGGAGTAAAACCCGTGATGTGCGCATATATGCATAAATACAATACACCCTTGATGGTAAAACATACTTATAAAAGCTGAGTGAACCAAAATATTAAGCTGCTCGTTGTATGAGAAAAAACACCTTTGGAAAGGTACCAAAGCCCAGTTGCCCACCATATGTGGTACCGACTCAAGAAACTGAAGATGATGAAGATGATACAGTTCATTAAAATCTAAAAGCCTTAATTCGTTGAGCATATCTCTATTTAAAACAGTGTATGGATTCGCCTGTTAAAAACCTCTCACCATGAAAACCAAGCTTTCTTTAGAAAATCTTTACATGCCGTGTCTAACAATTTCTCAGCTATGAAGATAATTCCGCTTTCATAAAGCTACCCACTCGTAAATTGTCCCCATATGTAAAACTCATTTCTAGAAATTTTGAACTCTAGTGCAGGAAGCAGGAAAACATTCCACTCTGAACTTGTGCCAGGCACATATATGCACGCGACATATATTCAACACTTACATATATATCTATATATAAATATATAAATAAATGAATATATATATATATATATATATATATATATATATATATATATATATATATATATATATATATATATGTAAGTGTTGAATACTTCTCTCTCTAATTTGCTTATCTTACGGTACAAGTACCATCCGATATGCCCCCATCCGCCCTCTTCTCTTCTTATTCCAAACAGCCAGTTCTGGCTTTGAACTTTATGTCATATATCACACATGATTGTATTTTCTGCAAAAGTTGGAAGGTTTAAAATGTCGGCTCCTGGAAAGCGACGACAGCGTCCAGACTAAGATGGTTATCTGCCAGGGATACTTGGTGGCTGGGGCTCTTGATAGCATGGTCCAAACTCGCCTCAACACAAATTTTCATATAATCATGTCTGAGTATCTGTACTTGAAGGCGCGTGTGTTGGAAAAGGATGTCCCATCAGGCAAAACTTTGTTGCTCCCACGTTCCTTGTGTCCACAGCTATGTTGTTTATTTTCAGATAACGTCTTCACGACTGTCAGGACAAAATAAAAGAACTCTTGGATAAGATATACGCATAGATTGTACAGGATGTTTGGATGTCAACAGTTTGTCTGCATGGCGTGTTGTACCTGGTAGTCTGCGTAAGGGCCGTTTCGACGCCCCGTTTCCACGACTTTTCCCACTCATCAGGCATCATGGCGCGCAAATCAAAATATCGTCTGCTGTTGATTTATTGACTTTACAACTGAATTCGTTCCAGACGATTGATTGAAACATAAGCGGACATTGGTCTGAAGGGCTTGGTCGACGATTCTCTTCGGCATAGGTTTGTTGCTCCGCGCCGAGCGTGCACTGAGCACAAGAGGGCTGTGTGAACAGCTCATCCTCAGTCCCGTAAGTCCCACCCAGGTCTGGGTATACCCAGAATTGTCCCTCTGCAATTTTGAAGCGGTTTTTGAGACTTGGTTTTTGTTTTTGTTTTTTTTTTTTTTTGTTTTTTTTTGTTTTGTTTTTGTGTGTTTTTTTTTTATACATTCTGCATATACAGCAGAATTTCCACGTGAGACCACTTCCATAAAGAGACCATTTCTATATAAAAGCCACCAATTTACAGACCCATTTCTGTTCATCCTGAATGAAATTGTTCCTATTCACAGCAGGTTCCAAATTTTGCTCTACTAAAGAATGGCCAGCTTTGTTATCTAAAGGCTTAAAGAAAGTAACGGAATTTTGGTTTTATTACTGTTGTCAGATAAAAGCATCTTGCGGTATCAACAGGTTTTGGATTTTGCCTGATTCGGAGATCCTGTCGGAGCGGTTGAATGGTACTGATAATCATTGACCTTTTAACAAGTTTGATTTGAAAAGAAAGAATGTATCAAGTCTCTCATATATAAAACTCATGAAAAAAATAATTGTCAAAGAATGATAATATCTTACAAAGGTGCATGTTTTGTAATGTATTGAAGAATGGCCAGTCTGAATTTGAATACGATGAGTTCCTTGGGTTGTTTATTATTATTATTTTTTTGATAGTATTTATGTCAATTTTGGAGATTCCATCTTTAAACAGACAATTGGTACTGTAACGGGTACCAATTGTGCACCTCTTTAGACAAATTTATTCATTTTTGTGCTATGAAGAAAGGTTTCTTGTAAAGCTGTCAAAAGAAAAGAAATGCTTCTTGTTGACAAATATATATATATATATATATATATATATATATATATATATATATATATATATATATATATATATATATATATTGATGGCCTATTAGGCATCTATAATTATCACTTTCTAGAATAAATTTCACGAATATACCCTGATGATTCGGAATTAAAATAATATCTTTATCTTTACATATAATGATATATAACGATAATAGTGAATTCAAGTTGGAGTTTAAATTAAATGAAAAACGTGCTGATTTTGAATTTAACATAGTAAATAACCCCCATATGGATATTAATATTCCGCACGAGCCATCTTATGGTGTTTATGTGTCAAGGTTTATAGTCATGTCTTTGCTGGAGTATGCAATGATTTTTTTCAACTTTGACCCCCGTCATTTACTGCTTTTTGAAGAACTTGTGAAACAGGGACATTCGAAAATGAAATTAAAGCGATCGTTTCTGACGTTTCTGGGTAAAAATGAAAATGTATAATACAAGTACCCAGTGGACTTGACATGTTATAAAAATGATGTAATAAAAATGTAAACCTAACAATTGTACTGACATTTTATATAATACTTGTATCAGGCAAGATATTTCTTAAAGTTGAGAGTTGCTAGCATCAAATCGATTGAAATACCACCAACTTTTTTGGGACCTGTGACAAGTCAGTAGAGATATGTTTTCCTTCATACTACATTTTGTATTTGTTGACGGACATAAAAAAATTCATAAATTTTTGTTATGTCCACTTTGAATATTTGTGTTTTGACCTGGCCTGTTTGATGGCTGAAGGTATCTGGTCATGTATAGTTCTTGCTGAGCGGGGTTTTCGTGCAGCTTCTCTAACATTGTTGAAAACTGTTCTCCACTTCCATTTCTCATGACAGTCATCATTTCTGCGTTGTCAATGATCTTCAATGAATAATGTATTGCTTGATGGCTATTCAAGTCTTGCTGTGGTGTCTGCTGACGACGTTCATGTTGACAGACTTGTCAAGATTTGGACGGTTTTAGACTTGGATTGATTTTCGACTACGATATTGACACGTAAAGGTCTCATCATTATTGGTTGCCCCTGTCTTTGTTGCAGTATAGTCAGGCTTTGTGCATCTCATGCTGATATCCTATCTTGTGTTTCGTAGATCTCTCGGCTCATTCACCGGATCGGATGGCGAAAGACTGGGAAGCCGATGTCCTGCTCGCAGACAACTCTAACGTGTACAAAGGTTGGCTTTCTTGGAAGCTCCCTAACATGGCCAAATGAGAGCTCCCATCACGTGCGGATTCTTGATTTCGAAAGCCACCCATCTATTTTATTGTTGGGGTTAACTAAATTGTATTGTCATACTATTAATGCAAAAAATAACATGGACTAAAATTGAAAAGAATCGCCCAAAAATTTTATGTTTTTATATTTCATTTTTTTTTCGCAATATATGAAAACCCGTTGTACATGAGGGTATATATACTGGTTAAAACACCTTGTATTTGTATATATGAGTCCTTTTTACATTTCTTGAAAACAGTTTCGTTTAAATTTTAAGATTCTTTCATATTAAAATCAATTGTCAGCTACTATCGATTCACCGGACACTTCTAGCTTTGATGATCAAACAAAGGAACAAATAGCTATAGACAGAAACTGGACGAACCGTCTTCCAAATGAACATATATTGACTAAAACTTGATATTCCATAAGTTAAGAACAAATTGAAGAAAACTTTCACTCTCTGAAACTTCAAAACTTCTAATTGCTTTACCTTACAGCACTAGGCCTATTTATTAAAAATCAGTTCCAGAAGCAAAATCACGGGCTCCATTTCAACATACATGATTTATCTTTAAAATGAAAGCGTGTCACCCCTTGTTATCAATTATCACCCTATCAACGCTGCTTTCAATCCCAAAAGCGAAACAGTCAACAATTATTTTTTGTTGCTGGTTTTTTTTTTTTGTTGGTTTTTTCTTTTGTTTTTGTTTTGTTTTGTTTTGTTTTTTTTTTTCGGTTTTGTTTTTTGGTTTTTTTTTTGTTGCTTTTGTTTGATTGTTTTTTTGTGTTTTTTTTTTGGGGGGGGGGGTTACATTGTTTTGGCCTTTTTGTTTGCTATGCATATATATTTTAGTTAAAATACAGCCAGGCACCCCAGCCAACTTTTTTGCTCTTTTTAACTTTCCCCCAACTCTTTTTTTTTTCTCATTTTTGCTCATGGTGGGAATGGTCTTTTAAAACGGGGAACAATTAGCTGCATGTTTATGCACAACAGTCCCCTTTAACACTGATAAGCTGTTAAACAGAGAGGCATTTGATTAATGATCCGGATACCAGATAATAGTGGCTGTTAATTGGTTCCCTACTGTTCTTATTAGCATAAGAGATTAATGTACATATCATGAAATAGATAACGGCTTAATCTGGATTTGTACCCAATTAGGCTTTTCATCTACAAGGGGTATGGAGCTCGTCTGCCTTTAAACAGCTGTCTCCAACATGTTGCGTTGTAACATAAAAATGCGCCGTGTGATCCTTAAAAAGTTTAAAAACAAGATGTGCACAATGACGTCATGAAGTTCACTACACACATGAGCATGCACAGCCAATCATGAAGCACAACGGCTTCTCCGGATGCCAAAGACTGGCCATCAACAGCAACTTGTAGGAAAAATTTGGGGGACCAATAGGTACCGAATTTCACGTATTTGAGAAAGTGAGCGGCATTAAAGCCATGAGAAGCCATATCGACCAAGCTTTATAATAATTCCTCAGCTAATTATAAGCGGTGGTGATTCCTACAAGTCTTTTTAACATTGTAAAATGGGACGATTTTAATGTGCTTAATGCAAGTATTTTTGGTGAAGCCTTTCTGAATGATTATAGTCTGAAGGAAAACTGTGTTAATTGATCTATAGTTTGTCTTGTCCTTCTTATGCTTTGTTCCTTCATTTACTCTTCCATGTTACGTACGCTACTTGATGGTCGTGACTTACCATCCAAATATATTTTAACTCTTTCATAGTCAATTTTGACAAGCTGTGAATCGACGTAACGATTGTAGATTCATATACTGTCTAAACGGACCTTTTCACATCCAAGCACCAGTATGCCTATAGTTATAAAAAGAGCGGATACCGTAAAAATGACTCAGGTCAACAGCTTTGCTCCGCGCGCTTTGATAACATTGCACACAAACTTCGCCGAGGAAAGCTGTTGAGTCAGTCAAAACATGACACTGAAAGGGTTAACACAAGAGAAAAAAGGATTCGTGAAAGTGACAAATTAAAGTAAAATACATGTTGGATTGCTATATGTAGAAAATAACTGAGTTACACGTTTACCTAATAACATGTTTCAATTGTATTTACACGAACAAATCAATATATTTCAATAGGATTTCCTAAGCCGGAATTCACAAGAAACTAATTTTGTCGCTAATTGGATGTCAATTAATACGTTTGTGAACTGTTGGAAATGTCAGTTTCGAAACCATTTGGCATGCAATTCTATGCCAAAAATAAAATATGTTGTAACACTGACCAGTCTGTGGTGTGATGACAGCAAAATTAAAATTTTATTTCCATCATGTAAGCGTGGACACAAAACAGTAACGTAGTCCGTCATCACTGGCTGCATTACTAACTACGAGACGTGTCCGGCGATGACCGATGGTATCCACCTCCGCCTAGCTGGCCAATCAAGCCAAACTGACCGCAAATGGTGCATGCTTGTTGCACCCTTCAATGTAAAAATTATCCTGAACGTGAAAACAACGCTAAATGTAAAAACTCAAACACCAATTTGGTCACAAATGTGAAAATTTACTTTAAATGTAAAAAAGTGAACAATATGGTGATAAATGTAAAAATCTGCCTAATGCTAAATGTAAAAAAGAAAAGTCATATGTGTAAAAAAAACCAAAAACACTTGGTATCTCAAATGTAAAAACAAAAAAATACGCCATATGTAAAAAAACCTGAAAGTGGAGGGAAATAATTGTACACCTTCGTTTTGGTTTGGAATAAAGAAATAAGAATGTATTCACCATAATTTGCCCTTTCTCAGCGTGGGTGGCGGTATATCCTTTTCCCGTAGATTTCTGCTGTACATACAGCATGTGGGCACTAAAGCAACTTTTACTTTTCCAACGAAAATAATGTAATTTTCATTACACGTTCGGGCTCTCAACATTCTATATTTTACGTCTCTTTACTGTTGCTTGCTTGAAAGTACTATAGCACAAAACAAGGATCTGTAAAAAACTACAGGATTTATTTGGAATTTATAAATAGGAAATATACATGTTGGTTCACCAAAGTCTGGCTGATGAACTTTGTCCATGTAAAACAAAATTACTAAAATCTATCGTGTGACTTGAAATCGGCGGTTTTTGTGATATTTGATAGCATATGCTTCTGCGAACTGCGTCTAAAGGGGACAAAATCGGCAAAACATTAATCAGTTCTCAATAATAACTTATTGAAAATATTACAACTTTACCCATACATTTTGAATGGAAATTAAAATATGCGCACATAGTTTAACATGTCATTATGAAATAAGTTTTTCAATATTGGGTTAATTTTCTTTTCCTCGCTAGTCAGAGTTCTTAGAAATATGATACCAAAAACCTTCCATAGAAATTGCAACAATAATTTAATAAATTTAAAAATAATGAGGTGGACAAGGCCATACTTCAGAACAAGGGACCATACGCACACACTTGCACATTTTAAAGTAAAAGGTAGGCAAATGGAAACGATTATAACAAATCTTTAATGAGTCAAACACAATGGCCAGAATATTAGTCAGTACATAGTGGATGGGTATAATTGACAGTTACAAACGTGATCCCATCTTACTTTCAAATCGTCCTGCAATAGAAAACAGTCATTCATACAAGTGACTTCACGAAAAAGCTTTGAATCATCTGCATAAATACTGATCTGGCTTTGTGGTAGAACAGTCGGGAGGTCATTTACAAATATTACAAACATCGAAGGACAAAGAATGGATCCTTGTGGCACTCCTGGAGGAACATGAAAATGACGAGATGCCAAATCATTTACTGTAACACACTGCCTCCTGTTTTTGAGGTAAGAATGAAAAAGCTTGAGTAGGGTTCCGTGACGACCATAAGCTTGGAGTTTGTGAAGCAAAAGTTGACCGTATCAAAAGCTTTAGGACAGTCAATATATATGCAGTCAACTTGCTTCTTTGAATCTGTGGATTTCGACAAAAGATCAACAAATGACACTAAATTAGTAGCCGTTGATCTCCCTCTAACAAATCCGTGCTGAAATTTGCTGATATGACCTTCCACAACAGGGTATATCTGGTCATGTATGATACGTTCAAGCACCTTGGAGAATAAAGGTAAAAGTGAAACCGGGCGGTAATTGCTGACGGCATGTTTATCACCAGCCTTGAAAATTGGTATAACATTGGCTTGTTTGAACCAGTCGGGAAAACCCCCTGTGCTGATGCATTTTTAAAATATAACAGTCTGATGAACAGCAAGCTGTTCCGCACAGTTTTTCAAAATGATACCAGATATGTTGTCAGCACCACACGCTTTGCGCTGATTCGTCTGTTTAAGTATTTTCACAACGGACTGAAGCTGAATATGAATTATAGACAGTGATTGATTGTTTATAATAAGTATTTCTGGTAATTCTGCAGAGTTTATAAGATCTGCTTTAACATAAACAGACTCAAAAAAGTCACCGGAAAGTTCTGCTATGCCTTGCAAATCTGTAGCAGTTATAGTCCCATGAGTTACTTGGCTCTGGACGTTTGCATATTTGTATTTGGCCTTCACGAATGACCAAAATATTTTTGTGTTGATATACTTTATTTCTTTCAAGAGGGTTAGAAAAGTAGCCAAAGGCTAATACAAATTCTTCTCCTCGTGTAAATACAAAATATATACAAACATAACCTTACATAGCGTTATGTAAAGAGAAAAAAAATTGTAAAAGACAATAAGATACAACATAAAATGACAAAATACACAGTTATACGTAACACATGGGATCACAATATAATATAATATTTTTGAATTCCCATAAACTGACTCTTCTACCTGTTGAATGTAGTCAGTGTATTTGAAGTCCCTTAAGCTCTTGGATGCTTTCCTAATTTCCGAAAAGTCATACTTATCATCAGGAAGACCTGTTTTCCTGCTTTTTCTCCTAGCTTTTTGTTTTTCTATCTCAAGACAGATTAAGTAATTATCATACCACTCGGGGTATGTTTTGTTTCGCAATTGCACTTTTGGAACACATTCCTTGATCACACAATATAAATATGAATAGAAAAAATCAATACATTCATCAATGGAATCCATGTACTGCATAGAGGACCAATGATATAGGGATAGCTGTTTATTCATTTGTTCAAAATCAGCCTTTTTATAGTTGAAAACCGAGCGTGTCACATTGCTTGGAGTGACCAACCGTGGCACGTGAAAATCAATTGTTAGAGCCTGGTGGTCAGACTGTACAGCTTGATCAGTCAAACATACTTTGTCTACACTGAAATTAGACAAAACCAAATCAAGTACATTGTTCCCACACGTATGTTCAGTGTTATGTTGTTTGAGGCTAAAGTCGTCTAATAAGTCACAAAAACGCTTGGATTTATGACAGTTTGTTGGACTGGGTGTTGTTGACCCGTCCTGCTCCCTGATCCAAGTTAACTTTGACAGGTTGAAATCACCTACAATTAGGATTAGGTCTTTTTCGTTGCACTTGATACTAGCCTTTTGAAGCGAATCACAGAAATCTTTTACACCATCGGAAGTTGAATCAGGAGGTATATGTAAGCTGCAAATGAAACGTTTTCTGTCACAAAGAGAAATTTCAACCCAAATGTTTTCTCTTGATGTTTCTAGTTCATTGCAACGTCTTGATATAAGTTTATGTTTCACTGCAATGAAGACCCCTCTACCTGTCTGTTTTGTAGATAACGTGTCCTCGCGATCACGGCGTTATATATTGTACAAGAACACATCCACAATTTCTGTATTTAGTATTTCAGGCATTAACCAAGACTTGGTAGTGGCATAAAAGTCAAAAGAGCAATCACTCATAAAAAGTTGAAAATCCTGAAGTTTACTGCAAACGCTGCGACAGTTTTGGTGGTGCATACTAATTATGGATTTGGCCGGAAGTGGACTTAACTCTATGCTGATCAGTAAAGTCAACATGAAGATATAAAACTGAAAATCAACCTTGCTCTTTTTACTGGAAGTTCTATGTATTGACCCAATGATTGAGGGCGCTAATAGAGACACCACGTATGAATATTGGCTGTCAAGTGAAAAACAACTATCCATCAGCTTACCCGGCAAAGGTTCACTGCTTGGGACTTCTCTAGTGTCAGTAGAGTCTCCTGTACAGGTTTGAAAAACGTTTCTGGTTTGCAAACTTGATAAAACAACAAATACCAGCAGAGTTACCTGCGCTCCTACCACTCCGGGCGCCATCTTGGCCCTAAATTATTCCGACCCTGGCCATCATGTCGGAGTACACTGTTCTCCACACTGTCCTTTCTCTGATCCCCAATTCTAGATTCGCCATTTTTTGTATTATCCTGTTCCTGACCCTGGCTTCTGGATTCACCATTCTCCATATGATCCTGCTCCTGATCCTCACTTCTTGATTCACCATTTTCCACATGATCCTGTTCCTGACCCCTACTTGTGGATTCACCATTCTCCAGACTCCCTTGTTCCTAACCTCCACTTTTCCATTCACCATTCTTCACATCATCCGGTACCTGACAGTCACTTCTTGGGTCACCTTTCTTCACATTATTCTGTTCCTGATCATCACATCTGAATTCACCATTCTCCATATTATCACTTTTCTGACCCCTAGCTCTGGATTCACCATTTTCTGCAATATCCTGTTCCTGGTGCCCACTTCCGGATTCACCATTCTCTACATGATCCTGTTCCTGACCCCCACATCTGCAGTCACTATTTTCTACATGATCCTGTTCCTGACCCCTCAGACTGTTGCTTTCGATGTTTCCCTTTGCTTGCCAGAGGATTGTCGTATATAGCATTCACAACAGCAGCTGCTAGTTTTGAGTGAATATTAGCAATTTTTTCTTAGAGGCATTATCTGTAGCAACACAAAATGCATTGATAAGGGTAAGGATATGCATTGGTAGATCTAAAACGGAAATCATAACTTCACCTGTATGTGTATCAATTTCACTACAAATATTATCACAATCAGCAGGTGGCCCTCCTGAATTTTTTTATTCACACTGCCTATTTATACTCTTACTTGTTGTTCTCTCATCATAATCAACCAGTACTCCATCAAATTTCAGGGATTTGAATACGTTACCCACCAGGGTCAATGAAACAAAATGAATGCCTGTTTTCTCATGGAAATAACCAACTAGGTGTGCCATTTTGCATTTCCTCAACATAATCTGGGTCAAAAAAAAACAAACAAACAAACAAACTTTGACCCGAGGCTGAAAATGCCAGTATTTGCACATGGTAGACTTATTGCCTGTAAAGTTTTATGATCGCCATTTATAATACCCTTCTCCATTCTGTGTAAGTATTCATCAAAGTGCAGTGCAAAACCAAAGTGACCTGAGTATGCTGCCATACATTTCTGTCGCAAGTATTTTACGACCTTTTAGATGTTTCTTCTGACGGATGAACACCAATTCTCTGCAATTGGTGTGCAATTGCCGAAAATTGAGAATTTTGTTTATCATCTGAATCATATGCTATATCCATTCGAAACTTGTTCAAAAACATGACAAGTTTGTCTTTTCTAGTCTCTGGTGCTATATACTTCAGCTGATACATGTGGGTTTTGAGGTTTCGTTTTTCCACTGCACCAGTTAATACCCATCGTTTAAGGGGAACCTTGTGTTGCCTGCTCACATGTCACATAAGTACTTCCTCACCAACATGATAAAATAGGTGTTTTTAATGCTTTCATGAGAGCTTTGTTCAGTCGATCATTGCAGTGTCTGGTTGCCTTTTTGGCCTTTTTTCTCACATCTTTGGCTCCAGTCAACCAGTCACCAAATGGACTTGTTTTGGATTTCTGACGTTTTTTGTGCATGTATTCTGCAGCATGCTTATCTGGCTCCTTCCAAAGTATATTTCGAATGGGCTTTTCCATCGTAGACTCTCTTTAGGTTTGGAATTAATTGTTTGTGCATAGGTTTGAATGTTTTGAGCCCAGTTAATGCCAATACCTTTCATGCTTACCAGATCATATTCTATCATCCTTTTCAGGGTCTGGTGCATCTGCTCAACCTTGCCCTGGCTCTGTGGGTGATAAGGCCTGTTTGTTATAATCTTTGCTATTTGCACAATGTATCTCCTTCAATTCTACCTGAATCTCTGATCCACAATCATGTTGAACACTTTGCGGATATCCAAATTCTTTGTATACTACCAAGAGTTGCTTTTTCATAGACTAGACCTTTTGTCCACTAGGGGGCGTATTCAGGTATAACGACTGAATACATCAAGGATGCTTAAAATATATTGGTTAACCGTCCCATTCAGCAATTTTTGCCATGTCATGTCTATCAAATCGATTTACATGTTTCATGAACTGTGTTGCTTTCTCTGTGCTTCATAGCTGCTTTGTTGGTGAACCCATGCATTTAGTTTTTGATAAAAAATGTTCTTCACCATCGCTCCGAAATTACCTTTTCAGATAAGCCCACATATTGCCTTTTCAAGGAATGATAAAGATGCCTTGGTCCAGTACCTTTTGATTGGTGGTAGTGTTTTTGCACAATGCATTGGTATTCACATTTAGTCAGCACAATTTTGTTATCAAAGTAAAGCTTCGGAGGATTCCCCTGAAAAGAATAATGGTCTCTGCTCCTGTAATATTTGGTTATAGCAGATTTTACAACAGTAGTTCTCTTGCAAACTGGTATTTCAGTCCTTTGCCGATCACCAGTCTCAGAATTATGTCGTGATCTTCTTTGCCCATGGTTGAGCATACTCATGTTGCATATGAGACATGACACATCAGCAGGCACAGGAACAAACTGAATGCCACTGCACTGAAAAATATAGAGAATGCATTTTATCTCTAATAGTCTTTCCCTGCCCTACACAAGTTAATAAACATAATACTATAAAGAAGCGTTATTGTTATGTCACACAAGCAATGTTTTCGAGAGAAAAAATGCATGCAGGAAGAAAACTTTCATTGTCTTAATGTGTGCTGATGTGGTGTCTTTGTGTACAATTTATTAATGCAAAGTTAAAGAAACTCAATCAAGCCAAAGTATTGCCTCCTACCATGAAAATTGACGTTGACATAAAATTCCTGATTTTCCTAGAGAAAAAACCATCAGATAAAGGATGTTATTTCAGGTGAAAATTCCCAGCATCAACCTCAGAAATAAAACTCTTGGCATTCAGGAATAAACGTGAAATACACAGTTTTAGATTTTTTCTAAAAAAGGTGGCTTCTACTGCAAGCGAGAGATGCATAAATTACATTACATAAAATGAGACCCTTTCTATGCAGGAATATAGCTAGGTTTGTTGAGTACAAATAGGCATGTCTCTTTTTCAAATTCTTATAACTCTATTGCAATTACAGATATCACTATTATATGAAAAAGGCATCTCCATTACATACATATATGTAGTGCTAGTACAGATGTCCCTAAAAGATTAAGTTACACTCTACCTACATGTATGATTTACGTACGCTTGGATACTGAATGTTCTTCAGAAGAATGAAAACACAATTTACAGTGTGACGGAATTGTATTTGCCCATTTTCTCTGTAGGCCTACCTGGAAACAATACAAATTTTGATATTTCTGTGACTCGGGTTTTATCTTTGATGTATACATGATATACATATTTTTAAAATATGCATCACAGTGAAATATTTGAAACCAAACTTTGCGAGTTAAAATTATATTGGGAGCAAATATACTTCCCTAAACAACAACAATTTTGTCTCAGTTTGCGGCCCTTGTTGATTTCTGAAACTGTAAGTTGACATGACCTTTTCAAAGCGTCTGTTTGGAAACAAAATGCTAGTTTGGTCATAAAAAACTTTACAGCGTACGAAAATTTAGGTTATGGGGATCAATGTGGTATACAACAAAGTGGATCATTTTGAAAACGAAAATTTGACCTTTTAGGACAATTTTTCGTGGAAATCATGAAATAGGCCAACCAGGGTCGATCCCAAACTTAGTGCAGTTTCAATAAGCAGCTTTAGGCTAACTCCGGCACACTTTGCAAGTGCTGCGTGCAAAGTGGGCTAACAAAACTGCTGACTTCGTCTTTAACGTACATGTAGCAATGAAAGTGTAAAATTGTTTTACGTGTGGGCCTACATGTAGGTACAAACCATTACGCTTACAAGAATTCAGTTTGTGAAGTTGCTTTAAACAACACATCGACAAGTGCCTTTTTAAATTGATTTTTATAGATGAGAATAACAAGTTGTTGTTTTCTTTCAAGTCTTTCAGTAGGCCTGTGTATGGTTGTAATCAATGATGTACGCCTTTTATGTAGAATTGTACGAATTTTAAAACACAAATGACTTAGGCCTGTGTGTTAGGCCTATAGTACCTCGTGTTACAAAATGAAAATTATATTCGCCAATAAGAAAGCGTTAAACACTAATAATTAATGCCTATCATCAGATACTTTAACGTTAAGCAGGTTAAAATTATGACCGATTTTGACTGCAATTGAAATTTTGTACATGCATGTAGGCATGCATCTACATGTACCCCAGTTACATGCCAGATTTAATTTCCGCAAGTTCTTGCTTTATTTCTATGCAGCATCAGGTGATATTGTCATCTTTCAGGCCTAACTCTTTCTACGCTATTAACAGGTACATGGAGGCTAAACCAGCTCTACATCAGGGCTTCCATGTCGTTAGATATTGTAGGTCCGGGTGTGTGTGTGTGGGGGGGGGGGTCACATACTCAACGTCAGGGTGGGTGTGTGCCTCGGACATTTTTATACAATACCCTTTCTTAATACTACACCAGATATAAAAAGGTACTCTTTCTTAATCCTGTAATGTGTTAAAAGGAGTACTGCATTGATACATACGAATTGTTATCCCTATCCTAATACAGCTGGTTACATTTTGGGGGGGGGGGGCTTTTCTAATCCTGGGAGTAATGAAAACAGGGTCTTTCCCGCGGCACATACCCAGTACAATCCTACATGGAATTACCCCCCCCCCCCCTCCGATTCTAGGCTATAAGCCTTAAAATAGAATATAATACTATGAATCACAGGGCAGACATCAAATGCATTTTGGGCAACTGCTACCTAACAAAGCTCATACAACAAAACCATTAATGTAAATATATAGAAAGTATATATTTTTGGAAAGGACATGACTCGACGATTTCAAATCTCACTATGATTTTAACTTTGTGAGCTAATTGTCGAATAAATATTCAGATCAATGTCAAACATGTCATTTGGCAGACTCATACAATATGGAAATAAGTCTTTACAGGCTAATTCAACTGTCAAATTTTGTTCACATCATGATGTGCATTAGTGTGACTAAAAAAAAATCCAGGATTTTGTTTTATCTAGTTAATTTTTTTAAACACAGCCTTCCAAAAACGAAGGACTCCAAAATATGGAAGCACCAATTTTAGTCTTTCATAATTTTAAAACAAACACTCTTAAACAAAATCCCTGGATCGTTTTAAAACCACATAGGTACACATAAATTTTGTGCCCCTCCCCCCCCCCAAAAAAAATAGAATTTGATTAAATGTGTGAAGAGTTATTTCCACATTTATACAGAGGGTCCGCCTAATGACATGTTTGATATTGGTCTGAATGTTTTATAACAATTAGCTCATAAAGTTAAAATTGTAGTCAGATTTGTAATCTTTGAGTCATGTCATTTCCAAAAATATTTACTTTTTATATGTGTACATTACTGCTTTTTATGCTATGAGCTTTTGTAGCAAGTAGTTGCCAAAATGCTTTTGGTGTCTCTCTTGAGCAATACTAATAATAATATTGACAACAACGATAATAATTCTTTATTCCTTATTTACAAATGTTCGTACTTGTTTGCATATTTGAAGTATGTGTGTCAACACACACTTTTCTGTTTTTCCTGAAATTCTTTCTTTCTTTTTTCTTCTTTACCAGCAAATTTGTCAGACACTTTTCTCGGACACTATTATACATAGAAACTCCAAACTTGGCATGATTGTACCTCCGTACAAGGAGTTTCACCGTTTTATACAGAGGAATGTAGATGTTCAAAATTATGCAAATTAGGGGTATTAGAAATTTTAAATCTTGAATATCTTCAAAAGTATAATAGATAGGGATGTCATTCCAATTTCTACTAGTGGGTTATTGACCAGTGCGCATCTAATGAATTTAAAACAAAAGTTGTAGCAATTGAAATTATGCTAATTGGCAGTATTCAAAATTTTCAATCTTGAATATCTTCAACACTATAATAGATACAGATGTCATTCCGACTTCTACTAGGGGGTTGTTGACCATTCATTATTTTTTTTTTTATTGTAACATATTTCAATTGGGTAGCCCAATCAGCAATAGCTGTTCTTCCTTGGGGTCCAATACATAAAACAAAATGTAAAGTTATTAAAACTGTTGTTCATATAGGTTAAAAATCCCTCTAGGATAAACAGCTCAAGTAAAATAGGCTCGCCTCAGACCAAACAACCACTCGGTGTAACTGTTTTGTGGTAAGCACGCTTAAATGCATGAATGGAGCTCGAATGTCTTACGTCATGCAGTAAGCTATTCCAGGTGTTTGGACCGTTGAATGAAAACGATTGTTTGTACTTTTCTGACCTGGGTTTTGGGATCTGCAAATGCCCTTTTTGACTATTTCGGGTATTGTGGCTATGAATACTGTTTCGGAATGTAAAACGTGTTCTTACATGTTCTGGTGCTAGTCCATTTGAAGTGAATGTCTCCAGTCACTTTGCTGCAGATCTTTCACCATAGAGCATGTCGCAGGTGTCACTGTCTTTGGTCCGCACAATGTCAGGGGAGGGAAAACCCATGTCCATACAGTGCCAAAGTCTGTTGTCAACTGCACCCAGATCCTTGGCCACTGGGCCTCAGGTCACCTAACACAAAGGTTCTGTCTGGCAAGGTGAGACAAACACAACCCCAAACAATACTTAATTTCAAGTCCAGGGCATGTCCATTCATGGGGACAAACTGTCCAGTTTGCATCATCACTACACTCTTCCCCGTTTTCTTTAAGAGTCCATCATCCTCTATGCAGAATTATGTACATAAAATTGCACTCTTGTCTTGGACTACATCCTGGTGTAAAACCTAATTCAAATAATGCACACTGTATATACTGTTGTAAATGTTGCAGGTAAGAAGTGCACATATTTCTGCAATCTGAAGGGTATTATCTAATATGAGATGCTTTTTTTCCACTTCGGTTTTATTTCTGCACAAGTCTTCATGATGATGTTGATGTTCGAGTTGCTGATGTTCTTGTTGTATATACTGACAATCCCAGCTGTAACAAAGATGTTTCATCGGCAACAGCTCATTGTACACCTGACATGTATTTCAAAGAAATGATGCAAAATGCATTTCCATTTCAGGCCCGGTGTCAAAGATACTGCATAGTTGATGAGACAACAGGTACTTGCGATGACAACTAAACTTCCAGACCCTATGGATCACTTATGATGTTGAGATAAAATCCATTGCTGCAATGACTTCCTCTCCTCCATTCACAAGAGTACATGGATTCTGAGTCAAGCAGTCATGTAAACTAAAATATTTCAAATCTTTTCCAGGTGTGCCATGGGAAGATTTGGGTCTCCCATCCAGCAAGTGTTTTTCTGTTACCAGTGTCAGAAAGCCGTCACTGCAGAAAAAGCATTTATTTGACCTCCTACCTCCTCCGGCATTGCTGAATTCATCTTAAAATTTTGTTCCTTTTTCAGGTCACCATAATGATGATTATTTACCAATTTACACATTTCACATTTGGTTGCCAGAAATGCCATCAACCTGTGAAAACATGCAGGCCAACAACTTTCTAATTTATTTTGACAGGATATCTCTAAAATGAAGTCATTAAGTACATCTTCTAAGAGAATTCTGGAATCTGATTCATCATTGACATGAATGGGGATTATGCAGGGATTTGAGATGACCCATCAAACAATCTATAGCATGGTATACATGTCGGAGTAAAGTTTCATGCAGCTCCAAGCACCCTTGTGACTGCTGAAGTTGAAACATTGGTCCTGAAGCACTTTGTCTACAATCTGATTTTGCCTCAGTGCCATCTGTGTCAGAAGGAGCATGTGAACAGTCTGTTGACAAAGCACCTGTGCACCATGCACACGGAATGGTTAGATTTCCTGATGTTCCACACCATCCACATTGCAACTGCTTGCCATTCCTCATCCGAAGAGGTGACTGTGTGCTACCCCAGTTAGAATGATAACTACAGTTATTTCTGCTCCCCTCACAACACAACGAATCCGAGGACAGACCACAATACTGATATTCACCATTCTCTATAAAACTGGTAGTTGCTGGTACTGTGTCCTGACTAGTTTTGTTCTGCCATTTCCTTCTTCTCCCCTTTTTCTTTTGTGGAGTAGATGTCACCTGGGGATCATACAAAGTTAAGTGTCCTGTTGAATGGGTGCATTACTGGCTGTTGTATATCATACCTGGGGCAACATGGTCAATGGTATCTAATATTACCTGAAGTTCTGTGGGCAGGTGTATCAAGTCGTTAATTACAGATTTTCCATCCTCAGGGCCTTGGTTAAGTGTTTGTTCCCTTTGTTCAAAATTTCCTACACTGACATCTGTGGAAAGCTGTGCTGCAAGTAGTAGATGAGGATAGTCTACTTCATCTGTTTGATCATTGCATGACACTGTTGTTGCATCATCTGTTTGATGTTCATCTATTTTGGCTGCACACTGCACATCATTATGATTATTTTGTTCTGTGCTTGATGGCACTTCAGTGGGAATTCCTGGAAACAACAGCTCATAAAATTCATCATGTTCCCCATTCTGCTTTATGTTCTCCACAATTTGCGAAAATGGCTTTTCTTCTTTGCTCATTTCCCACACAAATTTCCAAATAAAATTTGCCAATTCATCCAGACAAGTGTGCGCCAAATTTTCAATTGCCTTCATTGGGAGACCGTTGCTTCTTTTGTAGTTTTCTAGAAGGCAATCGTACAGTGTTGTCTTACATTGTTCAACTAGTTCTTCATTTAATGGAAAGAAAGGTTTTGCAGTTATAAGAAACCAGCAATCTTGTATTCTAGGAAGCAGTTTCCCTCATAGATAGCAAGCAGACATTTAAGGGTGCTATATGGTATATTTTGTTCAAAGGTGGGCTTGTCCAGTGAAATTATGCTTCTATAATCCTTTAGAGAACCCATGACTGTATACCAATATTTTTTCTTTGTCTGATATCCATCCTTTTTCAGTCTGCACTTTTAAATCAGATGAAAATTCCTTGTCCATGTTTAAGAGACAATCCCACGTCAGCTTCCCTCCATTCTCCTCTCTTCTTCTCACAATCTGCTCTGCTAGTGACTGACAAAAAAGGAATGACACTCCGTATTTCGTCTTTAAAGGCATAATTGATGTGAAGTTTGTATGCCATTGTGTAGGTAACAATTCACACAAGCAAATCTAGCAAAAAATATTGAGCATTTACATGTAATCAGGTCAGAAATGCCGTCCTGAAAAAATCATGTATAAATGCTATGATAAAGTATGGGAAACTCCACGGTAAAAATTTTAAAATGGCCACAAAACTGATATGAAGGATCAGAAAAGCCGACCCAATTCAGTACGGTAAAAACTAAAAAGTCAAATCATATCACTGACGTTTAGGCAAACACATGTGGTGTGTGTATGCTGATTCAAACCTGTCTGTTGCCTAACTGCCAAACAAGCCTGAACAATGGCCAGTCTTCTCGTCAGAATGGTCTGCAATTACTTCAAAAACCCAGGCCTACCATTTGGACTCCTGACACCAATGAAGTGAATGTCTCAAGTAACCTTACTGAAGATAATTCACCATAGAGCATGTCCTGGAATTGTCGCAGGTGTCCCTGTCTTTGGTCCGCATAATGTCAAGGGAGGGAAAACCCATGTCCATACAGTACCAAAGTCTGTTGTCAACTGCGCCCAGATCCTTGGCCACTGGGCCTCAGGTCACCCAACACAAAGGATCTGTCTGGCAAGGTGAGACAAACACAACCCCAAACAATACTTCATTTCAAGTCCAGGGCATGTCCATTCATGGGGACAAACTGTCCAGTTTGCATCATCACTACACATTCATGCATGTGTACATTAACAGGGAAATGTGATATTTACAACTGTCATTTAACTTTTTCCAACCCAATTCAGCAATGAGGCTACTCACGCTAGTATCAAAATCAAAAATCAAAATTACCTGTAACAATTCTGGCTGTTCTATTTTGTAGCCTTGTAGTACCATTTTGTATGACGGGCTGCAGTTTCCCCATACAGTATCACAGTAATCGAATCATGGCTGGATAATACCCTTGTATACTACATTTAAAAGGTCGCTTGATATGGCATGCCGAAGTCTTGATAGAAGGCCAATTTTCGGGGAGATTTTAGTGGCAAGATAATTCACGTGAGCAGACCATTTTAATTTATCATCCACAATGATACCAAGTTACTTACATGAGGCATTTTGCCCTAAAACCTCGCCATTTAATTTAATTTAATTTAAACATATTTACTTCAACTGGATCGCCCTATAGTACATCGAGATGTCACTAATCGAGGGGTTCTCCAGAACATAGAGTGACACACAAAATGTATATTATAAAACACACAGGACAAAACAAGAACAAAGTTACCCAATTAACAGAGAAGCTGTACACATGCTTCAGATTTGTACTCTGCGTACAAAAATCACAGTAGTAGTAGTCATCAAAATGCAAAACAAAGCAAAATAGTTAACTGGAGGTAGAATGTACACAGATACGTCCCTGTTCACAATAATACGGACTAGCGGAAGAAATTTCATAAAGGACATTTGGGAAGTAAGAATTATGTAAATCAGCGACTAACTCAATTGAAAATTACTGCTTATGCATAACAGAACTAAGATATGAAGCGTCTAGTATCTACGATGTATCTGGGGATTTAACATTTAACGGATTGTGACAATTTTGATGAGTTTGGCCGAACATCATACATGTAGTACTTGATTTTGGGATATTTAATGACAATTTATTATCAGTGAACCTTTCCGAAGCACGCAGTAAATCTATTAGTAGGGCATTTTCCGCCTCCTTCACAGTACGACCTTTTGCGTATATAGTCGTATCGTCCGCAAACAAGTGGCATTTTGCATGTTGTAAACACTGTGGAAAATCGTTAATATATAAAAGAAACAGGGTTGGCCCGAGTGATGACCCTGGAGGGACACCGATAGATACAAGTTTTTTGTCGGATAATTTACCATGACAATATACCGCTTGACTTCTGCACGTCAGCTATGAGGAGAACCATGACCATGCGGAATCAACAATACCATAATATCTCATTTTTCGCAGTAATATCTCATGATCAAATGTATCAAAACATATTCTGCAGATCGATCAGAGCTGTGGCTGTCATAAAACCTCCGTTTGAATTGTTATACCAGTCATCAGACATACAAAGAAGAGCAGTTTGCGTAGAGTGCTTTCTTATGAAAGCAGGTTGCTCCTTAGTGATGAGATCATTAATACTTAAGTAATGGAGTAAACAAGATTGAATATGTTTGTCAAGTATTCGGCTGATATGGGACAGTACAGAAATTGGCCTGCAGTTAGATTCTTCACATTTGCTGCCCTTATCTTTGAAAATTGGTGTGACTCGTGCCGACTTCCAATCTGATGGCACTGCACCATTTCTTAATGAGACGATGGATAAACAAGTAAGGGATGGGGCTATAATATCAGCGACAGCAGACAAAAATTTCGAGTCCATAGAAATAATGTCGATGGAACTTTCGTCAGGCAATTTACGTAATATATCTTTGACAAACCTCTCCTCAACGGGATTTATTTTGAATTTCGTATCTATAATCGGAATTTTCCATTTGGTTTCAGACATTTGACTCGGAAATTTTGATGCTAATTCAGAACCCACATTTCCGAAGAACTGTAAAAAAATTTCGGCTGTGAGATCTGGTGGAATGGAAGTCCTTTTGGCGGGAAGGAAGGAGATGTCGCACAGAGGCCCACATTTGTTTTTGACCTTTGGTACGCTTTATCGTATCAGTATAGTAGACACTTTTTTCTTTCCTGATCATATCTGTGACCAAATTACGGAGTTTACAATACTCCGCCCACATGTTTTCATCACTATATTTCAGTGCTTTATCGTGAATATAATCTCTATTATAAATAAGTTTTAGTGTGTCCGGGGTCAGCCATGAGTTTACTCTATTCCTAACGCGAATTTCTCTAAGAGGTGCATGTTTGTTACTCGTTCTTAAAAATGCCTCTTTCCACTCTCTCCATGACACGTCAGCTGTATTGTTACCTGGTACGTGACTAAATATAGGATTGCATTTCAAATCATGTCTGAATTCATGTACATTAAATTTACGGTAATTGCGGATTTTTATCATCTTTGGCAAGGATTTGGGTACTTTAGCAGTTATTACAGTATATATGATCAAGGCCTCCTTGATATAATAGGATGGTCACTAATACTACATTTCAATACGCCAGAGTGTTGATGCTTCATCGGATATTTGTGGGGATCAAATCGATAATAGATAATCTAGTGGTGGTTATTCTCGTTGGTTTTAAGATAAGCTGCT
This sequence comes from Hermodice carunculata, assembly GCA_964020975.1. Lineage (NCBI taxonomy): Eukaryota > Metazoa > Annelida > Polychaeta > Eunicida > Amphinomidae > Hermodice > Hermodice carunculata. The sequence goes on from OZ026616.1 coordinate 40,386,006, forward strand.
GCAGTTGAAAACATGATTCTAATAGTCTAACTGGGTGGGTTTCATTTGAGTCAAGAAGTTTGTAATCCGAGTTAAAGTCCCCTATTATTACCAAATGACCATTGTCGGCTACTCTCTCGACAACGTCTACCATATCCTGGAAATATTTACAAGTTGCTGATGGTGGTCTAGAGAGACAAGCAATCAGTATAGGCGAATTATGTGGCAGCTTAATTTCGGCAAAGATACACTCAATTCCGCAATTTTCAGATAAATCATACCTCGGTTTAAAATCAACACCATGCCTCATAAATAAGGCCACTCCACCACCATGTCTATTTCGATCGTTTCGGAGCAGCTTATGACCAGGTATTTGTATTTCAGAATCCAATACATTTTCGTCGAGCCAGGTTTCAGTTATTGCACGTTCAGGTGAACAATCTGTAAACCTTTGATACGCTGGAACTTATTTCTGATATGCGAAAAAGCACGAACGTTTTTTGGCTTAGGAACTGTATGGTCAGAGTTTTCGGGGAAGAGCTGTTTATCATTTAAGTCAGTAATAAACTTTATTTCTTTAACGAGGATTGGACAATAGCCATTGGCTAATACAGGGCCCTTTCCTCAAGTACATACAATACCATTAAATACAATAGACCAACAGTAGTCCACAATGGAAAAGGAAAAAATAATGGTATATAAAAAAAAAGAAAATATTTCGCAATATATAATAAAACAAAAGAACATGACAATATGATGTGATAGAGTAGGCGCATATAGATGGTTTAAACTATGGAAAAGCCAGTCAAACAAATAAGTATAGTTTCGTTTAAATAGGCACATATAATTAATCGTCTTCATCTGAATCAGAATTAACATCAGATTCTTTACCGAATCTTTTTGCTTGGAGAACAAATTTCCTTGAAGTATCCATTATTTTGCAGTTACACTCAAAAGACAAATTATGGTGACCGAACAAAAAAAGCGACACTTTATCGTTATTAGATAAATTATTAAAATTCAAATTAAGATTACTGGTTTCGAGAGCTGAGGAGATTCTAGCCAAGAAAATGTTTCTGGGAACTGTGTACAATGGACACTGCAAAAGAAAGTGATAAGTAGTTTCAGAATGATGTCCACAATGACATATTTGCGAGTCTATCAAACGACGAGTATACAGATGTGCATTGAGGGCACTAAAATCCACTCTTTATCTATCAATGAGAATGTTTGATTTACGAGGCCCATAACGTAAGTGGCCGAGCTCAGAAGGAAAGAATATTTGTTTAACGTACAATTTGAAGACGCTAAGAGACCTGGAGTCACGAACGAAAAGTGGAAGAGAGTTCCAGATGAAAGCTGTAGAGGGGGTAAAGCTGCGAGATAAAATATTAATCCGAGTTCTAGGCAAAAGTCGATCATTTATGGTGCGTAAATTATAGTTGCGACGACCATTTTCAGGAGGAAGAAGATCGCTCAAGTGAGCCGGGCATAAGTTTTTAACCATTTTGAAGAAAAGTGCTAACTTAAAGTATTTTCTTCTGTCTGCTAAGCTCGGCCACCCTAGACATTTTAAAACTTTAACACGACTAGATGTATTCATAGCTCCTGATACAGCAAGTGCAGCTCGGTACTGAACTGATTCGAGCATATCACTACTCCTGACTGAACAACTGTCTATAACCTGAGACGCATATTCCAAAATCGGCCGAATACCTGATGTATAAATAGTTTCAAGAGCATTACATGGAAGTGTAAGCATACATTTCCTTAATCTCCCAAGTCTTGCTGATGCTTTGTTACATATCGATAAAACATGTTTATCCCATGACAAATTATGGGTAAGAATGACACCAAGGTGTTTGTGCTCTTTTAGGTTTGTAATCGTTTCACCCATGAAAGTTACAAGTGGAGGGTTTTTATGTTTAACTTTTATAGAAATGACCATATCTTCAGTTTTTCAGGGTTAAAGTCTACTTTCCATTTTACTCCCCAATCCTGAATGGTTAACAGATTTTCATTTAGAGTTATTACAGTTTGGTCAGGAGACTCAACAATTTCCAGTAGTGATGTGTCATCAGCAAAAATGTAAACTTTGCAAGAAAGGTTGTCAACTAAATAGTTAATGAAGACCAAGAACAATAACGGTCCAAGGACACTACCTTGGGGGACACCAGACTGAATAGTCTCCCAATCTGAAGCAACTCCATCCAGCACAACGCGCTGTTTTCTATTTGTTAAATATGAACGGATCCAGGAAAGAAGTGGATCGCAAATGCCAAGTTGTTTGAGTTTAACAAGCAAGCCCCGATGCCAAACCCTATCAAAGGCTTTAGATACATCCAGAAATATCATGCGCACATCTTTACGTTTATCTAAAGCTTCACTAATAACATGCACAATGTTGATGAGTTGGTTGACTGTGCTGTCAAGTTTTTTTAAAACCTGAATTGCAAGCAGTAAGTGGGTAGAGTTATGATCGGTAGGAGTATAGCTTGGCGATACTGATTGATCAAGTAGACCTGCGGAGCCAGAGTGTGAGGTTCTGCAAGTAACAGAATTTGCAGAGTAGTGATTATCACAGTGAGCTAAGTCCTGGTTGATACATGTGAGAACTTCTACCATGTAGTCAGTGGGTCGGTCATCGGTGGCTGTGAGGGGTCTCAGAGGAGACGAGCCTATTTCTTTTAGGCTGACTTTTCGGTGATCAGCTGTGTAAAATCCTCAGTTCTGGCCTCCAGTATGCATTTTTGGAAGTTTCCGTGCAGAGTTTCGATGCCTCTGGCACACTATTGCGCACCTAATGAATTAAAAATAAAAGTTGTAGCAATTTAAACTATGCAAAATGGCACCATTAGAAATTTTAAATCTTGAATAACTTCAAGGCTATAATAGGTAGAGATGCCATTCCAATTTCTACATTTGTGTTATGGACTAGTTGTACATTGCCATACCAATATGCTTTGAACACACACACACACACTGATTTGCTATGCAGCAAATTAGCTTTCCTAGTTTTATTTTATTTTCATAACACGAGAGGGATTAATATATGCCATGCCTTTTTCCCAATTATATTTTTTAAAATAAATTATGTTTAAACCAACGGCAATAACGATGATGATGATAGTAATATCCAATTTGTGCGTAGAAAGACATTTTGTTCAAATACAAACATTCTTCCTCTAAACGTTTCAGCTCTACAAATCAAGGTCTACTCGGTCAACAGCTTTCTTTGAAGCCTATTGCATAAACTGCATGCAAAGTGCACAGAGGAAAACCGTTGACTCAGTTCAAAATGCTAGTCAACACAGGACCTCCGGAATAAAGGGGGGGGGGGAGGAGAGAGAATTCATTTTTTTCCCGGTTCAAGGACAAGCCCGGGAATGAGACCATAAATATGCCAAAGGTACAAGTATGGACATACATCCTATTTACACAGAATACGCTCCTGGGTAAACTAATCCAATGATGATGATGGTTGCAATAACATTACCACAGGCGTTGACTTTGAACTCTGTGTAGCATTTCAATATGCATACTGTAACAACTCAGACAGGACACTATGAATGAAAGAAGTAGATTGGTGAAAACTTGTAAATTCAGCTGGTGGTTAAAAATGAAACAAAATATCCCCGCAAAAACAGCACAAAGTTTAACATAAGGAATTAAGAAAATTTAAGAAAGAAAAAAAAACTTTACGGGCTGCCTGCCATGGTCTATGCTTTCGTATAACGTTATTGTGATTGGGCTTTTATACATTAGATATAGTTTAAATTTGTGGCGAAATATTAGTGGCGCTTGTCACGTTTTAGAACAAAACAGGGTTTTGACGCTATTATGATATCATATATGTATATATGAGCATTTTGGCATAAAATTTTAGAATAAAACAGAATTTTGACGTCCTGATGATAGTTTATATAGAAGTATTTTGAACTTGTAATCACAAAGTAATGAGGCTGTAATAGACGTTTATATCATTAGCGAGTAGCCCGGAATTGTTGTATATTGCATAAATTGCCATTTAAATGACACACTTCCTGCACGGAAGGTGGCCGCATTGATTTGGCAACAGGAACGTACATATGTACAGCTATTGAATCCCATTTGTGGTCGCGAGAGACAGGTTAAATGGGGGGCCAGATTGGGCAGGGCGAGGACCCAAGGGTACTTGATTACCATTTTGTGTGCGTGTGTGTGTGTGTGTGTGTGTGTGTGTGTGTGTGTGTGTGTGTGTGTGTGATGTTGGGGAATAAATTCATGAAAAATCTGGCGTGCTTTAGTTTAAAAATTCAAGCAAAAATGAGTCAGCAAAAGTCAGTGGGCTCCCAACGTGGGTATTTGTACCCTCTCCTCGTTTCTTCCCCCTCCCAGGGCCAATGACTAATAAAACGACTGTGATTACTTAGTCACTATTGTCTGCACTGTCCGCGTGCGTACTATCATGTTACACCTACCCACCCGGAGCACTGATGTATCAAAGAGTTTGGGAATGAACCCACCCACCCAAGTGTACTGTTCTATATGCTTGGGGAAAAGGGGAACCACCGCTTCCAGGATATGCAGTCTGCATTCACGACAAAATGAAACATCCCTTACAGTTCCTGATTAGATTGATTAAATCAAATGAAAAGTCTAAGTTCACACATAGGGACCTGCACATATTGCATTGCAGGCTACTGTTTTGAAATGTGAACTGGGACGTACGGTTTATACATAATGATGAGTGCTGAGGAATGCTTAATTTCTTGGCATAATCGAGAAACTTTTTCTCATTTTGCACGAAACTGCTTCACCAAATCATGATGCTAAGTACCCTGGGTTGTTGGTCTCCCTTCAGCTCATCCCCTATTTTCTCGTTACAATAGATTTTTAGTTCAGTGTTCTGGCCAAGTCCTCCCCTGGCCGTGGCATATTTACGGTCATTCTCTAGATTTCATATTATTTGTGAAATGGTCCCCTTGGGTTGCAAAGGAACACTCTGACGTCACAGATGTATGTTAGAACACGTCTTATGATTAATGTGGCAACAGAAATATTGACCGGGTGTTGCATATTTTTTTTTAATTAGATGTGCATTTTCAAAACTTCTATAATTACAATCATGCCTACCATCATCTCCTCGCCTTCTCCATTTCTAAAATATTATTCTGTTAAACACATACATTATATAATACTTCAAACTATGATAACAATACGACTGCCACTGTCTCTTATATATTACCTTATTGAATACATACATCATATTATACTTCAAACTATAATTACAATACAACTGCCACTGTCTCTTATATATTACCTTATTAAATACATACATTATGTAATATTACAAACTATAATTATAATACGACTGCCACTGTCTCATATATTACCTTATTAAATACATACATCATATAATACTTCAAACTATAATTACAATACAACTGCCACTGTCTCATATATTACCTTATTGAATACATACGTTATATAATACTTCAAACTATAATTACAATACAACTGCCACTGTCTCTTCTATATTACCTTATTAAATACATACATTATATAATATTACAAACTATAATTACAATACAACAGCCACTGTCTCATCTATATTACCTTATTGAATACACACATCATATAATACTTTAAACTATAATTACAATACAACTACCACTGTCTCTTATATACTACCTTATTGAATACATACATTATATAATACTTCAAACTATAATAACAATACAATTGCAACTGTCTCTTATATATTACCTTATTAAATACATACATTATATAATATTACAAACTATAATTACGATACAACTGCCACTGTCTCTTCTATATTACCTTATTGAATACATACATTATATAATATTACAAACTATAATTACGATACAACTGCCACTGTCTCTTCTATATCACCTGATTGAATACATACATCATATAATACTTTAAACTATAATTACAATACAACTGCCACTGTCTCTTATATATTACCTTATTAAATACATACATTATATAATATTACAAACTATAATTACAATACTACTGCCACTGTCTCTTATACATTACCTTATTGAATACATACACTAGATAATCACTGATATTAAATAATTAAGTTTGGGATAATTGGGCTAAGATCTTGCATACTGGACCCTGTGGAAGAACAGCCATAGGCTGTACAGGCTATCCAGTATTAAGATGTTCAATTATAATTATTATGATATTATCCCCTGATGCAATTTCAAATAGCATAATAAATGAGAGTGAAATAATGAATGTGGCCCCCATGGACCCAGCAGAAAGAAAGAAAAAATGTGCGGAAAGTGCGAACGAAAGACTGTATTATGTGCCAAGTATACATCTCAGCTGAGCATGCCCAGTAAAGCCCAGCCTCTATCTGGGCCGCGTCATTAGGGATAACTTCCTCTCACCAAACACAGAAATGTGCACAGGTCAAACTTGAAATAGCGAAAGAACTGGTAAGGATTGAAGCTTGGCTTATTCAGTGGTTTTCTTGCATTTAATATTTTAAATAAGATACAGTTTTTTCACCAAAATTAGCCTTCAGAGGTGATAGCCTTTCGCTGTAAGTTAACTTTTCTCTCATTGTTGGGTTGAAAGTTGTGAATGTGGGTAAAGGTTTTCTGAAATATTGAGTGTATTTTTGAGAAAATACTTGTATAAATAAACAGTTTAAAGAACGCCATTTGTTTATGTTTTCCTATTTTAAACTGTTGAAACAACAATTTCAAATGTTTGGACCACTTTGATAAAAAAGGCAAATAATTTTTCCCAATATTCTAAAAGAAGCGAATGTAGCCCCAACTTTTAAAAAATCAGCTCTTAAAAATCTTTAAGGAGGTCATGAGTAACCAAATTGTTTATTATTTCCAGTTCATATTGCGCTCCCCCCCCCCCCCATCTTACTGGTTCGTATGGTAACTTTACAAGTTGAGTCGGGAAAAGTCACTTTCTGTCCCTAACGACCTCTATCTTAACCGAGGCCGAACGTTCACTGGACATGCTTAGCTGAAATGTCAACTTGGCCAATTGATAAATAATGGATGATAAAGTTCAATGGTGTATAGATGATCATAACACTTGCAAACAGCTGCTTAGTATATATACAAGGCTACGCTTTCTTGAATTCCACTGGGGACCAAAGAGGCATCACCCACTCTGCTTATTTGACAATTTTTCTTTAAAATGTTGGAATAAGCCCAAATGAGCTAATTTGAAGTTATATCCATAGATTATAGACTTCTTCCTCCCTTACATTATGTATATATATTTCGACGTCACCACTGGTACGACAATCACCCCCATTATCGAGAAAATCGCTATAAGTTGGAAGACAATGAAGCATAAATGACATAATAGTATTTAATTTTGTTCTGGTATAGACCAAAGACAAAACATAAAGTTATGAAAATTTATTATGATGTAGCTTTCCCACAAACAACAAATACCAGAATTATTCAGATGTGTATGATGCCTTGCGACACCCTACAAATGCCGTTACACGCCCATCATATGCGCTCAGACGCCACCAGACGCCATACAAACATCCTAGCTGCCCCACAGATACCAAGGCATCTGAGGTGGCATAATGAAATTTGAACATGATTTCCGGTTGGATAAACAAAACCACATTCCTAGAAAATCTATATATAGCAATGCAAACTGATATCAGTAGATTCCTGTATCACAATTGTCAATAACCAGACTGTTTCATCGTCTTAACTTCAATGACACGATTTTCACATTAAACACTCTTTCAAAATCTGAATTTTTATTACTGCGATACAACTGAAACTTAAAACATTCAGTAACCATACCGATGCCTTCGGAACAATTGATTCCGGGTTGCATTATATGACCGAAATGCAGACATAAATAAATAACGTGGAGTTCTGGTTTGTTGTTTCTATTTCAATTATCGCACGCTACAGTGGGCTAAGTCACGTCACAAATTACTTATGTCCCGTTTTGAACCGCACTTTTTTCTCAGTCCAACCTTTTCCCGCTGATTTACTGGGCGAGGATCCCCAACAACCTCTCACAACAGTCACAGGCGAATTACGACACCGAATCATACTGGCATTTTTTTTGTTTTGTTTTCTATTCGTCCGATTAACAATAGCCAACGGATACTTTTTTCATTCTGAACATGCAGAGGCACGTGATATTAATTTTTTTTTCAGAACGCTTGATCTGTAGATCTATCGTTGTCAGAGATTAATAATCGAGAGAGCCCACGGTCAAAATTACAGCAAAACTTACACTAGTGATGATAGCAAGCCTTTTATTAACATTTAATTAGTCGAGCTATGAGAGCAAAAAAAAAAAAAACAAATAAAACAAAAACAAAAAAAAAAACAAACAAACAAACAAAAAAAAAAACAAAAAAAAAAACACACACACATTCACCCTGAATAAACTGAATCTGATATCGCATGATGTAATAGACAGCTCTCATGAAAAGTAGTGTAATGATGCTGCCCTGCACAGCGTATACTGGACATGTCCCTTTCCTACAATACGTCATAGTTACTGTTTGCTTACACAGTTTCATATCTCCACAAACTCCATAAGAGACCTGTAGGTTCGTCAATGACATCTTTGGAATGACTACACGTCTTTATTCAGGTAAAAATGCCCATCACTTTCACACAAAATGGCCAAATCACAAATCACAAGGGCACTGCACCGATACGCCTGGGAACTATACGAAAGTGTTTTGTGGCATGTGAAGGCAATACCCCAGTGTAATCCTGTCATGCCGGACGTACAGCCTGGAATACCGAATTGATCTTCGCGTTACAGCCTCAAACTCCTATTCTGGTCTGATAAAAGACGCAATCTTGTGTCCAATAGCATGTTAACAAGTTCCAGAGAGAACCAATTTATGTTTTATAATGGTTATTGCACAAAATGTATAATTAATATATCAGCATCACAGCATTACCTCAAATTGATCCCCTATTTAGATCGAAATACAAAGATAAAGTACTGGATAAAACTAGAGAATTTGATTTGCTTGTTAGCAAATCAGTCTAGGTGCATGGAGAAACTGCAATGCAATGTATGCAGCTGTGACATAAGCTCCAAATGTGTAATGACATGTTAACAGTATGGCCAAGTTGGTGAAAATTGTTGCAGAATGATATAGGTAGATATGTGTAGCTTTGACCTTTCAAGGTCACTCTAGATCAAAAAAGACAACACCAGATGAAAGATTATATGTCATTTCCTACTCATATTCAATAATAACTACGGCACCGTTTTCCATATACAGAGATTCTAATGCTATGTGGCCTTGCTTTGACCTTTCAAGGTCACTCAAGGTCAAAAAGACAGCACCACATGAAAGCCTACATCTCATTTCCAATTCATGTTTAATGGTAACTATGGCCCTAAAGTGCACCGTTTTCCATATATACAAAGATTTTCATGGTGTGTGAACTTGCTTTGACCTTTCAAGGTCACTCAAGGTCAAAAAGGACAGACAACATGTCTATGTGATAGCCATTCTAAGAAACATATACTTGCCATTTTAAAACATGTCACTGTCTATAATAGTTTTGAAGATATTCAAGATTTAAGTTTTGGGTATTAACCTAATTTGCATACATGTACATGTTAGAACTTCAGCTCATGCTTCATTGGATGCACCTATGGGACAGTCCTATGTATTGAAGTTGGAATGGCATCTCTGTCTATAATACTGTTGAAGATATTCAAGACTGAAATTTTGTTACTAGATTTGAAAATATTCAAGATTGAAATTCTTTGTATTCTCCTAATTTGCATAAATTTAAATGTTACAACTTAGGCTCATTGTTCATTGGATGCGCTTATAGCACAAACCTATGTATTCAAGTTGGAATGACATCTCTATCTATAATAATTTTGAAGATATTGAAGATTTAAATTTTGTGTATTCACCTAATTTGCATAAATTCAAATCCCACAATTTTGATTCATGGCTCTTTGGATGCGCCTATAGCAGAAACCTATATGCGGAAGTTAAAATTGCATCTCTGTCTATAATATTTTTGAGGATATTCAAGATTTAAATCTAATTTGCATAAATTCAAATCCTACAAGTTTGGTTCATAGTTCATTGGATGCACCTCTACCACTAACCTATATATCGAATTTGGAATGGCATTTCTATCTATTATAGTTTTGAAGATATTCAAGATTTAAATTTTCAAAGGGCCTTAATTTGCATAATTTAAAATTTTACAACTTTTTTTAAACTGTCCATTAGATTGACAGATGTCACAAACCTATATGCTAAACTTTGAATTTTGTATCCATCTATAATAGTTTTGGAAGATATGGAGCTTTAATTTTGAACATCATGACTATTCCAAATCAGAGAGACAACTTCGCTACTAGGTGTATTACCATGCCAAGTTGAAACAGTGTAGCCTGCACGGTGTCAGAGAAAAGCTCCGGACAAATTTGGCGGAAAGAAAGAAAGAAAGAAAGAAAGAAAGAAAGAAAGAAAGAAAGAAAGAAAGAAAGAAAGAAAGAAAGAAAGAAAGAAAGAAAGAAAGAAAGAAAGAAAGAAAGAAAGAAAGAAAGAAAGAAAGAAAGAAAGAAAGAAAGAAAGAAAGAAAGAACTTTTCAAAAACAAAATGTCTGGATTGGAACCCAGACATAAATAAAGTTAATCTAATGAAGTGGAAACGTTAAACACACAGTCCATACAGTCAAGAACACGTACGGATTGATTAATGCTTGAAGTTGAGATCAAATACTAAACCAAGCATTAAGTATTTTAGGGTCAAAAGCACATCCACTGCATTTTATGATCAGATCAAATTCTTTGTGAATATGCCACAGGTGGACAGTTATGTGCCAAGCATTATGCATTGGGTGGACCAGACGACATAACTGCCTATCAATCAAGTAATTTGGTAATATATGATAGCCACTGGTACCAGCCAGCCAGACCTGGGTCACAATGAAAGATGCAAGGGAATCAATTATTACCGCTATACATATATTGAGATATCACAACTAACAGCTCCGCCCACAAAGTTAAAAGTGGACCAGGTTTCCCATGGTGCCCAGGGGACTGGTTATTACCTTTAAGTGCACGTGCACTATGTAATGTCGCAAGTGACACCTTGTGGTGGAGGCTGTACTACAATGCTACAAGTGACAAATTAATTGTGGCGGAGGCTGCGCTGTCAAAGTTGGATTCGAGCTACCGTATTCTACTGCAAGATCAAGAGAGCATCATAAAGGTACTACATAAAAGTCCAGCCGTTTTTTTTTTTTTTGTATATTTGTTTTTGTTTTTTGTTTTTCCAAGGACGGTAGAGTGCATTTAAAATTATGCAAATTATGGATATATGAAATTTTAAATGTTGAATATCTACAGAACTACTACATAGAGATGCCACTCTAAGTTCTGTTTATAGTTTTGTGATGAAGGAGCATCATCCAACGAACCACAAAGAGAAGTTGTAGACATTTAATTTGTGCTTATTAGGGGCACTTCAAAAGTTTAAATGTTGATTATCTTCAAAACTATTATAGATAGAGATGCCATTCAAACTTCTTTTTATATTTCGATGTTGTAGGCAATTCCAAAGTAACACAAGGGGAAGTTGTAGAATTTTAATTTACGCTAATTAGGGGTATTTGAAAAGTTTAAACGTGAATATCTTCAAAACCATTATAGAGATGCCATTGAAACTTCTACTTTATAGGCTTGTGATATAGGCGCATCCAATGAACCACAAACAAAAGTTGTAGAATATTAATTTATGCTAATCAGGGCCACTTGGACAGTTTAGATGTCATCTTCAAAACTATTAAAGGTAGAGGTGCCGTTCCAACTTTAATTTATAGGTTTGTGCTGTAGTTGCATGTGACAAATCAAAAGCAAATTTAAAGTTGTAGCATTTAAATTAATGCAAGTTTTGAAGGCACACACACAGATTTGCTTTGCAGCAAAATTTGGACTGTTTATTTCAAAAAATCTTTTCAACTCTGGAAGCCTGATCACTCTGATACCGGCATGGTATCACAACATGCAGGAAATGCGGCTTTACCACATAAATGGTCATCAGGAACAGCGGTCGATGTTGAGCAATGGTGACCTCTGTTGGGGGCAGAGAAAACCATAAGAGGACTTACGCATGCGCATGATCTGTATACACACAGGCACTTTTCACCACAGGCAATAGCCTCCAAAAATCCGAATTGTCGAACACACGTGTAAGTGTAGCATTGCATGGACCAATAGACAATTAGCTCACAAAATACACCTGCTTTTAAAGGGGGCATGCTCAAACAGATTTTTAGAGGGAGGAATGCAAATCAAGTATAAAGCAAAGTGGTAAATGTCTTCTAAAATAATCAAATGTGTTTTTGTACAACACTAATTGAAACCTCAGTCAAGTAAGTTCAAAATATTTGAGGGAAAAATTTAACTTTGGCTACTAATTGAAAAAAAATTCTGTCCTAGCCTTGGAGTATTAAGTGACAGGAGCAGGAAGCTCTTCCTCACTGGAATACTGAACGCATCAGCACCAGGCATCTAAGCCTGCACCAAGCAAAGCTGACCAGACGGATATTCCTTTTCTCATAAGCTTCACCCGCAATGTGTCCCCAGGATGTTTTAGTAATATTCCTTTGCAGTGATCCCTCTCACCACTTAAAAAGGGTTTTTAAAGATCGGGGGGGGGGGGGGGGCACTTTCACTGGTTGGGACACTGATGTATGTGCCACTACATAGGATTATGTTTTTTTTTCCGCAAATTGGTATAAATTGGGTTATCCAAAAAAAAAAAAAAAAAGAATTTTTTACAGACAGGGTCTAGAAAAAGCCATTGACTAGCACAGGCAGGGTATCGATCTGAAGCTGGCCCAGGTAGGGTGTTGATTTTACTAGTTGCAGCCCTGTAATTAGGCCAGGATTTGCTGAGACTAGAGTATAGCAAAAACATTATAGACAGGGTTATCTTTCATTCACATTCGGCATTGAACGGGGAGTTAAACAGTGGTACAGACAGAGTATGGGTGTAGCAAGCCTAGTTGAACATACCCGTCACTACATTCCCGGGACTACATTATGGTAGCCCCCCCCAATGATCTGTGGTCTTTAATATAGGTATTCATAAATACAGAAGAGAACTCGGAATTCTGTAATAAGGTCTTCCAAAAAGTGATCTGTTACAGATTAACAGAAGACAATAACATATGTTGCATGGAAAATATGAAAGCATAATAAACAATATAAGACACAAAAACATGCTCGACTTCAACATTTTATTAGAATATATATACATATATATATACACACAAAAATGGCACTATCTTATTTCCAGTGAAACATCCTGTACCATGATGTCACTTGCACCAACACCTGGAAGTACATTAACTTCTCAGAAACAAGCAGTAATGTGGAGGTCAAATATACGCCCCTTGGGGGGTCCCCATGTGGAAGGATATCAAGCAAAAATTGAAAGGCAATCACAGATTGCTGGATCCATGCCCCCTCATCTCATTTATAACCTTAAGATTCACAGGTCCCATTATGGAATGACTCTCGTCAATAAAAAAAGGACATAACTGTGACCAAGGTACTTGACATATTGACCTACTTTAATGCATTAGACACTCTAATATCCAGATACACAAGTGTGTAAAGTTTCATGATTCTAAGTCAAAGGACAACCGAATTACAGCCAGGGCATGAACTGTGATGTAGTTTTACATAAATGTATCACCCTGACCCAGATATTTGACCTAGTGACCTACTTTCATTTCATTACACACCTTTAGGTCAAGATATGTGTGTGTGTGTCAAGTTTCATGAAACTAAGTTAAATAGTACAGGAATAATAGCCTGCACACGATTTTACAAGAACATGTCACTGTGACCTGAATACTTGACCTAGTGATCTACTTTTGTTTCATGACACACATTTGGGTCAAGATATTTGTGTGTGTCAAGTTTCATGACACTAGTTTAATAGTAAAGGAATAACAGCATGGACACTATTTACAAGCGTCACTGGGACCCAGATACTTGACCTAGTGACCTAATTTTGTACAGGACACACCCTTATGTCCAGGTGCATCTGTGTGTAAAGTTTCATTAATCTTAAGTTGAAGGACAAGTGAATTATAGCCTGGACAGGAATAGTGGGGACCCAGATACTTGACCTAGTGACCAACTTTTGTTTCATGACACACGTTTAGGTCAAGATATATATGTGTGTGTGAAGTTTCACAAAAGTAAGTTACATAGTAAAGGAATTTTAGCCCTGACATGATTTTAAAGGATATGTCACTGTGACCCAGATACTTGAACTAAAGAGCTACTTTTGGAACACGGCACACCTACATGTATATGTGCACATGTAGCTGTGTGTAAAGTTTCATTGATCTAACGTACATAGTAAAGGAATTAAAGCCTGGACAAGATTTTACAAGAATATGTCACTGTGACCCAGAGACTGGACCTAGTGACCTATTTTTGGTACATGACACACCCTTATGTCTAGATGCACCTGTGTGTACAGTTTCATTAATTTAAGTTGAAGGATAATTGAATTTTAGCCTGGCCACGGAAAGCTGACACACAGACACATGGAAAGCAATTACTATATGCCCTTCCTCGGGGGGTGGGGGGAGAGCATAACTAGTTGGCAAGAGGGCAAGGAATTTATGTTAGGCATTTTGTCTTCATTTTCACAGGAACAGGGACCTCTGGGGTCTGTGATGATTACTTTCATATAAGTTGAATAATTTTGTGGAGAGGAATGCTTTATGTTTGACCACCAGTTGGGATCAATTTGTAACATGCAAATTTTAAGCAGTTTCCTGGTGAATTGATGGTATTTCAAGCCAGGTGGTGGGTGGTGTTTCATTGGAGCTGCCTTCCACAGCATGGGCTCCTGTATGCATTAACTCATTCCACCATGATAAGAAACCGAGTCAACAGCTTTCCTTGGCGTGCTCAGGGTGCAATGTACCCAGAGCACACCAAGGAAAACTGTTGACCCTAGGCATACAATTTGAAATGTTGTTCCATGCAAGTTTCATTCAAAATTTTGAAAAATAATCCCTAAATTAGTAAAATACAATTAGCAGATGACATTTAGTAATTAGCAGGAAAAGGCGTCATTATGGTGGATTGAGTATTGCACGGCTGTTCAGTTTTCCCTTTCTGATGTCCTGGCCACCCTACATGTAAATATTTCTTACATGAAAACCAAGACAAAGAACCCAAACTTTTGTTTTCAAAGAAGTGACATTAACATGCATTTGACTACTGCAAAACAGATGTTGAAAAAAAAAAATACACCCATCAATGGTCATGAGATGGGAATTTATTTGGCACAGCTTTATACAAATAGAAAGTGCAAGACAATGTTAGATGTTATTCAGGTTTGCCAAGGCATAAATAGTTTATGATAACTGACTGAGAACAGAAATTGAAGCCATCATAAAATCTGGCCATACTTTGCACATCTACATCACTCTCACAATTCCTGGGTGTATTTTTTAAAACGTTTGAATCTTTTTTGCTTGATATTACACAATATATATGCACTTTTAGTCTGCATTGACACTCTAAGCTTAGGAACATGATAAACTGCAGTGTGGTTCACTCATTCATATCCCAGGGCGTGCACGATTGTCATTCTCCACATTTTTAACTCTTTCAGTGCCAAGCATGTCTTAAGTCGATATACTTAAGTCAAACTAGTCTGAGTTATCATTTGGATCCCAGATTTGTATTCCTCACAAAAAGACCTTTCATACAAGTACTAGTCTGCTAATATTTCCAGAGAGAATACCCCAGGTCAACAGCTTTTCTTGGCGCGCATTGCGGCCAATGCAGGACGAGAAAAGCTGTTGAATCAGTCCAAAATTTGGCACTCAAAGGGTTAATAAGGGCACTCAACTTCCAAAACCTACCCATCCCTAGGACACCTTTTCACCAAAAATTGTGCCCAAGATAGTGATTTTCAAACAGAGTAGAAGTAACATATACATCCAAAAATCAGTATCAAAATGCTCCAGCCAGATAATTTTGGTCATTTTAATATAATGAATATTTAGCCAATGCCAATGATTTTAAATCATTAAACTCATAACATTTCCAGTAGCAATAAAACCAAAAGTATTAACCCATAAGTGCTGATTTAAGACTGAGTCAACAGCCTTCGAGATATTTTGCATGCAATGTGTGCAAAGTGTCCTGAGAAAAGCTGTTGACAAAGGCTACTTTTTGCTTTAGACTAGGCTTGATGGTATTTGAATGAAAGAGATCTTCATGAGGGACTTGAATCTTTCAACCATTATACATTTAACGGTAACAAGAAAATGACTATAGCCCTGATCAGCACTTTCAAGGTTAAGACCACATTTTCAGAGGATTTTCCCCAACATGTCGTATATTTGGCTGATATACAAAAGTATTTAACAAAAAAAAAAAAAAAAAAAGATGAAGCAGAAGAAAAAAAAAGATTTGCTTTCAGAGTGGCACATACCTGTTGTGGCTACTGATGGGAATGCCCCCCTGGTGTTTAATAAACTTAGCACAAAACCTGCTACAACCCTCTGCCAATCATGGAATCCATAAACTCTCAGGTAAACATCCAGGTGAAGGAAGTGGCCAAGTAGCTTGGGCATTATAGTCCTTTATACCCAGAGCAATGCAGAAACTCCCATCGGACAAAGGACCTTCCTATGTTGATACAACTTGACCACACCAGCATACCAGTGCTATACCCATGGTTCCTGTGGTGTCAGGTCACAGCATAGATACACACTACTAACACAGATCACAATGAACACCTGTCTCCAGCCAAATAATGGTCAATTTTTGCCCTTGCAGGTGATCCACTCAATGCAGGGATTCTTACTGACATTGGAGAATTCCTGTACATTTGTAAATTTCAGTAATATGTTGGCGAGAAAGTGAAAATCTTAATTTTGAGCCCAGTGATAGCTTTTTTTTAATCCATGCATTTTAGGGACTGTGGATCCAGCCAGTTGATGACACAATGTGCATATGGCGGGTGGTTTTGGCACTGAGCGGCCAGCTATGCCCCAGCCACAACTAGATCATCCCTCTGCAACACAAGCCCTCCAGACTGTACACCAAGCATGTTCAATTAGCACCTGAATGATGGCTCTCTCTCTGTTATTATTCAAATATTTCTCAACACCATGGAGTGAATCAAACAAGAACGCTGCCAAAATACCAGCCATGCATTGCTTGACTGGACGAGCACTGCCCAGCCTCCATGCATTCAGCAAGCCTCTATCCACATAAGTGTTTGTATCATGAACCAAAATTGATGATGTAACCATAAATGAATAAATAAAGTGATGAGTGTTGTTGATCATGCGTTGTACCAGTCCAGGAATAAGAGCGACAGAGAGCACACAATTAGGAAGAAGAGGATCCACACTCGCAGACCGGCATTGTTCTTCATTGCCTGCAAGCAAACATAAAACAAAATATAACAACAAGGGACACATTTACTGCCATACTGGTCAACAGATAGCACTCTAGTTGTTATATAGCCATTGAATCCAGGGGACGAGGCCATTTCCCAAAAATTTTTGGTGGGGATGTGCAGTTTGAACCCTGCAAGAAATGTGTCATTTGGGCACTTTTTGGCAAAAAAAAAAAAAAAAAAAAATGCCCTACCAGGGAAATTTTGAGGTAAACAGTGACAAGTTGTAAACAAAATTGGTGTAAAAAATGCTTTTATGAGAAAATATCAACCTTGATTTTGGAAAATTGGTGCAATTTATAGCCATCTGAACCAAAAGTCACCCTCATTTAGTGCATTTTTTTTCAGCAAAAATTTGGACCCTTGTTTATAATAGGCAAATCTGACTTCTTTAAAAAAATTACTCTTCAGAGTATGTATGCTGCAGTGGAAGGGAGACATAGCCAGACTCACTGAGCCCTGATGGTGATTGCATCTGTGTGGTGTACAGTTCTGCTTGGTCACAGACAGCTGGGGGGACGGTCATTGTGAATTTAATAAAGTGCCGGCAAGGAGTTTCAAAGTTAAACAAAAATTGGGAGAGCAAGCCAGCCTTGTGGACTGACACTCTACTGCTACTTACTACATCTGTCAGAGGTCATGGGATGTAACCCCGCCATTTATGAGGAGCTCAACATTTTGAATGGTTCAAAGAATCTGACAAAGAATGAACTCATTTCATGGCAGACATCATGTGGTAAGCGGCCTTCTCTATGGCCCATATTGTACAGCTGTACTTCCTTTAGTTGTACATGAAATTAATAATGTAAGGCAAAAGTTGTTGCTATACCAAATTTTACTTATATCATAAAAATGTTCGAGCCAACATTGGATTTGAATGTGTTTAGTCTGGCATGTATATGTATTATGTATATGTAGGTCCCTGGTTTACTTCTGAAGGCATTATTGCATTTACTATGTGTAGGAAGATACCTTTGTCCACATTACTTGCAAACAGTAAATTCCTTCTGTCGTTGTTGCTTGGTCTGCAGTGAAAATAAACTTATGCACAGAAGTGACCGGGTGCGAAAATATTTTTTTCATACATTTGGCAAGACATGGATAAGTCCATCTACCAGACAATGACTGGCCCATCAAAGTTTGAGGTCATATTTACATGTAAATCTAGCTCCGCCAAGTGCCACTTTAGTTCAGAGTTGTTAGGCTACTCAATGACATGCTACTACTCAAATAAAAATCATCTGAAATAGTCTCAATACACAGAACACGTTTCAAAAGAACATCATTCAGTCAAGTGCTGGCTCTTTCTGTATTAACTCTTTAGATCTTAACTCATTCCATACCAGTCTCTGATTTTTCCGTATATGTACCCAGACTTAAGACGACACTTGTATAATTGAATTCTTCAAGAAAAGAGCTTTCATTCAAGTACAAACATGCCTATTGTCTTAAGTCAGTGGTTCTGGCACTGCCAGGTAAGTCACCATAATATGGAATGAGTTAATTACAGTGATGAAATTTTCACTATGAATGAGTGAGGACTCTCACAATAATGTAATGATGCATGTCTGAGATGAACACTTCAAACTTCTGCTCTCGATCACAGTAGTGGAATTTTCACTATTCATAACCAAATTTGAAATCGATCGTCTTCGATAGAAATATTGACTATCAAGCATGCTGTTTCAGCACTAGTATACGCTGTACACATATATACTGCTGAACTCATCACCTAGTTATGTCTGTCCCTAGCAGCCCTCCATTTTGTCCAAAATCACTGGCGGCACCTGATGACCAGCTAATTTGCTGATACATGTACTAGGATTGTTATCTTTTAACACAAATTAACTCCTTTCACTTCAATCAGCCTGACTTCCTCCATGGTGTGAAACCATGCTGCTATCAAAGTGATTTGGGTTTCTAGGGGAGAAAAGATCATCTTAAAATTACGTGCCCAATTGCTTGTTTGTATTTTGCAACAAAAGTACACTTCCTCCATGCTGTGTTGAACAATTTTCCCTTCACATCAAAACAAGAAAATGAAATAAAAAAGCAACAAAATAAGCAGCTCCACAAATGAATGTACTAACATTCAATTATTTCTATCATCAAAGAGCAGAGCATCTTATATCATGAAACATGAGGACCATGACAATCCTGAGCTCACTCAACCTTGGACACACAGACTGAAGTAGTCCCCATGACCTTAGGAATAATAATATCATGTTTACAGGGTCATTTTTCACTACTGCCAAGAATTGGGCCAATATGTCAGTTTGACTGTTCAATGTAACTCAAGATCAAAATTAACACCACCACATGAAACCCCTCAGGTACCTTCCCACGAATGTTTAACAGTCTCAAAGCATGTCATGCACCTTAAGATCCACCATTACCAAGAAATAAGCCTAGCATATCAATTTAGCTTTCGACAGTCACTCAAGGTCAATTAACAACTCCAAAGAAAACCCATGGGTACTTTCCTAGTAGTGTTTGACATACATGTAGTACCCATTACTACAGGCTCCAACAACTGAGATATAAGCTTGTGTTTTTTCTGCTATCCCTGTTGTAACAAAACTAACAGGCACATAAAACCTTGCTAAATTTTCCTTCTTTTTTTGACAATTTGTTAAAAAAATAGAAAATGCTAGCACCACCACGTGGCGAAAAATTTGCTGG
The DNA here is from genome assembly GCA_964020975.1 of Hermodice carunculata. Lineage (NCBI taxonomy): Eukaryota > Metazoa > Annelida > Polychaeta > Eunicida > Amphinomidae > Hermodice > Hermodice carunculata. Next base: position 40,406,153 of record OZ026616.1, read on the forward strand.
AAATCCATTCCTGGTTACTTTCCTGCCAAGTTTGAAATGTATCGCAACTGACTGTTTTGGAGAAAAAGTCAAAAATGAAAAAAAACTTTTAAAAATATATTTTTTAAAAATATCTATACAAATAGCAGTGTGACCTGGTGAACAAAAATAAGGTCCCCAGGTCTCTAGAAATGTGTCTAGGAAATTTCAAAAGAATTGGCCAGACAGGATTGCCAAAGCAAAGTTAAAGTACTGGGAAATGAAGACAGGTGTTGCAGGAAGTTTACATTGAGGTAGTCAAGAAAAAAACAAGATGGGTCAAAGGTATCTATAAGTTAGTAGAGAGATATGAATTAAAAGGATATGATAAGGTAGATGACTGAAAAGTATATATAGGTAAGACTGTTACAGATGGTTGTTAAGCGGACTGGAAAAGAGGAGTCAGGGAAAAAAGTAAATTAAAAGTATACCAGGCATCAGAAAAGCCAAAGAAAGGTGTGTGCTGGGAGAGAGGGAAGGGACCCAAGGTTCTTTTTCAAAGTTGGGCAGGAGTAATCAATTTAGAAAAGAGAAAACAGAAGTGGACAACAGGTAGTAATGGAAAGTGTAAGGTGTATGGACAAGAGGCAGATGGGACTGTGGATCACTGCAGCTGGCTGTTGTGGTGGTATGCCTATAGAGAGATGAGGGAAGATTTTTTCAGACAGTGGCACAGGGAAGATTACAATTACAAGGGTTTAGAAGAGGCTCAGTGTTTAGAGGAAGAGAAGCGTGTAGCATGGGTTTTAGATTTGAAAGGTAGCTTCCTGGGAGGCAGGAACGGTACTAAAAGTGTACAAGACTACCAGGATGCTGGGAGAAAAGGAATGAAATAATAGAGTTAGAAGGCAACAGGTTAAATTAGAATCCCAGAGTACAGGGAGGAAAGGAAATGGTGGTAGGCCTTATAGGGGCCCACATGGGAAATGCCTGCATCTTAGAGGTGGGGATAGGGTGTGTGAGGGAAGGGTTTTTTTTTTTTTTTTTTTTTTTAAGAAAGTACAAATGATGAGTGTAGGGGGATATACCCAGGACCAAGGGCCCACCACAGCTGTGAGAGAGTGGGTGGGACCCTTTGCCTTGGCTCTGGTCCTGGAAAACATAGCAGCACAAGCTGGTAAGGAATACCATGGTTTCCTCCACCTCATCTTCCTTTTTTTCTTTCTTTTTTGTCTCTCTAGATCACTTTTTTTTACCTCTCTACTTAGGCCACCTGTGTCATACAGGAAAGTGACAGACAAGCAGCGAGCCATATTATTATTATTATGAAGATGTCATTTCAGAGAAAAAGATTTTTAATTTTGCCAACAGATAAACAAAAAATTCATTAAGAAATCCAAAAATCACTAGAACATGATCATTGATCAAACTAAATGGGCACAAACTTCACCCAAAGTACATCTCTATGGCCACTAAGTTTGAAGTGGATCTGACAAGGTTCTGGAGTTGAAAGTGTGATTATCATTGCAATATCCATTGACTTGCATTGTACTCAATGGGAATGTATGCATAGACTGGCTGAGTTGAAAAAAAAAATTAAAAGCCACTCAGAGATTGCTGGACCCATGCCCCATTGCCTTACATCAACCCTTGCTAATCACAGATCTCATTTTGGAATGACAGTAGTAAATAAAATAGGTTATCACCGTGACCCAGATACTTGACCTACTGACCTACTTTTATGCTTGACACACTCTTGTGTCCATATAAAAAGGTGTGTAAAGTTTAATGATTCTAAGTCAAGGAACAACAGAATTATTGCCCGGGCATGCAGTGTAAGGTAGTTTCACATGAATGTATCACCATGACCAAGACACTTGACCTAGTGGCCTACTTTTGTTTCATGACACACCTTTAGGCCAAGATATGTATGTGCATGTGTGTGTGTGTGCATATGTCAGGTTTCATGACACTTTGTTTAATAGTACAGGAATAATGGCCTGGACATTATTTACAAGGATATGTCACTGACCCAGATACCCAATGTCCTGATTTTGGTACATCACACACCTTATGTCCAGATGCACTTTTGTGTAAAATTTCATTATTCTTAGTTGAAGGGCATGTGAATTATAGCCTGGACATGAATAGCACAGATCCAGATACTTGACCCAGTGATCTACTTTTGTTTCGTGACACACCTTAGGTCAAGATATATCTGTGTGTCAAGCTTCCGGACACCAAGTTTAACAGTAAAGGAATTATTACCTGGACACCATTTTACAAGCATATGTCAATGTGACTCAGATACTTGAGCTAGTGACCTACTTTTGGTACATGATGACACAGCCTTATGTGTAGATGCATCTGTGTGTAAAGTATCATAAATCTAAGTTAAATACCGAAGAAATCATAGCCCTGACAGGATTTTTCAGGAATATTTCACTGTGGCCCAGATACTTGACCTAGTGGCTTACCTTAAGTACATGACACACCCCTACATGTATGTCTAGACACACATGTGTGTAAAGTTTAGAAGGATGTCACTGTGACTCAGATACTTGATCCAGCTACCTACTTTTGTCTCATGACACACCCTCTTGTCTAGATGCACCTGTGTGTAAAGTTTCATTAATCTTACTTGAAGAACAACAGAATTACAACGCCAACATGAACCACACCTTTAGGTCAAGATATATGTGTGTGAAGTTTCATGAACCTAAGTTAAACAGTACAAGAATTATAGCCCTCACAGGATTTTATAAGGATATGTCACCATAACCCTGATACTTGACCTAGCGACCTTACTTTGGTACATGACACGTGCACCCTTATGTCCAGATGCACCTACAGCCAAGCCCACGTTAAACTTAACAGTCACCAAATGCATCAATCTTTTGTAACCTTTTTTCAACCATTTGAGTGAAAGGCAAACCTTTTTGAAACACTTTCCAAACCATTTTTTCATATTGCATTAAAACCTTTTCAAACACTTTTAAATCTTTCTCTAGTGGTTAACAACCATTTCACACACTTTTTCTCAACCTTATTGATGAAAATGTTGAAATGGTTTGAAATGGTTTACAACCATTACATCCATTTGAAACCCTTTGTCTGCACTTTTAATCACATTAGTTCCATTGCAGAAAAAAGTCTATGCATGTAAATGTACTTTACCTGATAGAAAAGACCACTTATTATACATGTATGACCACTTGATTCTGGTGGAAGGGTGGTCTTAAGATGCAGGTGTAGGATTCAACATAACAATAGTACATGTAATGAGAAATAAATTTCATTTTCAAGAAAATTAGATACTTTTATGTGATTGAATGAGATTCAAAGTTGTTCATCATGTATCAAGTTGATGGAGGTACAAGTCATGTTATCAAGTCTAATAAATGAATACATTTACTGGAACCTCTTCCATCCCCAACTTAGATCCATATTTTACATGATACACCATGTACTATGCAATACAGAGTGGAGCCCAGCGGCACAGAGTGGCAAGGGGGCAGTGGCCGGCGGCAGACAGCATCTAAGTGAGGCCTGCCACCGGCTACCGGTACCGCCGACCTCCAGTCAACCCCAAACCCTTCTGTTGGCTTTCTGGGGCAGCCAGTGGCGGCTGGCAGTGGCCGGCATCTCTGCTGCAGACCACCGCTGTGTGCCGCTGGCCACCGCTGTGTGTCTGCCACCAAAACTGGTCATATGTCACTGAAGACAGTTTACTAGTGATACTTCTTATGAATGACCACCTGTTAAACCTGACCAGTGACCATGCGAAAAGAATGTATATAGTTACAGAAAAAAGGACATATTAATCACATACACAGAAATACATCTTGTTGAGTCCCCTCCCCCTGAGGCTTTGATAGTTGCTGTTAGCATAACCATCTTTATACATGTATGTAGTTTGATCACAAAAACAGCTTGCAATGCACCAAGAGAGTTGTCCTCCATTAAGCGGCCAATCTCTTATAAGATACTGATGAAGTTGCATGAATTCTTGTTGAAATATTGCCGAATATAAAAGAAATTGATGCCAAATACAATGTCTTTAAAGTAAATAAATGAAAAAATTAATCATAAGGTACCACTTTTTCACCGTCCCACCTTTATCATAAAGTCCACCTCCACATGCTCTAATGGACAATGACAGACAACAATGGACAGATCACAATAAGACAAGATCAGCTGAACTAAACGTTCAACACAAAGCCACACTGACCTCTCGTATCTCTTCATTTGCTTCCTTGATATTTTCTGTGGTTCCTACTGCTGTCTCTGCTATCCGGTCTATGTCTTTCTCCTACAAGGTACACATAACACATATACGTAATGATATTCACATATATTTATTAACTGGATTGTAAAACTTCTTCCAAGTCCAACCATGCCACTGCTCATAACAAAAAGAAACAATTCATGCAGAAGTGTTGAGTAATTTTAATCTGAACACAAAAATATTCACAACATAATTTTGGAATTCAGGTTCGATCAGCCTAAACAATGGGTCTTCATTGGGCACTGTGCAATGCTTTTAGGTGGATGTGTACGTCTTATGGATATCCCTTTTTCAACTTAATATGGCAATCTAGTGAAGACTAATCAAGTGCTTCATAGTTTCATTTGTTTTATCCGCTTCGAAATTAAATTGAAACACCATCAAAACTATATGTTTCCTGAAAGAAGAGAAAGAGGGGGATACAACAACGGCAATTATTTTTGCTTGCATCCAAAATTTCAAAAGATGAAAATTAATTACACAACCAATTAAATTTCAGTAAAAATTCGAACTTTCGAAAAAAATTGGAACTGACACTAGTAATGCAGTATCAATCATTTTGATGCCAACTGAAAGAGTACAGTATGTATTCCAAAAATTGTTTTGCTTTCTTCTTGCCATCAATATTTTTCACGCTAAAACTAATTAAAGAATAGATTATTACAATTTCATACCAAATTTGAATAAACCACTTCTTTAAAAATAAATACGATACTGAAAAAACAATGAAACACGTTTTTGCAATACATACCTACATGTAACTATATTCTATTTGGCACCAAAATAATTGATTCATCATTACTAGTGTCAGTTCCAATTTTTTTGAAACTTATAATTTCAATTAAAATTTAATTGCTTATGTAAGTAGTCATATCTTTTAAAACATTGTTTCTAAGCAAAAATAATTGCCATTGTTGCATTCCCATCTCTCTTTTCTTTCAGGAAGTATATAACTTCAATGGTGTTTCAATTCAATTTTGAAGAGGGAAAAGCAAATGCAACTATGGAACACTTAATTAGTCTTCACTAGATCGCTACCTTAATATTCCTATTTATTTGTTAAAATTTTTCCTTCCCGTTAATTTTACTGCCACTTCACAATTTTAACAGCTTAAATTTTTCTTCCCTTTTCATTTTAATGCCACTTCACTTAAATTTTTTTCACTTCATAACTCTTTCAGTACTAAATTTTGGACAGAGTCAACAGCTTTTCTCTGCACCCATTGAGCGCATTGTGCCCACCGTGTGCCGAGAAAAGTTATTGACTTGTGGTATTCTCTCTGGAACTATAGGCACACTGGTACTTGAATAAAAGTTCTTTTTAAGAGGAATAAGAATCTGAGATCCTTATGACAATTCAGACTAGTTTGACTTAAGTAGATCGACTTCAGGCATGATTGGCACTGAAAGAGTTAATTTCACTGCTATTTGTAAATAAAGCTGAGCCACAGCTAATCTTCTCACCTGCTCCATAATCTTGTCCGTGAAGATTTCTTGTAACCTGGATATTTCAACTACCTTCCCTTCAATTTGCCTGCAAAGCAGCCGGGATGTTACATGTACATAGGCAATGACAAGGCACTTCACTTACATTATGCACAAACATCTCTGTCCTTGTATCATCCACCAACATAAACATTCACCACTGTTCACACTGGCATGACTTTTGAAGTGTCATGGTGTGTACATGTAATTTTTTGATGTCATTACCTTTGAATACTTCTGAAAACTTGGTTTAATAATCATATAATAGACAATAAATTTATTTTCTCCCAACATTTAGGGAAACAAAAACAAACTGGTGCCATTTAAATATGGCTTCCTGGAATTATACAAAGGAATCTGTTTTGCAAACCTGGCATCCTGTTTGTGGTAGTGACAGACACAGTGTACACGATATTTCTAGTTACTGTGTCAGTGTGTCTGATATACTGTCCTGGTTGGCCTGCAGTGAAACTCCTCTTCATAGGAAATGACATTTGATACACAGAGCTAAACGAGTTAAAAAGTACTGCTCCTGTCAGACAGAGGTCAACTTTCTCAACCTATGATACCACTTTAGGGTGTGAAATACACCATTGTATGCATATTTAAATGACCCACCCCCCTCCCAAATCAGAATTAACCCTTCCCCCGTTTGAATTGACACTTGAGTCAACAACTTTCCTTGGCATGAGTAAGTGCCCAACTCATGCCAAGGAAAGTTGTTGACCTGGGGCATGGGATATTGATAGGGCTCATCTACAATTCTCAGTCAAAATTGTTTTTCATTACTCTTGAAATTAGTTGAAAACACTGAAGCACACAACATTTGACCATCAGCTGGTTTTGGCCGGTTGAAGGGGGAAAGGGTTAATGTATGCACAGTAACCTGTTCGCGTGCGCTATGTCATCCAACAGGTCTAAAGGAAAATTATAAATTCATCTCTTACTAATTCAGAACACAATGACTTTCATTCTGATAGGATTGAAAGAGTTTAAGAGAAGGAAAGACTTAGTCCAGCAGTTCAGCAAGACCAGGCAGGGTCTACATAAGGGTATTTTCTGTTTGGCATAAGTATTTCTTGAACAACACAACTAGTGAGGACTGGAGTGCTTACCTGACTTCATCCACAATGCTATTCATTTCTTGAAATAATTGTTCATTTTCTTGCTCAAACTGAAATAAAAGCAAAAACCAGACATTGTAGAACAATACAGCAATTTCCTTTTTGGGGGGGGGGGGTGTTGTTTGTTTTTTGCAGAATGCTGAGTAACATAATCTTACAATATATACCGTGACATTATGCAGACATATTGAAATATCATGGAAATTAATGCACTACATCAGTCTCATGATATCCTTCTAGTTTACTGGCTTGTCATGATACAGGAACACTTCTGTTTACAATGTTTCAGTTCATTGCAATATGAAGTCTGACAGGCACATTGTTGCAAAAAGTACGCATCAAAGGAGATAAGTTTCTCCCGTACTGAACATGTAACATTTCATATTTTGTGTTGGTGTCACATGAACAGCAAAGTACATCTATGCCAATGTCTGAAAACACATTTATCCTGGTGACATACCACACTTTTCAATTTGAATTCTAAGACAATTTGGTATCCAAGTTTGCACTCATGTTGGAACTCGCCGACAGTCACACTGTACGGTGATCCCTCTCGTATAAGGTTCGTCTGATTGTATAGGGTGATCCCTCTGGTATAAGGTTCCTCTCATTGTATAGGGTGATCCCTCTGGTATAAGGTTCCTCTCATTCTATACGGAGATCACTCTGGTATAAGGTTCCTCTCATTGTATAGGATGATCCCTCTGGTATAAGGTTCCTCTCATTGTATACAGTGATCCCTTTGGTATAAGGTTCCTCTCATTCTATACGGAGATCACTCTGGTATAAGGTTCCTCTCATTGTATAGGATGATCCCTCTGGTATAAGGTTCCTCTCATTGTATAGGATGATCTCTCTGGTATAAGGTTCCTCTCATTGTATAGGATGATCTCTCTGGTATAAGGTTCCTCTCATTGTATAGGATGATCCCTCTGGTATAAGGTTCCTCTCATTGTATAGGATGATCTCTCTGGTATAAGGTTCCTCTCATTGTATAGGATGATCCCTCTGGTATAAGGTTCCTCTCATTGTATAGGATGATCTCTCTGGTATAAGGTTCCTCTCATTGTATAGGGTGATCCCTCTGGTATAAGGTTCCTCTCATTCTATACGGAGATCACTCTGGTATAAGGTTCCTCTCATTGTATAGGATGATCCCTCTGGTATAAGGTTCCTCTCATTGTATACAGTGATCCCTTTGGTATAAGGTTCCTCTCATTCTATACGGAGATCACTCTGGTATAAGGTTCCTCTCATTGTATAGGATGATCCCTCTGGTATAAGGTTCCTCTCATTGTATAGGATGATCTCTCTGGTATAAGGTTCCTCTCATTGTATAGGATGATCTCTCTGGTATAAGGTTCCTCTCATTGTATAGGATGATCCCTCTGGTATAAGGTTCCTCTCATTGTATAGGATGATCTCTCTGGTATAAGGTTCCTCTCATTGTATAGGATGATCCCTCTGGTATAAGGTTCCTCTCATTGTATAGGATGATCTCTCTGGTATAAGGTTCCTCTCATTGTATAGGATGATCCCTCTGGTATAAGGTTCCTCTCATTGTATAGGGTGATCCCTCTGGTATAAGGTTCCTCTCATTGTATAGGATGATCCCTCTGGTATAAGGTTCCTCTCATTGTATAGGGTGATCCCTCTGGTATAAGGTTCCTCTCATTGTATAGGATGATCCCTCTGGTATAAGGTTCCTCTCATTGTATAGGGTGATCCCTCTGGTATAAGGTTCCTCTCATTGTATAGGGTGATCCCTCTGGTATAAGGTTCCTCTCATTGTATAGGATGATCTCTCTGGTATAAGGTTCCTCTCATTGTATAGGATGATCCCTCTGGTATAAGGTTCCTCTCATTGTATAGGATGATCCCTCTGGTATAAGGTTCCTCTCATTGTATAGGATGATCCCTCTGGTATAAGGTTCCTCTCATTGTATAGGATGATCTCTCTGGTATAAGGTTCCTCTCATTGTATAGGATGATCCCTCTGGTATAAGGTTCCTCTCATTGTATAGGGTGATCCCTCTGGTATAAGGTTCCTCTCATTGTATAGGATGATCTCTCTGGTATAAGGTTCCTCTCATTGTATAGGGTGATCCCTCTGGTATAAGGTTCCTCTCATTGTATAGGATGATCTCTCTGGTATAAGGTTCCTCTCATTGTATAGGATGATCCCTCTGGTATAAGGTTCCTCTCATTGTATAGGATGATCCCTCTGGTATAAGGTTCCTCTCATTGTATAGGGTGATCCCTCTGGTATAAGGTTCCTCTCATTGTATAGGATGATCTCTCTGGTATAAGGTTCCTCTCATTGTATAGGATGATCCCTCTGGTATAAGGTTCCTCTCATTGTATAGGATGATCCCTCTGGTATAAGGTTCCTCTCATTGTATAGGGTGATCCCTCTGGTATAAGGTTCCTCTCATTGTATAGGATGATCCCTCTGGTATAAGGTTCCTCTCATTGTATAGGGTGATCCCTCTCATTGTATAGGATGATCTCTCTGGTATAAGGTTCCTCTCATTGTATAGGGTGATCCCTCTGGTATAAGGTTCCTCTCATTGTATAGGATGATCTCTCTGGTATAAGGTTCCTCTCATTGTATAGGATGATCCCTCTGGTATAAGGTTCCTCTCATTGTATAGGATGATCCCTCTGGTATAAGGTTCCTCTCATTGTATAGGGTGATCCCTCTGGTATAAGGTTCCTCTCATTGTATAGGATGATCCCTCTGGTATAAGGTTCCTCTCATTGTATAGGGTGATCCCTCTGGTATAAGGTTCCTCTCATTGTATAGGATGATCTCTCTGGTATAAGGTTCCTCTCATTGTATAGGATGATCCCTCTGGTATAAGGTTCCTCTCATTGTATAGGATGATCCCTCTGGTATAAGGTTCCTCTCATTGTATAGGATGATCCCTCTGGTATAAGGTTCCTCTCATTGTATAGGATGATCTCTCTGGTATAAGGTTCCTCTCATTGTATAGGGTGATCCCTCTGGTATAAGGTTCCTCTCATTGTATAGGATGATCTCTCTGGTATAAGGTTCCTCTCATTGTATAGGATGATCCCTCTGGTATAAGGTTCCTCTCATTGTATAGGATGATCTCTCTGGTATAAGGTTCCTCTCATTGTATAGGGTGATCCCTCTGGTATAAGGTTCCTCTCATTGTATAGGATGATCTCTCTGGTATAAGGTTCCTCTCATTGTATAGGATGATCCCTCTGGTATAAGGTTCCTCTCATTGTATAGGATGATCCCTCTGGTATAAGGTTCCTCTCATTGTATAGGATGATCCCTCTGGTATAAGGTTCCTCTCATTGTATAGGATGATCTCTCTGGTATAAGGTTCCTCTCATTGTATAGGATGATCCCTCTGGTATAAGGTTCCTCTCATTGTATAGGATGATCTCTCTGGTATAAGGTTCCTCTCATTGTATAGGATGATCTCTCTGGTATAAGGTTCCTCTCATTGTATAGGATGATCCCTCTGGTATAAGGTTCCTCTCATTGTATAGGATGATCTCTCTGGTATAAGGTTCCTCTCATTGTATAGGATGATCCCTCTGGTATAAGGTTCCTCTCATTGTATAGGATGATCTCTCTGGTATAAGGTTCCTCTCATTGTTTAGGGTGATCCCTCTGGTATAAGGTTCTTCTCATTGCAGGGTGATCCCTCTTGTATAAGGTTCCTCACATCTGGGGCCATCCCTCACCAAAGATCACCTTTTCATGCAGAAAGTGGCGGTTACATTGTACTTTGCCCTCTAGAGAGTTCTTCCCTCTGATAAGACTACTTATTCAATATGTACACCTGGCTTGGCCTTATAATGGGTCGCTAATAAGGTAGACCTTTATTTAAAGATTAAAAAGTAATGATTAAAAAAAGAAAATGACGACTGAATTAAGTCTGATGCCCCAACCCCACAGGGCATAAAACATAGTCTCCAGCTCACCATCAGAGCCTCCTCTGGAGACAGCTCCTCATCTTCAATGGTTGGGGACGTCAAGTCATCCATAGACATCACATCTCCAGAGCCTGAGAAGTAAAAACAATTACTGTACAATGTGCCTTACAAGGAACATCTGATAGAAAAAAAGTGGCAGAGGAGAAAGAAAATCAAAGGCAGGCTACATGTGCGTTTACCTGGTGTCATTATGCTTGACTATGACACATGCTGGGTAGACTGTCTCTGACACACACACAGGATAGACTGTCTGTGACACAAATACAGGATAGACTGTCTCTGACACATATACAGGATAGACTGTCTGTGACACACATACAGGATAGACTGTCTCTGACACACATACAGGATAGACTGTGACACACATACAGGATAGACTGTCTCTGACACACATACAGGATAGACAGTCTGTGACACACATACGGGATAGACTGTCTCTGACATATATACAGGATAAAATGTCTGTGACGCACACACAGGATAGATAATCTCTGACACACATACAGGATAGACTGTCTGTGACACACATACAGGATAGACTATCTCTGACACACACACAGGATAGACTGTCTCTGACACACATACAGGATAGACTGTCTCTGACACACATACAGGATAGACTGTCTCTGACACACATACAGGATACACTGTCTGACACATATACATGATAGACTGTCTCTGATATATACAGGATAGACTGTCTCTGACATATACACAGGATAGACTGTCTCTGACACATATACAGGATAGACTGTCTGACACATACAGGATAGACTGTCTCTGACACATACACAGGATAGTGTCTCTGACACATAAAGAATAGCCTGTCTATAACGTATATACAGCATAGACTGTCTCCGACACACACAGGATAGACTGTCTCTGACACACACAGGATAGACTGTCTTTGACACATATACATGTTAGAATGTCTCTGACACACACATGATAGACTGTCTCTGACACATACACAGGATAGACTGTCTCTGACACATATACAGGATAGATTCTCTGACACACACAGGATAGACTGTCTCTGACACACATACATGTACAGGATAGACTGGCTCTGACACATAAAGAATAGACTGTCTATGACACAAACAGGATAGACTGTCTCTGACACACATACAGGATAAATTGTCTCTGGCAGATAGAGGATACAAGACTGTGTGTGACATATACAGGATAGACTGTCTCTGTCACATACATGATAGACTGTCTCTGAGCCATACAGGATAGACTGTCGCTTACACATACAGGATAGCCTGTCAGTCCATGGTCATGATGGCGTGTAAATAAAATGATTCTTCTACTGTTCAAGACAACAACAACTCTTATGAACTGCATTTAGTCAGAGTCAAATGATTCCTCTATAATGTATTGGTCATGACACTGACATCCAGATCACAATGAAATCATTCTTTCATTGTTGATCACACCAACAAACCATGAAAAGCATATCTGGGGGTCTGAATACAGTTACTCTTCCACGGTTAGACTCACAGGACAACTCACCTAATGAACCACTTTTAATTTCCATATCTTCTGTTAATCCTTTCTCTTCTGTATCATCTGTTTCAAATGTCTTAAATTTTTTCTTTTCAGGTTCAAGCCTGGATCTGAAAAAGACAAAAATCTCATAAATAGAAGTTGTCATGGCACTCTGCTCTGTTGGTAGAGACACTGAGTCTAGATTTTATTGATAGTGATTTATTCAAAACATTACTGAAGAAAATATTTAACTTTTATGTAGTTAAATATACCTGATATAATGAATTATAAATACATCATTTTTTGTGCATGTTGTCTCTTAATTTTGCTGCAGGGTAAAACACAGTCAAATCTTTGCATTTCTAGCTTAACTGTGCACTTAAGTTCTGGCTGAGTAAAAGGGCCTTGACCATGATATACAGCCACTAGTTAACTTAACTTTTGCATGTCTGGTTCTATTTTAATATTTTAATCAAATAATGATAAGTATTTACATATTTTGTTCATAAAAAAAGGTATGATATTACTTTTTTTCAATTTCAATGTGTGCAAGTACAAGTCATACTATTTGTTTGCCAATTCAATATCTGACCAAAATGAAAATCAAGTGTTCATACATTTAATACACCAGCAGGTGGAGCCACAAATCAGTGCACCCATGCAAGATGACTTTGCACGATTCTCACCCAAATAAGTTTGTATAAATTATATGATGAAGGTGGAAATGACTCTACAACTTTCAATCCATGTATGGACTTTTGGAGTGTAGATCACTTACATTCTCTTCCTATCGACAACTCTTTTTACGCGGACGGCTCTCTGCTCACTGTACTGATTACACACACCTGGGGGTAAAAAACAAAGTTAACTTAATATTGCAGTTCAGCCAATACGAGGCATGCATATTAATTTCCTGCCACAAAGCACAAGGCTCACGCCTGTCAATCGCGGAGGACACATGGGCATATCACTGTCACAGACAGGGCCAGATACCCCTTTCTCACAAAATTAGTGTCCTTTAGAAAAAATTAAATTTATAAATGCCAAAGTGATATTCATTTAGTGCTTCCTTAATTGGTTACAAGTATAAATTTCCACCTGCGTGTAGTAAGTATTCTTAATTTCCAAAATGCTATGCTATATTCTGCTTCCCTGCACAGGCAGCTGTCCGTATCTTGCGAGCGAGACTATGGTTTGTACGACAACTAAGTAAAAACTATGCAGTTGTGGCTGGAAATTAATGTGCATGCCTTCTATTCAATTTTCATGATAACAGACATATTAAACAGGTAGTGTGGTAACAATGATTCAATTATTATGATAATAGACAAATGAAACAGGTAGTGTGGTAAAAATAATTTAATTATTATGATAACAGACATAATAAACACAATGTATGTTAACATTAATTCAATTATCATGATAACAGACATAATAAACACATTGTGTGGTAACAATTGAATAATTCAATTATCATAGTAACAGACATACATTGTGTCGAACATGCAGTGTGGCAACAATAATTTTGTCTTTGTGTTGATGTTTGTCTGGTGGAAATGGTACTCCAGATGTGAACAAAAAAATCAATAATTTGAGGCAAATGGATTGAATATAACCAATGTAGGAACTCATAGCTTGCAATTGGTCATCAGGTATTACAGGCAGCGTACACAACACATTCCAATATATATGTTGACTGCTTGCATGCACATTAGCCTCCAGTTAAACAGTTCAAACTGCTGTTCTGCCAAAATTTGTATACAGTGAAACCTGTTTTGAGAGACAACTGTAATGAAAGACCACCTGCCTTTTAAGACCATATTTCCAAAGTCCCTTTTACTATCTTTCCCAACTTACTACACCTCCATTGACAGACCACCTGCCTTTTATGTGATCACTTTTAAGCTTGCCCTAGGGGTGGTCTCTCAAAACAGGTTTCACTGTAGCAGTTCTGGTAATCTTTGGATCATGCCTCTGCAACTGTAGGCATGCTGAGGCTTGAATGAAAGGTTTGTTTACAAAAAAAAATAAAATAGAATAAAAAAAAATGAAAGTAAAATCTTTATTTCACTTCACAATACACCTACTTTTGTTGAAATAGGCAGTGAAGGAGTTACGCCCCTATCCCTGATGGTACTACGGGTTCCACAAAGATGTTTTTGGAGTATCACAGACCTCCATCATAATTGATTGTGTCATTAAAATTCAAGATACAGCAGTATCTACTCTAAAGACCACCTCTCATGAAAGACCACACTAGTTTTAAGACCACCTTTTCAAGAGACTGGCCTTTAAGTTCTTTGCTAGCTTACCTGCAGTAAAAGACCACCTGTCATATGTGACCATTTCTGTCTGGCATTCAGGATGGTTTTTAAGAGCAGGTACCAATCAATTTTCTGGACAACTGAATATCAAAATACCACATTCCTTCCAATAAGGGCTATGCTCTAATAATGAGGGCCATATTCTACTAATGAGTGTTATTCTCTAATAATTATGAGGGTCATGTTCTAATAATGAGGGCCATGCTCTAACGATAAAGGTTTTGGTTTAATAATTATATAAGGAGGGTCCCTACCTCCTTAGAATGGGAATGATCAAAAATTAGACCACAAATTCCAAAATGTAACATTTTTTTCACAGTATTTTATTTTATGTAAAATGTTCAAAGTTGGGTTCTAACTTGAAGGTTTGCTACATTACAGTTTTGTAAGCACATAGGGCTCTTATAGGGACATATATATATGTTTCTACTAAACTTTGTATTACCGTAAATTGCTTTTATTTCACTGTATTTTTATTTTCACTTATTTCACTGATGGCCCAAACCCATGAAAATAAAAATACAGTGAAATAGCGGTTTAACATTGATTTAATTGGAATTATGTAAAAAATAGTGAAATTGAAAACTCAATGAAATGTGTGAACTGCAAAAACAATGAATTTTTTTACAGGTGAAAATAAGAACATTAACTTTACAGTGTACATGTATGAGGCTAAGTTATCATGGGGCAAAGTCTTAAGACCTTAAACCAAATAGCCACATACCTTTAAGGTAGGTCTCCATAAGCGAAAAGACAACTTCTCTGTGTTCTTTCACCTGTGGTAATACTTTGGCTGATGATGCTGTATATAACACAAAAATAAACATGCATTTGTAATTATGCAAAAAATAAAAACCACACACACACTACCCAAAACCCCGCCAACATGCCCCCCCCCCCCCACACACACACAAATCAAAAGTAGATATATTGGCATCAGCATGGAGAGAGCACAGTTAACTGATGACTTTATTTCACACACTTGGCCTGGAACAGTAGTTATGTACAGAGTAATAAATACATATATTATTATTAAAAAAAAAGAAAAAAGAACAGAAAAAACATATAGAATATTTAGAATCTTCGTAAAATAAAGACACCACTCTTGTCACCACTTTTATGATGAGGGTGCACGGTTGGCCGAGCTGCAACACGCTCGCCTTTCACCTCTGCGGCCCGGGTTCTATTCACGGCCGGGGAAGCATGTGGAAAGAGTTCCTACCACTCTGACTGTGCACGGTGGTTTTCTCGGAGTCCTTCAGTTCACCAAACATGTAGGTAGGAAAGTATACGCCACCATCTGTGCTATGGAGAGTGATTAATATAGGCTTGGCCTGCTTCGCAATCCATGTAAAAGATATGGGTCTATACTTTTTTTATGCTGAATATGTTCTGTTACTAAACTACAATACAGATACAGTGAAATCTCACTATTAAGACCACATCAGGGTCTGAATTATGTGGTCTTAATGGGGGATATAATGTAATTAAGGAAAAACAAAAACAGGACTGTAACCTGGTGGTGTTAATGTAGAGACGCTCTCATTACAGGGATGGTCTTAATTGAAAAGTCTACGGTATCTATTGCCAGCTGCCTACCTTCTGTTTTCAATGCTTTGATAGCATCTGAGCAGGTCCTCATGAAGGTCTGAGCATCAGAGTCAATCTGGTCTCTCTCTGCATCAGTCATCTTTGAAACCTCTGATGTCAATAAACTGGAACATACAAACATGATGTTGGAGCAAATGAATGTCTTTTGTTTCCAAATTGACGCAATTGTGAAATGTTATGCCAGTGCTACATGTGACCACAGTAAAAAAGCTAAAACTCACAATATACGAGTAGCACTTAATTAATACCCCTTCTCCCATGATACAATGCATACTGACAGTATATAGCACAAAATTAATACCCATTTTCCCATGAGATCATACATACTTATAGTGTGTAGCACGAAATTAATACCCTTGGTCCCATGCATGATGCCATGCATACCGATAGTATGTAGCGCAAAATCGTTATCCCTTTTCTAATGATGCTATGCATGCTGACAGCATGTAGCACAAAATTAATACCCTTTCTCCCCTCATACTTTGGATGCTGACAGTATGAAGCACAAAATTAATACCCATTCTGCCATGCATACTGATAGTATGTAGCACAAAATTGCTACCTTTTCTCTGATGATCACATGCATACATACTGACAGTATGTAGCACAGAATAATTATCTCTTGTCCCATAATACCATGCACAATGATGTATCACAAAAACTGACACCCTTTCTCCCATGATACTATGAATACTGACAGTACGTAGCAAAAAATTAATATCAATTCTCCCATGATGCCACCCATACTGATAGTACACAGCACAAAATACCCCTTCTCCCATGACGCTATGCATACTGACAGTATATAGCACAAAATTAATACCCCTTTTCCTATGCATAGTGACAGTAGGCAGTTTTTACCTGCAAGCATTGATGTAATCCTTCCTATGGTTCGCTAGGAAGTCACGTAACTTTGTAATACCATTCACCTGAAAAGATCAAAAAAAGGTCACTGTGATACCATTCACTTTTGTGACATTTGGCGTCTCACATAGACCGTATTAATTTTGTTAAACATCAAAAAAATTACAACAGCCAACCCATTCCCATGAAGTTTATGCATTCTAAGATTTCATATTTTTTGGCATATTTAATACAGAAATGCTCCAGTCCTGGACTTACATATCTTATATCAGTGATTGTGGGAGGCTACATTCACCAATATCCAACTGTATGATGCCCTTACCTTGTGAATGAGCTACAACCAGAGCATATTGTGTACGTAATGTACCACCTGCAAAATCCCAACTCATGCCTTGCCATCAGCAAATCATAGTTGAACTACTAATAGCTCTCCTAAAATCTGTTTAGGCAAGCTACCCAGGAACTGCACACATTAATTAGTGTTTCAGGTGTGTGTGCATACAGGGGAATGGTCACTCCCCTCTTTTCTGTAAGGTGTGTTACAACTAGCTTCAACATTCCTGGATTGATCAGACAGAGGTAACAGTTGCTTTGAAATGAGGCCTGTGGACATGCTGGGAAACCTCCTATCATCATGAAACATGGGGAAAAGGTAATTGATGTTTCTAAATTACCTTGAAGATAAATTACAATTTGTGTTATGACAATGTCTGATCCAAACTAAAGTTCGACAAGGATCCATACTGAGACCCTTTCTGTGCATTATTCATATGAATGACAAGCACAATGCAACATCAAAGTTTTAATCAACCCAGTGTGCTGATGATACACTTTAATCAGCCTCCTAGGTTGCTTTTCATTTTTTATTGACACTGAGCTGAATAAGCCAGGCATATCTGAAAGCTGTGTTTCTTGCGTGTTCTGAAAAGTTTCATGCCCAGACATGTCTAATGTTCAGAAAACTTCTGCAAATATTCATAGTCACTTAATGCACAACAGCAGCAGTAGTGCAGAGTTGCCTCGATAAGCCTTGTGGCAGTGATTGTATGGTATTAGTAATGTCAGAAGGTGGAGATACTTGGCCCCACCTGCAGACAGTATCTTGTTTCCAGCATCAAGAAATTGTGAAGGCTCATAGTAAAGTTGTTCATTCCAAGGTCCTCGACTGTATGGGATGTCGTGTACCAGTGTGTTCTGGTTTAAAGATACATGGAGAGCCTTGCTACGCCAACAGAGCTACAATGCTACCATGATCAAGAATTGTGTGATTTTAAGGAGTTTGGGTTCCAAGTGGGATACACTGGGACCCAGTTGCTCAGCCTGTCAGGCCGTAACCATGGCAAAGCATATGCCTTTGCTTCATGTGTAACCAGGTTTATAGCAGATGAAGTTAGTCATGGTGCGACCTTGGGGCCTCTTCAAGCCAATGAGTTAGTGCTTCCTATCTGTACATCCCCAACCAGTAAAGCTGACAAGAAGGATTCCTTTAAAAGGAGGCTTATCCTTGACTTATGCCCATCAGGCAAGTGTGTGAGTGATAGGATTCCCAAGGATAGTTACCAGGTTACTTGGAGACCCATACAAGTTAGAGTTCCAATCCACTGACATGATGACTGATCATATAGTCGAACTAGGTTACAACTTGACAAGGTGCAATTTGCAGCAGGGTGTAAGAGACCAGGCTGTATTTTCATTGCGTGTATACCCTTTCTCAGACCCCAGCTGACAACCAAATGACTCTTTCTCTTCCTCTTTCCTCAAAGAACAAAGCCTAGTGCAGAAAATTGTTCAGCACTGACAATGGAGTCTCGATCATTCCTCAGAAGGATGGTCGCACTCAACTTTCTCCATTGATGCATGTTTACTCAGGGGCAGTGGGCATACACATTACACCTTTTATCATTTCACCTACCTGCCAAAGATCCTGGAGATGAGGCTCCATTTTAATGCCCTGGAAATGTTGATGGTGTTCATAGCCTTGCAGCTCTGGGGAAACAGGTTTAGGGGCATCTGAGTTCAAGTCATAAACTTGGTCGCACGAGAGACCCCCCTTTAGCCATGTGTGCCAGAGAGATTGCTTTCATTTTGGCCCAGAGACAGTTCAAAATTAGGGCAAGACATTTGAGTTCACAAGAAAATAGGCTAGCTGACCTATTGTCCAGGTGGACCTTAGATCACAAAAGGCAAGATTGAATTTTATGGGATCTCAAGTTTGCAGTCAATGCATGAGCAAAGGGTGCCAGAAAGTTATTTTGACTTCATGAATGAGTTGTAGTACTTGCATTATCTTTTTTCTTTTTGTTGCAGGAGGGCAGATACAGCAGCTAAGGCAAGATGTAAAAACATGCCAGAGACATGCATTTGTCCAAAGTACAGCGAAACCTGTTTTGAGAGACCACTGTGACGAAAGACCACCTGCCTTTTCAGTCCATGTGCACCATGTCCCTTTTGCAATCTTTCCCATGTTATAGCACCTCCATTGAGAGACCACCTGCCTCATGTGACATGTATGTCTAAACTGGAGTATGTGGCCTGTTGGGCTGCTTTCCTTATGGCCTGTAAGTCCAATATGGTACCCCCCCCCCCCCCATAGCCTTTCGTCATATGACCCGCAAAAAAAAACTGTGCAGGGGAGATATTTTCTTGGGGAAGCAGGTCTCCTCATCAAAAATGATTCAAACTGGGGAAAGGAAGCTGGTCATTCTGGTTCCGAAAATGCAAGGTTCCATCTTGTGCCCTTTCTGGGCTTATTTCAACTTTTTAAGTATTGTGAATGCTGGTCCAAGTGACCCTGCCTTCCTGTTCAAAATGCTACCAAAGAAGACACTCCTATTTCACACATTATTCCTTTGTAAGAGTATTGAGAACAGCCACATTGAGCTCTCTGGTGCTCTTTTGTCTGGGCACAGTTTCCAGCAAGGGGGAGCTACCTCAGCCTTCCTGGCATGGGTACCTGGGGAACTTATTCAACTTTAGGGGGGCTGGTCATCAGATGCCTACTTAAAGTACTTGGACATTGCCTTGGATTTGCTTTCCCTCACAGTTCTTTCTACCATTGCAGAAACGACTTTGAAAGGTTATGCGGAAAACCTTTGAAAGGTCAAGTCTGGCATCAAATTTTAAGGTCTGGCAATTTTGCAATTCTGAGCCAAAATATCAAATTTATATACAGCATTGATTCCATTTAAACATTAGGACCTGGTCCTGGCTACTGAACCGGGTCCACTTTTGGTTGTTCAAGGGCCCGCAGAGCCAGACCCTGTACTGCAGACAGTATGCATGTCCACAGGAAAGCCGGATCTGGTACTCTATCCAATACTGTGAGAAATCAATCGAGTGCTGTGCCCGAGCGGTATCGTAGTCAAACTACAGTATCACTCAGGGCCAAGTGTGGTACTGTAACTAATTATGAAGAAAGTGCTGGGTTCTGTAGATGTGTAGAAAAAGGGACATATGTGTCCTATTGGATGGTGTAGAATACGAGACCAAATATATATACGGAATAAATCCAATACTCTAGTCATGCTTTATTCCATATATACATGGAGCTTATAGCTCCATGGTATACACAAGCGACAGATTTGGGCTGGTATAATAATTGTCTTTGGCCCTACACTTATTTGCCATGGTCCTGAAAAGGAGGCCAAGAAATCAACACCTATCCCACAATCGCATCTTGCGCTCGGCATGCCCACAGTCCCTGTCTATGTTGCCATAGACAGAGTCGTGGGAGCCCTTATAAGGGCTACCTTCTCCCTTCCCCTCTCTCAGTTCCCTACTCTGGCTTCAGACTCCCTCAAACCTAACACGTTACTTCTTCTTTCCCAGCACTTCACCAGAAAGCCCTTAACTAATTCAATCCCTACTCCACTTCCTGGCATATCTCCTTTCAACCCCAACATCCAGGCTAACCTATCACCCTCTGCCATGCTCTGAACTTGTTCTAGACTTCTACATAATTCATCCTTCTCTTTCCACCCTTCAAACAGACTATCTCTCAATCCCTGATACTCTGAACACCACACAAGAAAATGATCTATTGTCTCATCTTCATCCTCCCTGCATTTCTTGCACTTCCCATCGCTCCCACTGGTCCACTTCTGTGTCCGTTTCTCAAGATTAATCACTCCTGCTCTTCCTTGAAATAACAACTTTGAACCCTTGCTACAATTCCAACACTTTCCTCTGACTGGTTTATCAAGCCCTCTGTATGCAATGAGTGTGCTCTTTTCCTCCACCCCTCTCTTCCATTCAACAACATGCTTCTCAGTTACCAACTTTCCCACGTACGTTTTCCACCACATTTCAATCTCATCTGGCCCCTTCAGATCATACTTCTCTGCCAACTTATTTATATCAGTCATCCACTTTGTCTTCTCACTAACTACCTCTTGATACACCTTTCTGCACCACCTGTCTTCTCCTACATCCTGCAAATAGCCCCAATAGTTCAACTTAGACTTTGCTATTCTATCCCTGACACTTATCCATCCAAGTTCACCTAGTACTGCTTCTGTTGCCACACATGGGGGAGCCCCTAGTATCCATTTTCCCATCTCTCTCTGTGCCTTTTCCAACCATTCCAAGTCTTTCTCACTTATTGAAATAACATCCAGACCATACAACATTCCTGGGACTGCTACCCTCTCCCAAAGAACTCTCCCTGTAAATGCCTTATTAAAACTATTCATTGCTGTTAGCTTTATCATACTCTTTGCTCTATTGACTTTCTGCTTAATTTTATCGACATGGTATCGGAACATGCCCTGGCCGGTAGCCTTAATGCTCACTCCCAAATACTCATAATCATCCACTTCCCCTATCCTAATGACTTTCTTGTGTCCTTCTGGTATCTCGCACCTTCCTACCATCCACTTCTCTCCCTGTCTATGTTTCTGACCTAGCTAGAGCCATGATCTTACTAGGGACAGGCACAAAAATTTCAAGTTACATACATAAATTTAATTTTTGTCTCTAAATATGCAGCTTGCTAGCCCATTTCCAAATCTGCAAAAAAAAAATTTCTATCTGGATTACAAGTGGAGATATTGAATTCTGAAGTATGTACATTTTCGGGGTCAAAATGCTGTTTTTGTAGACAAAATGCCTATCAAAATCTGTGATCTTGGAGCAGTTTGTTCAGCATGGCCATTTTGGCACTCTGCTTGTAAGTGGCATAATTTCTTCAATTTTTCAGCTAGAGGAGTGAAATAAAAAGTGAGATTATCTTTGGAATCTCTGTAACATATTCCTGTCACATATCATTATGCAAGAATTATGACGATTAAGATAATCCATGTGAGAGATTGGTGATATTGGGACCTAATATTTGCATAAATATGCAAATAAAATGTTGAATTAACACAATAATGGTTGGATACCAATTTTTACACTCAAAGAAGATATCTGGGATCACACTGGTGGATAAGGGGCTTGCTTCTAGTCATAAAAGGGGATTATTGTAAGATAATCCAAGATAATCTCTAAATTACAAAAACTGTAAATTGGGAAAAAATATAACAAGTTCTATTTCTATTACCAGAGTTAATGATCAGATACTGATGGATCAGGGACTTGATTGCAACTGTAAGCATGGTGACCTTGGGATTATCTTGAGATAATCCAGATCCCAGATTACCTGCTATTTGCAGCAAGATAGTTGCAAACTGAGGAAAATGTTGTACCGAGTTTCATTATTTATACCAAAACTAAATGATATGATACTGTAGATCAGGGACTGGTTTGGAATGATCTGGAGATGATCCAAATCTAAGATTATCAGTTAATCAGAACATGATCTACCAAGTTCCTAAATTGTTAATGTGCTAAATTTTCATGTTCAAATTGAAAACTGCCATAATAAAACCACTAAATAAAGCACAATTCTCCCTGTGGGATAATAAAGGATTATCTTTATCCAAATATTTCCATCATAAATAGGAAAACATTTTGCCTTTTTATCATAATCAAAAAAAATTTATGTAGCTCAATATTGGTTTGTGAATCAAGAACTTTGTTTGGAATAAACATAATCAGTCTAATCAGCAAATCTCGACAAAGATAATCCTCCACAAGTCCATTACATTAAAAGGTACCAACAAGACACTTTTGTTGAAAAAATACTTTTAATAACATGTGCAAATTGTGTAAATGAAACTAGAGGTAGCAATTTTTTTATGTCTTACAGCTACAAAGCTGTTGCAATGATGCATAGGCCTATATACATGTACAAGGGTAATCTCCACTTGTCTGTAATAAATCTTGTGAGATAATGTACAATAATACATTACTTATATTACTTAAAAAAGCTTGGACGATATGTACAAGAATACATTACTTAAGCGCAAGCTTAATACTGAAGAACTGTGTAAGTATGCAAAAGTCATTCATCCTGGTCATTACACCTGCAAATAAAACTTGTACAATAATGTACACTCCCAAATACTCATAATCATCCACTTCCCCTATCCTAATGACTTTCTTGTGTCCTTCTGGTATCTCGCACCTTCCTACCATCCACTTCTCTCCCTGTCTATGTTTCTGACCTAGCTAGAGCCATGATCTTACTAGGGACAGGCACAAAAATTTCAAGTTACATACATAAATTTAATTTTTGTCTCTAAATATGCAGCTTGCTAGCCCATTTCCAAATCTGCAAAAAAAAAATTTCTATCTGGATTACAAGTGGAGATATTGAATTCTGAAGTATGTACATTTTCGGGGTCAAAATGCTGTTTTTGTAGACAAAATGCCTATCAAAATCTGTGATCTTGGAGCAGTTTGTTCAGCATTCTTACTCTTTTCTTTGCTGAACTCCAGCCTCCACTTCCCCCCATATTCCCCTGCTATCTTGAGCAAACTCTGCAGTTCATCCTTTGAGTATGGCGAGGTGATAATGAAGTCATGGTGGTAGCCAATCTTGAATCACAGGTCTCACAATTTTGTAGCAGGATTAAATTATCTGCAACCAGACTCGGTTCTGTAGGCACAAAATTATTTTCTATCCAGGTAAAAACAAAAAAAACAAAACACTACATTTGTCTGCGATTAACTGGAAAAGCATATGGATTATGGGAGCAATATAGAAAATTGGGGCCAATTGATACCTTCCTGCAGTGCGGGGGGGGGGAGGTTACCTGGTACTTAAATGTTGGTATCACACGTAGACACGACCGCCTTGTGCTTTTAGTCAACATTAAATTTAGGTACCACGTACCCTCCTCAACCCCCAACCCCCAATGACGGAATTTCATAGTGGTGCAGGCCCATACGACGACATGGTCTTGAACCATTCAGGAATATCCTCACATTTCATAGCATTAGAATTATTTATTCATGGTTGTAAATTCCAAAGAGGTGCGGGCCCGTACGAAGAAATACGTCTCAATACAAACGACAATAGGCCTACTTTCTTACCACGTCTTTTGCCTTCGTGGCAAATTCGGTTTTAGCTTTAGCATGTGCCAATATGGGGTGTTTTTCCGAACCTCCAGTCACCCCTTGAGCTTTCTGACGCGCTTTGATCGTCTTTACTGTTGCTTTGAATAAGTTCGTGATGTCTGCCATGATGTATAGTCGATGATATCCACAAATATCAAATAATTCACCGATGTCAGTGGAAAAACCATAAGTTGGCCATTATCGCCCACAATTAGAGTGAAACACTCGACCGCCGTCACTGAAAATAACCGGTCCGTCTAATTACCGAAAGCAACCGAAAACAACAGAAAGTGACCAAAAGCAACCGAAAGTAACCGAATGCAACCGAAAGCGACCGAAAACAAGCTATTTTTAGATACATATTTACCGAAAGCAAGCTATTTTTAGATACATTTTTACCGAAAGCAAGCTTTCATTTACAGTGGACAGATCTGCAGACGTAGGTCACCGTGCGCACTTGCGACCTTAATTTCTGAATTGTTCATGCTTCTTTTATAAGGAGTCATTATATAGTTGCCACAACGTTGCTGGACGTAATAATGGCCGGAGCTCTACCCCCGGGCTTTATGCCA